>JAHVYC010000106.1:60175-139573 GCA_020623665.1 Calonectria multiphialidica
CCCCCTTACTCCCCTATCCCTATAAGTTGTGCATAGTATACAGTGCCGTGACGAGCAAGGCCGTGATGAAGGAAAGAATATATATGACAGTATAGATGTTTAATAAAGGCTCGATATATGGGGTCTACGAATTCGGCCTATGCTTGTTTATAATTGAGGTGATTGAGGGATGGGGGTTGTTTGTATTCTTAAACAACTAAAACTAATGTGGTTCGGCGGCGTCGCCTACCCTATATCTATTTTTATTCATTTTTCCACCAAAAGCTTTATTGTTTACCATTTCCAAGCACCCAGGTTTTAAGACCGTTGATATGACTCTTTTTCACATTTCCTCTTGCTCACCCAAATCTTTGGTTCTCAATGCGCGGTTGAGTCAAAATGGGTGGCGAAACCCTCCCATGCGGGACCTGATAATAATTAGGGTGGGTTTCAGCTGTGCCAGGAATTTCAACAACCAAGACTTCGCCTCACACAACCCAACCCACATTGAGTTTCCCAACGAAGGTGACAAGGCATAACAATTGAGGACCGTGACTCTCACCTAACCCACTTTGCCACGCCGAACGGATTGGGTGGAGCTGGTCGGCAATTGGTACTGTTGAGACACCGGCATCACAAACTGCCACTTTTGGGAACATATGTGCTGGAGGGCGAACGACGCGGGACTCCAAGGCTGGTTAATCACAGACACGGGCCATGTATGTATACTCAAATACCTAGATGTGTTTAGGAAAGGAGAGACAGAAAAAAAAACCCCAAACCGAGAACACATCTGGCGATGTGCTCAAGTAAAAAAAGAAAAATATTCGGAAAAAACTTCAAAAAGAAAGGATATATGGTGGATTCAAACCACCGATGTTGGACGANNTGGACCACTCCCAGATGATTCGGTCGAATTATGCTAAGGGAGTATTATACCACTAAACCATTCGCCCGAGGACTTGTTGGAAGAGGGTGAACGAATTTGCATCTAAGACATGGGAAAATCGGATTGGTGTGTGCGTTCAGGTGTGCATGGGTATCTGGGGCGGGTTAAATTCAGTGTGTGGGGGCGGAGGACGATTAGCGGGCCCAGATTTGCAGAGGGAGGGAGCCCTGAAGTGGAGGGGCAATCTTTTTTTTTTTTGCTCATTCCCTGGTCTTTTTTTGGGGGCTTGCGGATTGATCATGGTGGCGGGCATGACATGGGTAACAGACAACGCATTGCAAACAAACGGAATCGGCATTGAGCACCAGGCACGGGCCATTGTGCGTCAATGACGAGAGCGGCTGGGCGGAAATTGACCTATGGAATGCACCATAATGTCATCGGAACAGGAAATACTAAAAAAAAGGTTCCTGTTTTGTTTTCTCGTTGCGCGGTTATGTGTCTCATGCTTGCGTCTAATTAACATCCCCCCTCTAAAAAAAAAAAAAAAGAAAAAGACGTCGACAGTCCAATTGATGCACCCTCGTGGTTGCGCGGCGAATGGCGAAAGGTGCAGCCCGACTATTCTTCAGCGCTGCATTGGGGGGATAGCTCCAGCGGGCACAGGGGGTCGTGCGTCTGGCGGACTGCACGTGCTTGGGCTGTTTCCCAACCATGGCGACCATGTGCGTCACTTTGGGGGGTGGAAGGACCTCCCAGCGCTGCCGCCGCCGCCGGTGAGATGGCGGGATTTCTCTTTTTGGAGGGGGCTAGGGGCGAAAAAAAAAAAAAAAACCCCAGTGAACTTGAGCGACGAGGGCTGAACGAGATAAGACTAGGAAGGGGAAAAAAAAACAGAGAACCACATCGTCGTCAGCTACGGCCAACTTTGCTTATACGCATTAGCCCAGGCTGCTGCCATTTTAGTTAACAGTCACTGCGCCTCATCGTTTACCCTCCCCTCTCAGCCTTTAAAGGGCCCTTGTCTGCTGCTTGACTGTTGGTGCTGGGTGGTACCTTGCTGCGTGGTGGGTGGATCTGCTGCACATCGCGATGCTGTCATAGCTGCGTCCCCACGGTTGAAGCTCGTCCATACACTCAATCTCTACTTTTTTTTCCCCTTCTTCAGCTTTTGACCGCTTATCCCACTTCTGTCGTTCCTTAATTGCCGAGAGACCCGGGCCGAAAGAAAAAGAGAAGAAGAAGAGTTAAAAAAAAAAAGGGGAAGAGAATATCTCGTCTAAATTACGCACCTTGTCCACGAAACACACAAGCCCGCCCGCCATGCGGTTGTTCCTCCTCCCGCTCTCGACGCGGCGGACCCTGCTGTACGCGCAGCGCCTTGATGCCGTCACCGCCTCCAAGGACATCAGCTACCTCGACCGCGGCACCGCCTGGGCCGCCAGGACGTGGGCGACCTGGGAGAAGCAGGAGTCGGGCTGGAAGCGCAAGGTCGTTGACTACGGAAACCAGGCCTTCCGGCGCATTCCCTACGAGGAATGGGGCCTCAAGTCGGTGCCGCCGCTGTCGAACCGCCGCCGCACCGAGGAGCTCGAGGGCAAGGAGAGGGTCGAGCTGTGCTACCCCGGCACCGTCATCCCCCACGCAAAGGCAGAGGGCATCTTGCGGACGCTGGCCACGGAGCGCCAGGCGCTGCACCAGAAGAGGCTGATATGGTGTTTTGTCGGCATGCCTATCACGCTGCCCCTCGCCCTCATCCCCTTGTAAGACTTCCTCCCCCACGGATACGCCTTGGTTCAAGTGAAAAGAGAAGAGAAGCAAAAAAAAAAAAAACCCCAAACAAAAACAAATATAAGGATGAATGCTGACAGATTTCTTTTTTTTTTTTTCTGGTTTAGAGTCCCTAACCTTCCCTTCTTCTACCTGCTCTACCGTGCCTGGTCGCATTGGCGAGCCATTGCTGGCGGCAAGCACATCCAATGGATCCTGGAGAAGAAGCTCCTCCAGCCGTCCCCGTCCAAGATCCTCGACCAGCTCTACGCCACCCACGCGGCTCCCCCCGAGGAGCCCCACGACAAGGAGCGCACCCTGCTCACGCAGAAGGAGGTCCAGACCTTCTCCAGCACCCTCGACATCCCCGCCCTGGAGATTGAGCTTGAGAGGGCCATATGGCAGGTCGAGGAGTCGCTCAAGGACCCCGAGCAGGAAACGCCCCAGGACGCAGCGGCTGGAACCGGCGACCAAAAGTCGGATCGCGCCAACGCCGCAGAAAACAGAAAAGATCAATGAAGTTGCCATGTTTTTACCATCAAGGAGACATGCCTCGGACGATGTATGATTTAGGATAATTTTCAAGAGTCACGTATATCACATCAGGAAAGGACGAGTAAATAGACGAACATGTATGCGGGTATATTTATAGACACTACTCACCACCAGGTCAAGGCGGCGCAGAGCAAAATCACAATTCACTTTTATGCACTCATCATCTCTCCGGCTCTCTCGATTCTCCCGTGCCCTCGGCCCCTGTCATAAACGCTCCGCCGGCTGCAGGAAATTCTTGACACCCAGCGCCGGAATCACCCCCACGAGGCCCATGGCCAGTAGAACCCGCCGTGTCGTCAGGCTCGACAGGTCGGGAAGCCGGAACGAAACGGCGCACTGTTGGCCGTTGGAATAGCCAACCAGGGAAAAGCTGAGCCCGAGGCTTTTGAGGCCGGGAAGCGGCGTGCACGAAACCTGTATTCGAATTGTATTAGCCAACGTTGACCTTTTTTTTTTTTTCTTTCCCGGAGCGGTGATAGTTGCATATATTTTGGGGAAAAGATACGAGGAAGATGACGACTAAAAAGGAGAAGAAGAAGAAGAGATAACTCACTCGGCTCTTGACCAGCTTGCGGGGAACGACAACTCCAGCGCCCTCCAGCTGCGAACTAATGACATGCCCCCGCCACGCCTCGGCGGCCTTGCTCCGGAGCAGCCGCTGCGCGAGCGTGTGCGATGACGAGCCCCGTTTCGCCGAACGGCTCCGCCTCTTGCGGGCGATGCGCGCCGCGCTCCCGTCGTCCCTGCGGTTGGAGGGGTTGAGGGGCGAGGACACGAGGGGTGCGTATGAGGAACCGAAGGAGGCCATCTTTCCTTTTGACCTATTATGATTATGATTATGATTATATGTATGGATTTCTTTTCTCTCTCTCTCTTGTTCCGTTCCACGAAGAGAAGCGAAATGCGGCGGAGAAGAAAAAAAGCCCTGTCGTAGAGGGAAGTTCCCAAAAAGAATGTACTTTGCAAATAATGCGCTTTGCAAGTAATGGCAGGTATCAAAAAGGGAATGTCAAGGAAGTGAAGCAGAGGGAGAGTGGAGGGTTTGAATAAAGGAGAGAAAGAGGTTGAGAGAGAGAGAGAGAGAGAGAGAGAGAGATATCGATATCGATCTTCCAAGGAAAAATAAGAAGAACTGAATTCCTAACCCTCGATGCCTTTTATAAAAACAAGGGAACGTACACCCGGGATAGGTCGAAAAGGGAAAACGCACCCAAGGGCTGCAATGTCGCGAGTAAAACATTGCGGCCCTCCTGGAATGTTGCGCACATAGTCGACGGTTGGAGACTGCCATGTGGAGCCAGTAGCTAATTTGGTTCTCGAGGGGCATTTTTTCTCTCTTTACCTCGTTCAACAAAGACATCAAAGACAATCGGAAAGAGAAGTATGGGGCCTCGTGCCTGAGACATTTGCGTGGAAGCGGTGCTAAATGCGTGGGATATTTCCTCCCTTGCCATGAGGGGGGAAGCCCATGCTGAGATTATGACCAGAACTATTCCTTCTACACAACCCTTTGAACAAGGGAGCCAGGCTAGGCCAGGCCAGGGCATACAAAGAAACATGATTGTGAAATACGCATGCGCCTACATCAAATTGAAAGAGAGAGAGAGAGAGAGAGAGAGGGAGAGAAATGACATTATCTCGTGGTTACTGTGTTCCGAAACTAGGGGGGCCAGACAGGTTATTAATGTAACAAGGGCACGAATGTTGTATCTAAGCGAGCGACCACACCCTCTTCAACGCCGGCCCTGATTATGTGTATTTACCCAATATAAATGCAGTTGTAATCTTCGAAAACGGTTCTCTTTAGGACGATTCAGGCGCCGAGACGTCCGAGATGAACGTGGCCTCAGTGAACATGCTGCCCTCCTCGGAAATCTCCTCATCGCCAATCTTGAGCTTGAGGTTGAGCTTGGGGCAGTACTAGAAACATGCATGTTAGCGGAGCATATTCGCCAGCGCCCACAGGCACGCAGCGCAAAAACTAACCTGGTAGATGTACGGCTTAGTGCCGGCGGCACTAGCCACAATCGTCTTGACGAAGCCGGGCACTTCGGCCATGACGTCGACGCGGTCGACGCGGGGACCCAGGGAACCCTCAATCACTGCTTCGACAGCCTTTCCATCCTTGGTCTTGTTGGACCAGGTGTACTTGATGTCGGTAGGCTCGGGCCAGTGGTTCTCGGCATCGTCCTTGACGGCGGTGTGAGTGGCTGAGTTGGAGCACCCGGCGCTCACAACCTCGCCGTTCTTGACGATACCGCCGACAGATACGAGAGTCTTGCCATACGAGGCCGGGGTGGTAAACTCCATCAGCACGGCCGAGTAGTTGGGGCCCTGGAAGTCGGCAAAGTTCCAGGTTGCGGCGGCGTGGTGGGGCTTCATGCCCTGCAGGGCGTGGATGAAGAGAGCGCGACCTTTAAAGTCGACGGGACCGTCCGTGGTGGTGATGGTGCCCTCGGCCTCGCATCGGCTCCAGAAAGCGTGTCGCATAGAGCCCCAGGGGTTTGCGAGATCGGTGCCGAAAAGTGTCTTGCCCGTGGTGCCGACCTGGAAGCCAGGGGCGGTGCGGGTGATCTTGACGTTGACTATGGCCTTCTTATCCGTCATGCTCTTGACAGTGTAATAGGTGCCATCTTCGGACAGCTCGACGGCGCAGTCGGTGGCGTAGAAGCAAGCCTTGTCCTCGCTGAGCTCGACGTTGCTGAGGGGAGTTGAGCTCCAGAGGTGGGGCTTGGCCGGGTCGGTGCTGAAGATCTTGCAGTTGAACTGGCAGGTCGTTCGGAGACCACTGTGTGAGACCGTTAGCTTGCGCTCCATCTTTCCGCGCATCTGGGGTGGGGGGAGCCGTACGCAACGTTGCTGTAAATGACCTGGAGGATGGCAGTGCGGCCGCCTTCGCTGAACAGGTAAAATGTCTGAGTCTCAACGCAGGTCGAGTCCATGGCTGCCCAGAGCAGATCTTCGCGCTTCAGCTCAGTGAAGGGTGTCTGCTCGGCCTCTTTGGCGACCGACTTGATGGCTGAGGGGCCATAGATGGGCTCCTGGGTGCCGGCGACGTTCGCCAGCCTGTGCAAATGAAACAATCGTCAGTTCTGAGTCTTCTCCGCGGGAGGGTCGCTGATCGAGGAGGTTTGTCGAGGGGAGCCCAAGCACGGCAAGGTGGGGGGGAAGGGAGGGACTGTTTCTTACTGCTGCTTCGCCCAGTTGAACATGATGAAAGGTGGGTTGGTCTAAACACGAGGGCGAGGAATAGGGGATGTGTTTGAGAAGGAGGGATTGAAGGGAAAAAATTGAGATGGAAATGGGTCAGAGAAGATCGCCTATCCAAACAGAGTCGAGGTTCAGAATGTCTACGGCGGCATGTCACTCACACCGCCGACGAATGGCAGTGGCGGCGGCAGCGGCAGGAGGAGGGGCAGGCAGGGTCGTCAACCCATGACGCCGATTGCGTGGCTGGTGTGTGGGTCCTGGGCGAAAGAGTGTGGCTCACCATCATTATGGTTGGGGCGGGCGGGGTTGGCTGCTGCCAATTTGAAGGTACTTCCGCTGACTGTTGACGGACTCATGGAGGCATGCGTTTCCCCGGCTCGGCCTACTCTATTACGACGTAGCACTGGTAATTTGGCCTAGACGCTGGGCTGCCTGCACCACATGTGACCTGCATTATCTCGCCTTGCCTTGCTGCGCGCGACGTGCGCTTTCCGGTGATGCCTTTTCTGTGCCGCTCGGAAGCTACGGGAGCCGTCCTGGTTGTTAGTAGGCACGCCAACGCGCACCAGCCTGGCAATCTCAGTGCTGGCTCATTCTGTCTAGCGGCTTTCGGCCTTCCGGACATTACGACGAATTGGGGACAACGGCCCGCCATACAGTGAGAGGGCCTGGACACGGACTGTTGCGTTTTTCCTTCTTCTTTTTGCCTTTTTCTCTGGAGTGGATGGACCCCGTGATGAAATGCGGTTTGGTGCTTCCCAATTGGAGATTACATAGTTTGAGCATGTGGGGGGCACAGCAAAAGTCGCCATTGCGAATCTAGCATGCCCGCTGCATGGAATAGCTGTCTGATTGATAAACCTAGTCAGAAACCAGTATGTAAAAGCATATCTCGATAAACGAGTGAAGTTTAATGTGCTAGCAAATGTATATAATTCCTGGACAGTGCTTGAAAAACCGGCTATTTTGTAGCCATTCGGTGCATAGCAGCAGCAATGTAGCCTGGTGGTACAAAAGGATGGCCGCTGCATGTCGCTGTTGTCTCCCAGTGCTCTGGACGCTGGCTGAGTGTTGGATCAGTCGACATGAGCGACAGAGACGATATATACTGAATAGCAGCAGTGGCAATAACGGGTGGCCGTGGTCAAAATTCCCTCCCAGTTGTCAAGTTTGACGTCAAGTTGCTTTGGCAGGGGTTGTTTTACATTCCTCGACATATCTGCATGTAGCTCGCTTGATTCGCGACGTGAAAGACAAGGGACGGCGAGACTGCCTTTCTCCTTTTCTTCTGTGGAGGCTGGTGCTGGAGACTATGTCAGCTCGTCCCACCAAGACAAAGTCCGATTTCGTCTACGCTTTTCGGCTGCAGAGTTATCTAAAATATCAAACCTCAACAGTAAAGGATAATACCAAGGATACAAATAAAATAGAACAATGTGCATTTAGAGTTCTCATCAGTTTATTTGACTGTAAACCAATAAGAAAAGAAGATAAATCCTATTTCTGACCGTATTGGAATCTATTGATAGTGACTAACACAACCTTTTCTTGCACCGGTCGAGCTGAGAATACTTCAACCGTATACTTCCATATCCAAGTGTGTAAATTCGAGATCGTAAAAATGCTGCATGGAATTGATTCCGACGTCAATGTAGTCAGATGGATATTTGTATGGGCTCTTCTGCCAAACCCGATGATTATGTGATCTGATCTGACACAGACTTGACTTGACCAATGTCCATCTGCACCTATACCATTGTGTGATAGTAATCAAGTTTGCAACTACAGCATGGTGGAGGAGAGAAAGCCTCGCACAATAAATCTCATTTCTTCCCCCTATGGATTTGCGTGGGAATTTGCTGTATTTCGTGCGAACGGAGAACCATGGGAATGAGGTCAATGTTTCGTCACCAGGGTGGAAAAAGGAATCCGTGACCCCCATTCCTTAGCACCCCGTGACTGAGCGCTTTATTAAAAAGGTGCCATAATAACAACAACAATGACCAAACGGGTCACCAATTGTAATAAAAATGGATATGAGTCACAAATAGCCAGTGAACAAACGCCATCAGTCCATTCTTCAAATAGGGGTCATCCAGAACCATGCCCTTGTGCTCGATGCGGATCCCCATTACAAACGACAGTCACGGGACCACAGGGAATTCATGATCGGGCCCCTGAGTAATCTGATGGTTATTTAGTTTGAATGCTACCTCGACTGGGCCGGATCAGTGGATCTCCCTAAACGGGAAGTACGGAGGACAAAGGCGATCGAATCGGTGGCGATCCGTTCAGTCAGTCGCGTTTTCAAACCGTCGATAACTAAGATCTTGTCATGTTCGGACTGCTGTCCTGTCCTGTCTTGTGATAAGACCCACGCCCGAAATTATCCAAGCACCCAGCGCTTGGATTCGCGCAACTGTCCAATGAGGGCGCCTGCATAGTGGTGCTGCACTTTCCATTACATACTTGCAGCCAAAACCCAAACTCCATGCCCGCGCCAACCGGTCGCAGTCAGATTTGCAGACGCGCCTTGGCTAAAGTGGCGTTTTGACTTTTGAAAATATTTTGCCCTTGTTGTGGTTTCCATTACATCTTCCAATCCATCATCGCGCTGCCAGCGCTTCATCGATAATCGCACATTGTTCTCAACCTTCCCTTTGAGGATATCTGGCTTGGACCTGTTTTTTTTTTCTCGGTCCTTTTTCGCCGATTCTTATTCGCCCACCTCGCCGGACCCGTGCATCGAGTCGAAACTTCCCACGCCCATACGATTTCCCTTCTCTTTCTCAGACAACCGACATCGAAGCAAACGCGCGCCGCCTTAGACCGTGAAGCGCAACGAAATACCCATCTGCATCCCCGGCACATCGAGTTTGCGACAAGCCTGCGCCCCTTCTCGGCACCAGAGCTCCTCCTCTATCAACACCCCGGCCCTGCGCGCACATTCCCGATCGAGACCTGTTCGTTCCTTTGGCTGGTCATGGAGGACGGGCCTCAGATTCTCCCTCCACCGTCTCATGAGCCAATCTCTCGGCCGGAGTCTGACTCGCCGGTCGCAACTCATTCGATACCCCAGCTTCCTGGCATTTCTACCCTTGCGGTAGCGAACGCGGCGACTGCGACGCTTGCGACAACAGCGCCAACTCCTCCACCGCAGCCCAGGTAAGCGCTGCGCGAACCCACTTGTGTTCCACGAGCGTCCGGGAGCCGCGCGCGATACGTTATCTGTCCGATATCGATCTTCCCCGACCCCGAGACAAGGCTTCTTCAAGGACCCCCAATTCCGACTTTCCATGCATAATACGCTGACTAACATTTCTGGCTGTAGACCACCGACGATGTACGCCGGTGCGTCGCCCGCCGCCACGAGTGGGGGTTCCGGAGGAAACTTGGTAAGTTCACCATTATGTTTCTGCACATCCTTTACACTTTTGCACATCTCGTCACCGAAATCACGTCTCAATTGAGCAAACCATGAGAGTACTCCCCATGCGGTGGGGAGGGCGGATCGCCGAGGTCTGGTTATCGGCATCTGCCACGTCCACTGGCTTATCACACTTGATCCATGATTGAATACAATCACGTGGCTTATCATAATCCCGGCCCGGCTAACCCTGATTGGGAAGCCTTGTGGACACTGGAAGCAGGTTTATCTGGCTTATCAGACCAGTAATGTTGGGGCCAAAGATTTTTACTCCATCTCCTTATCGTGATCTGAGATACTAATCATCGCCTTCCCTCCCACCTTGCCCTCGTCTCATCACCCCTAACCGGCACCATGATGGCAACTAACGGATCTACGCAGCCTACCTGCCAGAATTGTAGCACTTCTACGACACCATTATGGCGCCGCGACGAATTCGGCTCCGTCCTCTGCAATGCCTGCGGCCTGTTTCTCAAGCTGCACGGCCGCCCGCGCCCCATCTCATTGAAGACTGACGTTATCAAGAGCCGCAATCGCGTCAAGACGATGCGCCCAGATCTTGCGCCAAAGAAAAAGGTATGCGACGCCTCGTCCGTCAATGCATTCGGTTTTAACAATTCTCAGCAACAGCAACAGCAACAAGCCCAAAATTTCGCCCTCGGTACCGATCCCAACGGCCTCGATATCTCCGGCCATGCCACAGCGGCGCACGCCGCCCAGGCGGCGCGACGCACCTCCCAAAAATCTGCAAATGGAAACGAAGGATCCGACTCGCCGATTTCGCGAACTGGCACGCCATCGATGTACAACCATGGCCTCCCATCTTTCATGGTCGATGACCCTTATCAGTCCGGTGTGGCTGGATTCGCCAATCCCGATGGTCGCGCAGGATCCCCGCTAAACGGAGACCGCGGTATGGATGCGCCTCAGACACACGAGCAACTCATCGCACATAACTCGAGCCTGAAGACTCGTGTTAGTGAGCTCGAGGTTATCAACGAATTGTTTCGCGGACGTCTAAGCCAGCTCGAGCAGCAAGAAGCTGCGGCGCGGAGAGGCCAGGAGGTTGCGGGGGTTGAGCAGACTCAGCTCCGTACGCAACTTGAGGTGGCTCAAGAGAGCGAGGCCCAGCTTCGCGCCCAGCTTGAGGATAGCCATCGTAGGGAAAACAGCCTGAAGCGACGACTTGATGAACTGGAGCTAGAATTGAAGGAGGCTAAGGAAGCTGCCGAAGCTGCTATGGAGCGACCAGCTAAGAAGCCCCGTATCGCTGAACCATCGCCCAAGGCGCAAGAGATCACCGAAGCTGTGCCAGCTCTTGCGATCGTTGAGCCTTCCCCTGCCGCCGCCGAGCCATCTGTGACCCCGGAGGCTGACGCGCCCAAGGCCGATACTCCCTCTGTGTCCGAAGAAACCGATGTCCAAATGGACACGGAAGTCATCGAGTCCGCCGATGCGATTGAGCCAACTGAAGCCTCTAAGACCCCGGAACCTGTGGAAGCTCCCGAAGTGGTCGAGACCCCTATAGAGGCTGAAGCTACTATCGACGATGCAGCGGCATAGGTAACAGTCACAGCAGGCCATTCTCCAAGCAAACCCGTGAGCGAAGCCTGTTTTCCATTCCAAGCACCGAAACTTGGTTCTCTGCCTCGCATATAGAGGCCCTTTATCCCAGTTCCCGAGGTGATGTTTTTTGCATGGATGGCCATGACCTCACATCATTTTACGACCCTTATCCTTTTAATACCCTTGTATGAAGGCGTCGGTGTGCTCGCGTTGATTTCTAATTCGTTAGCTATGCGTCCAGGCGGCAGTGCCAGCGAGGGTCCTGGCATTGACGGCTATTTGTTCTTTTCCCCAAATTTTTTTTCGTTGCTTTTTCTGTTATCGAGCAGGTACTTTGTGGAACGATACCGGGATGTGAAGTGGGAATGGGACGGAGCTGGGGCGGACTGTTATGAAGCGATTGATACCAACTTTCACGAGATTTCTCGGTCCTTGCTCTCTCTACTCTTGCAGCAAATTCTTTTCAACGCGTTTGCTGAGGGTGGCAGATGTGAGCCATACCGCGATGAGACGTGGACGATGAAAAGTTAAAACTACCTGCTTTTGGCAATGAGAAAAATAGATAACTGATATGTTATGATGCCGAATTGTGCAAAGCTGCGATGCAAATGTGAATGAAGGGCCTTTTACTGTTTACTAACTTTACTTAACACAACTTGTCCCGTTTGGCGTTTTGTCCCCTTAGAAGAAAGCGATGGTTCATGACGCAAAGTTATCCAATCAGCAAGAGCACAATGAAAGTATCTTCCCTTGGTTTTTGATTGAAAGGATGTATATACAGCTATACAAGGAGGGAGTTGATACATTCAACATGCCCGAGTCTGGCCAACATTCGGCCCTTTTTAAATTGAACCGTCGAAATATATCTTACCCCCCCTCATGTATAAAATCTCGTTCATATTTAGTATACTATGCTATGGCCTATCTGAGCTGTCGGAGCGTTTGATTTGGCAGCTGGTGTCAGTTACAGTGCTGCTGGGGTAGTCACGTGTCGGAACTTGGTGACGCAGAAATATTGCGAATGCATCACGACCAAAACTCTGCTACCTTTCTTTGTCCACGAATTCCTTTTCGCCCTTTTGAGCCAGAGAACTCACACATATAATCCTCTGGTTACGTCCTATGATTCTTGTCTCAAAAATAATTCCTACGAGCTGCACCTGATCGCTTTTGACCGTCACTATCTGCTCTTGCCCCGCGCTGGTACGATAAGCGCCCGCACAGATTCACGCTACTTTGCCAGAGTAACCTCGCAGCGGGCGTTCGGTATCCTCGATAAAGAAGAGATGCCCCCAACGCTGTCGCAGCGAGGTGGACCTGCCGGAGCCAAGAAAGGCGTGGTAAGGGTCGGAGGGAAGACGGTATTGAACGGGAAACGACACAGGTGAGACAGTGGCGCCCGGGTGGCGGCGTGTAAATGCTTTTTTGGAATGTTGCTGACGATATTTCCGTAGAAAAATTGGCCGTGATACGATTCTTGGAATTAGTATGGCCCTCCCCCGACGATGAAGATTTGTTCTGTTTGCTAACCCTGCGATAGCTAAGCCGGCAATTCGGTAAGTGATGCGCCGTCACATCTATTCTACCATGTTTGCTTGAGTTGCCAAGAAAAAAACGCGCCGATTGGGCACATTCTGCAAGGCCTCTCTAATCCTTATCGCCTCCGTGCCGATCTTATGACATACTTATCACCAAATTCACTCACTCACAACCTTGCAGACGCTTGGCTCGCCGAGGCGGCGTGAAACGAATCTCCGCCGCGATCTACGATAACATCCGGGCCGCACTGAAGGATCGGCTGGAGATGGTATGACACCATGATGATTGCCCTGGCAGATTTTGTCTGACAAGTTTAAAGATACTGAGAGACTGCGTCACATATGTCGAATATCGGAATGCGAAAACTGTCACGATCCATGATGTACGTTGCACCAATAGCTTACTTGGTCTAGAAATCAACTGACATTTTTACTCGCTTAGGTACTTCACGCCCTACGACGAATTGGTCGTCCCATTTATGGATTCGACCCTGACACGTATAATGGCGGCACAAAGTCCAAGGCCAATCCCTTGCCAACACCCACAGGTGGATATTCCTGAAGCAAACCAATTAATCAATGATCTGGGTTCTGGGAGTGATGCCTGCGCTGAGTGGGCGTTCGTCTGTTTTTGAGGCGGAGTTTGGCGGATATAGTCACAGTGCATCTGGGTTAATGAAGGATACCAGGGTAAATTGCTAGCATGCATGTACGGATTGATGTTATCACAGAGGACGGGTCAGTTTGAATTGTCTGAGGCAATGCTTTCCATGACTTTATGAATTACGATCTTTAAACGAAAGGTATCTAGTATCTGGGTATCTCAAGTGAAAGTATAATGTTAAATGCGCAGCTCCAGCCATTACATGCCCGCTTTTGGCAATCTTTCCTTTCAAATCTGGTTTCTTGTAGGTTTATTTCTGTATTGTTCTTCCTGTTTTTTTTTCTGTTTTTTTTTTTTTTTATTCTTCTTCCTCTTTGAGTGCATTGCTCCCTTTACCTTCTCTTCTTGAGAATATCGTAATCGGCAATGACCTCATCGAGGGCCTTGGTCGCACGGAGCTCGTTCTTACGGAATGTTCCGTTAAAGATCTTCGGGAGCAGCATGGCGCTGTTGGCGTGCTCTTGGGCGAATCCGACCTCAGCGTCACGGCCGCAGCGTTCCTTGGTCAAGCGGACGGCCTCGAAGAGAAGATCCTTGCCGACGCCCTTGTTTCGGTATCGCAGGCTCGTGGTCCATGCACGGATGATGCCCTTGCCGCCCCGGAGAGAGTTGCTGCGGTGCTTGCGGCGTCCGCCACTCGAACCGGTGTGAACTACTGGGCTGGGCTCGAGGCGCAAAACCAGGGACCCAATGATTTCGTCGTTGTACCGGGCGGCCAGCAAAGTATCCTCCGCCCCAACCTCGGAGCGCAGCCACGCCCAGCGCAGGCGCTCAGCGAGAGAGATGTAGCCGGAAGACATGTACCGAATGCCCATGAGGTAGCTCATGACAACGCCGCACGAAACAGTCATGGACAGGCCGGCGTCGAGGCTGGAGATGAAGCCGAACTGGTAGATGGCGGCGAGAGCAGCAGACAGACCGGCGAGGCAGATGGGGTGGAAGACGAGAGACAAGGAAGCGCGCTGGCGCATCTGGGCGATCGAATCGGCGACCAGGCGGAGGCCCTCGACCTTGTCCCTGCGGGACTCCAGGATCTCAAAGGTCAGCGGTGGGATTTCTTCGTCATCGAGTTCGAAGAGCATGGAAGCGGCGTCGGCGGCCGAAGATGACGAGGCAAATGGCGAGGCCGAAGGTGCGACAATTGGGGCGAATGGGTTAGAGGGGCCGAGTCGTGGGGTGTTTGTCGCAGAGGCCATAGCCGAGTGGAGAACGAGGTTCGCACGGAGGAAAGTGAAGAATGCTAGGGGAAGGCAATGTTAGCGCATTCAGGATTGCATAGTTATTTGGTGATGATTTGCTAGTATAGGCAGTTGCGGCGCTGGGAGCTTGGACGGTTCGCGCACGCCAATGCAAGTTTGAAACGAGCCCAGCTGTCGACTGCGGCGTCGCTGCCAGTTTCGACGCCAGAGCTCTGAGATGAGCTGCTGCGTGCAAAACTAACACGAACGATGCTCGCCTTGGTCGTGTGCGATCCAGGGTCTCGCGACATTGTGCCCACAGTAAGCAAGGCCAAGCCAAGCCAGCTGAGGGCCGGGGTTGGAATATTGTTCCGGTGGCCCAGGTAACAAATGCAGGGTTGGCCAAAAAAAAAAAATTTGGACCGGGTTTCCAGGGTGCCATTGCCCATGACGATGTGCGTACGTCGTCTAAGGTGGGTAGGGAAGGGCAGAAACCCAAAAGCAGACGGGATTAAGAAAAAAAAGAAAGCGAAAAAAGAAAAAACGCGTTGTGAGGGAACAGAGTTGTGAAAGAGAAGAAGTCTTACCTGCACTCGTCTTAAGCCCGGGAACGGCATTGACCTTGGTGATCAGAGGGTTTGGGTGCCATGCGCTCAGGTCGAGCTCGCGGATAGCCATATGGGAGTTCTCCATTGTTGCGGAGGGGTATCAAACAGTAACGAAAGTAATTAATAGTCGGTGGTGTAAAACGATTCAGATTCGAGTCGAGTCGATTAGAGAGCGAGGAAGTCCAGCCTCCAAGAGCCAGGCGTCGACCGAGAGGGACGTCTGGTGTACGGGGTGGTGGTGGGTATTGCGAGTTCTGCGTGTATAGAGAGAGCCGAGAGAGGAAAGGGTATCAAGAGGACTGTAAAAGCAAAAAAGAAATAGAAATTATAGAAAGCAAGAGTGTATATGGTGTATCAGAGACGAGGAGGAGAAGATAAGACAGTATAAAAAAGAGGAGGGAGAATGTGTGTCCGAGGGTATAAGGAGGATGGAGAAGAGGACGAGGAGATGGAGATAGATGGAGCTGGAGGAGAAGCGGACGTTGTCAGCATTATTCAAATGTCTGGGAGAGCCAGAGCCTTGACCTGCGACCCAGCAGGTTTTGGTGGTCGCAGCGTCTTTTTGATTGAGAAAATCCTTGCCCGTGCCAACTAGCGACAAGGCTCATCCCCCTCCCCCGTCCAACCCCTCCTTTGCGTTACGGGGCCCATTGCGCATCCCTGGGGGACAGGCCGTTCACACTAGCGATCCGTCGTTAGCGGGCTTTTCCTTATTGTTTAGTGCTGGGAGCTTGTCGAGGACCGGGGGTGGGTTCGCTGTTTTAGTGAGTGGGTGGGCGGCGGCGCGCACTGCAGAAGGGAACCAACAGCACCACCACCACCACCACCACTACCACCCTGGGGCGCGCGCCCGCTACGCCCAACTCAACAGTTTGCCTTTTGCGACCTTGAACACGCCATTCTCAGCCGGATCGCTCGTCTAGGCTCCGCGACTTCGATTCATTGGCAAGATGGCGACCAGACTGTCGGATCCAGCTAGGGTGGGCGTGCACCCCTCGTCTCTCGCTACACTTGTTTTTGGTGTCTCCCCATTCACCAGCTGCGTGATTATCACTGATGACGAGCTTTTTTCTCTCTCATTTTGTTCTTTAATTCCCTCTGTGGTTGGTTGCCTAGGAAGCACTACTGGGCAACAATCACCTCAACCCTCTTTTTTTTTCTTCTTCCCTGACCCCCCCCCCCTCTCTCCCCTCCTCGCCTCTCATTCGAAAACATCCGTCGAGGTCTTATCAGTCGTAGGGACATGCCAACCAACCATTCTGCCCCTCCAACCCACCATCCCATGCTTTGGTCTGCGGGATGCATGTTGAAGGCGTGCTCGACGCCGAGCAACTGTCCGGGTGCCAGCTTCTGTGCATAATCTCTTGCGCGTCCGTATAGCAAAAAATCTCAGACACGCCACTCCACTGTGGGAAAGTGAGCAATAGACACACAGCTGCAGTGATCGTCAGCCCCGTTTAGGTTTTCGTCTCCTCGTCGACGGCAGCTGCCAGCGGTTGGCCCAAGACCTGTGTAAGTCGGCAGACTATGGAGACGAATTAAACAGGGGTCCGGTAACTTTGAAGGAATTCGGAAGTGTCCTTGGGTGCCCTTGGCGGGGGGTCCCCAGGCGACTAAGAGTCCAGAAGGCGTTAGTGCTCCGTCGGTTTTCCACATCAACCACTTTCAGCTTGTCGCGCTGCCCGCGGCGAATTGCGTTCCCACCTGGATTATTCCCTTTTTACACGTTGTCCCGGGCTGGGAGAGTGAAGAAAGGAATGGCCGACGAGGAAGAAGAAATGGAATAAGAGGGCTCATCCATGACCCGGGGAAACGGCCCCGGTACAAGCGAGTCTAACATACTGCAGTGTGTGTGGGATCGCATCGTGTGATGCGGCGCCATCAGCCAACGGCATCCAATCGAAAAGTCGACGTCGAAAAACGACGCTCGAGTCTCGAGTCATCCCCCAAACGCCACTGCGTGTTCGCCTCAGTGCTAAAATCCACGGGCGGCGGGAGATGGCATGCCATGATGGCGGCGGCACAGCGTCAAGGGGTGGGGTGGTTGGTCGCCCACAGTCTGGGCTTGCGACAGCCAACGTCTCGTGCTCACCCGATTGGGCCTGGGGCCGCTGAGGGAGCGACGACTAATACGCACCATATCGAATTGGTAGGGAAGCTCACCTCATTTGGCTAACACGTCGTTGGCTGGTGGTCGCGTGTGGCTGCTCGGGCTAGGTCTTTGACACCATCGCCATCTATTGAATTCATGCATGCAATGCTCTCATATGGCGCGGGGCCGTCACCTGTCGCCGCGAAGTTTCCCCTCACCTGGAGCTGTCCTTCATTGGCGCCTCCCGCCACCAGCCAGAGCCGGCGCCTTAACGCCCACCTACCTTGTACATGCCCGCCTAGTGCCCTTACTACGTGCCCTACGGCCTGGAATGCAACGGCAGCCGTGAGACAGCATGTATGATGACCGCGGCACACATGCGACGACTGCGTTGAGACGTACGACGTCGTGGCGATCCAGTAACGAATCGCACAGGGAAAAAATTGGAATCAATCCCCGACACCAAAGCTGTGAGCGCTTCGGAGAGGATCCCAGATGCTGGGCCGTCTCCACCGCTGACGTACCGTACACACGAATCTTTTAAGCCATTTGACGCAAAACTGGGGATGCATTTTCTGGCGTCGACCAACCGGCCCCCCCATTTGCGTTTGCGTGTGGGGGGATGGACGACAAACCTCCAGTGCGCCGCCGCCCAGCTGCCGCTGAGTCCCTGCTGGTCATCTAGCCAACGACGCCGCGCTGCTTTTTCTGCACTTGGACCGCGCGTTAAAGACGACATCCTGCGCGTGGTGGCAGCATGCCCTACTCTTCCATTCCCATACCGATTATTTCATATGGGGCCAGGCCAGCGCGGTCAAAATTGACGGTCCCGCCAAGCCGCCGTTTGAGCGGTCCGGCTTGTGCACTACCGACGGCTAGGACCGATAACTCAAAGGCCTCGGTCACCCGGGCGCATTTAGCCACTTCTGTATTTCTGCGGGGAGGTTCGGGGCCATACGCGATGATCTCACCAATGTTGGGCCTGATAAGACTGCAGGAGAAGGAAGTAGGTTTTCTGCAATAGCCGCCAGTGACACCAAGTTAAAGTTGATCGACATTTGTCCAGCGCACTCATTCGCCGGACGATTCCCGTCAACCGTTGCATTCGGCCCCTCTCTTGTCAAATGCGGCCTCAACTCTCAAACGCCAAGGATGCAGTCTTGAAACGCGCGACCGCGTGTCTCCTTGCCGGTTGCGTCTGACCATTCAGCCTGTGTCGACCGCGGCACTGACCAGCCTTCCTCCCCTCGACTCGCTTGTCGTTGTTTCGACGGCGGTTGCCAGGACACTTGTAACATCTGGCGCACCGCCGCAGGTGGGCGCGACACCTAGCGAGTCTGCCCCGTGTTTGATGGCGTAGCAGTGTCCAGGGATCTCCATGCAGATACGTCGGCTACTGTGCTTTGTTCCGTTTCCTAACAAGCTTTGTTTGAAAGCTTGTATGTGGTGGAAACAAGCGACCCAAGGAACCGTCTAGGGTGTGCATCATGGGAAGGTTGCCGGCGAATTGACCTTGCGCTCATGAGAACGATCATCACATGCCTCTGCCACAGCCCATCTGTCATGTTTCAATCTACCCTGAATCGCCCAATGAGGATGCAAGTTCTCGCTATGGCTGCTCTCGGCTACACTGACTTGTCGCATTCTTTCGAGTTAACCTCCTTCAAACAATCGCCGTGCCATCAATGTAGAAAACAACCCACCGGGCGGTTGGGATGCCATGGGCTTTGGTTCGCTTTCGCTATTATAGGGCGAGGCGACAAGCCACATGTGATTCTGATACCCTGCCCTGTCGTTTACGTTATCCGAGATCAACCTATAGCAAGGACAATTTGGGTGGTATTGTGTTGATGACACCTTTTAGTTCTTCTGTATAATCAGCTTGTTTTTATGCATGTTTAAAAAGGTATTGGTTTGGTGCGGCAGTGGGCCCAGGTCAAGGCCCATCACAAGAATGGCCCCCAAAAGGTCAACAACCTCTGACGATGGTATTCTTGACAACAAAAGTGGATTCATATCCGACGCTCTTTTTCGTCCTCTCTGGATACGAACAACCAACATACCATAAAAAGCGCCGGCATGCCCATACGCTACGATGGGGCTACTGGTCCGATGTCAATGCTCAGACCGTCTTGGTGTCTGTGATACGCCCGCGATGGCCGTTAGATGGGCCTGGTAATAAATTTGGCCGAATTATTATGACACGGGCTCAAAAAAAGAATGTTGCTGAACATTGGCATTGTCCAAGCTTGCCTCTAAAAACAGAGCGTCGAGCGATACGTTTTTGGCTCTTGATTTCCTGCGCAACCCAAGCTTCGGCGGTGCCGACCTCAAGATGAAGGGTAGGACCCGGCGGATGTTCGAGGGCACCCGCGGAGTTGTCTAGTTCATATTTCTAATGCGTCTTACGGCTCGGCCACCGAAATCAAGCCAGTTCTCTGACGGGTTGTCAGCGTAGCTGTCTCAGCTGTGCACGTACTTGGTCAACTCATCGTTGAGTTCGGATGAACATGACAACGTGGTTGATGTGTACCATCGATGGAGCATGGCCCTTCTTCCAATTCGACGCAAAAACCGTAATCACGCGCGTGTATGATTCCAAACCGAAGGGCGTAAACGAAATTTGCTTATGATTTGTAACCTCGATGCCACTCTGACAGCCCCATGGACTCCGCCAGTTTTTTGCTTAATGGTTCCCGATGTCATGGCAAACCGCCAATCAGACACAATCCCGATCTCGACGCCGGCGCCTCGGAGATGGTTCGGCCCCACTGATCGGAACACCGCCATGTATGAGTTCTGCAGAATATTGCAAACTGAATATACATAAGCATCATGCTTAAAAGCCACCGGACGATTGCTCATGTAATCAATTCCAGAGTTGGCTAGACTCCGAGACTCCATGAGGGACCGCAACTAGCCAAAGCCATAGCCAGCCAGTGGTGTTCTTTCACGTAAGGAGAGACCCAGTTGTCGCATCGAAGCTACTCTGACATGAACGACACACGGCGCAGGCGATCGTCTCTCAGGTAACTCCTTTTCCCTCCCTTCCTTTGTAATCAATCACCACGGAGGCAATGCGGCGTGTCTCATGACAGAACAAGCGGCTGAAATGGCGATTGATAGCGCACCTGCGATTGGGCGAACCCCGCAACATGCGTGATCACCCGTTTCAAGGAGGAACCGATTGGGATCAATATTTAAACTGACGAACCTCGAATGAACAGGGGATCACACACATCCTGCAGTTACCAGCCCAGAAGAGTACAAGGATAAAGAACCGACTTTGGAACAATTCAATTCGCCCACCAAAAAAACAACAACAAATATGTCCGTCATCCCCGAATTCGAGGCCGCCAACGAGAAATATGCGGCCGCCTTTGACAAGGGCAGCTTGCCTCTGCCTCCAGGACGGTGATTTTCAACCCCTCTCCCCCCTACAACCCTCCATCATAGAGTTCGGAACTCGGAACTCTTTGCGAGCTATCGCTGATTCTCTGCCATCCTTACAGAAAGGTTGCGGTGGTGGTCTGCATGGACGCTCGTATTGATCCCGCCAAAATCCTTGGGTTGACCGAGGGAGATGCCCATGTAATCCGCAACGGGGGCGGCCGAACCGTTGACGCCGTGCGTTCCCTCGTCATCTCGCAGCAGCTTCTCGGGACTCGCGAGATCGTCATTATCCATCATGTTGGTTTTCCCCTTATATCGTGATACTTGTTGTTGTTGTTGTTGTTGTCCATGGCTGACCTGGTGCTTTTTTTCTTTTCTTCTGCGAAATAGACTGACTGTGGAATGCTCACCTTTACCGACTCGGAGCTCAAGGACAAGATCCGAAACGAGCTCCACGAGGACGCAGATCACATTGCGTTCCTCCCGTTCAAGGACTTGGAGAGGAGCGTCCGGGACGACATTGCCATCCTGAAGAAGACTCCCCTCATCTTGGACGTCCCCATCACCGGCTACGTATACGATGTCAAGACGGGCAGGCTGAACAAGGTGCAACCTTGATAAACGGGAGAGGAAACTGACTGGGTCAGGCCCGCCACTAACATGAGATGGAACTTTTTTTTTTTTTTTTACTATAATTAAAACATTTAAGTTTCTGCATTTTCTTTTATACAATTGACTTTCGTTGGGTGATTGGCGTGATGTTAAACCCCCAAAGTGCCCCAAGCCCATCCCAGCCAAAACTGCAAGTTTTCGGGGGAAAAAACCCAGACGCCACTCAATAAACACGAAAGAAAATCATGGAGAATACATCGAGGGGGCAACTGGCCGAGTGGCTTCCTTACCTCCGTAATCTATGTCCAGTAATCATTCCAACATACGCAATGACCCGGTAAACAGTGCCAATGGCCGCCAGCACCCCAATGTTCAGCCACTTCCAGTCCAGATGGAAACCCGTCACCTGCGCGGCGGCGTCGATGTTGAACAGATATCCGAACGGAGCGACGAGCTGCCCGAAGTAGATCTCGGCGAACCAGGTCCCGGGGGACGCCCGCCAGAGCCACTCCATGTGCCACTCCTTGACCTTGGACAGCGGCGGCGCGGCGCCGGAGAGGATGCCCACGATCAGGCTGATCATGGTCGCGAAGAGGGGCGCGTCCTCCCTGCGGACGACCATGCTCACGACGCTCGCGAGGCCGTAGATGCAGTAGAAGTACACCAGGTTCGAGAGGAAGGCGAGGCCCCAGCCGATGATGGGGTTCGCGAGCAGCAGCACCAGGGTGGTGAAGTGCATGCACCCGAGCGCCATCCGGGGAACCACGGAAAACATCTTTGCGAAGAAGTAGGCCACGCGGGAGTGTCCGGCCTCGGACTCTCGCTTGTACAGCAGCATCTCCTCCGAGAAGATCTTGACTCCGGGCGCGCCCGCCACCAGGCCGATGGCGATGGCCATGAGAAGAGCCAGCTCCGGAGCCGACTTGAAGTCCATGGCCGTGGACAAGACGTCATACGGCTCGTTGTACAGCCCCACAAACAACACACCCTGCTTGGGGTTCTCCGCCAGCCCCAGAAGCCCTCCTGCGAGGGTTGCCAGTCCCAGCTCGGCAAACAGCGCGCCCTTTGTGCGGTACTGTTGGAGGAACGCCCGGCGGAGACACAGCCACAGCTGCTTGAACCTCGGGGCGCCCCGTTTCTTGAGAGCCTGGTGCATGGAGCTGCCGCCCAGCATGGAGGCGGTGGTGAGGTGGCGGTTCTCCTGCGAGCGGGCCTTTTGGCAAGTGTTCCAGTGCGAGATGAGAGACTCCTTGGAGATTTCTCCGTACCGCTTGTAGTCTCGGCCGTTGCCGGTGATGATATCGGTGATGATGTCCGCGTGGTTGCTGTGCTCTGGGAAGTTGAACCCGACGCTTTCAAAGTAGGACTTGACCCCGAGCTGGGGCCCCTCGTAGATGGTCTGGCCGTTTCCGAGAAGGATGAGGCTGTCGAACAGGTCAAAGATTTCCATACGAGGCTGGTGGATGATGACAATGATGGAGATTCCCAACCGGGCAATGGCCTTGAGTGTCCGCATAATAGACGACGCCGCAGTGGCATCCAAGCCACTGGTGGGCTCATCGAGGAAGATGGCCATGGGGGCCGCAGCCAGTTCCATCCCGATGCTGACTCGCTTTCTCTGACCACCACTGATGACGGGCTTTCCTACGCTGCCGACCAAGGAGTCTCTCACATGGGACAGTTCCAAACAGTCAATGACGGAATCGACATGGGCTCTGATTTCAGAATCGGACCAGGTACGGGGCAGTCGAATCCGGGCAGAGTGGACAATATTCTCGTAGACTGTGAGTTCCGGCAGCACAATGTCGTCCTGGGGCACGTATCCCGTGAGCTTCTTGTAGCGCTTCATCTTCCCTGGAACGTTGTTGACCGAAACGACGCCACCGGTGTTGTTGGTTTTACCCATCAAGACGTTGACGAATGTCGATTTGCCGGCTCCAGAACCACCCATGACGGCAACAAGAGATCCTCGCTCGATGGATCCCGTCACATTCTGAAGAATAGGCCTGGGGCTGCCCTTGGGATGAAAGACCAAGTCCTGGTATCCAAACGACAAACCAAAATTAGTGGCCTCGGTGGCCCTTCTCATCGATTCGATAAACGAGCGGAGGTGAGGGGACAGCTCGGCCTCGGCCTGGGTTCGGTCGTTGTGGTGGACAGAGACGATGTCGAAGGCGGATTCGAACCCACTCCAAGGATCCTGCTGGGGCATGTAGGTCGCGCTCATGGGGGTCATTTCGTGGTCCGGGTCAGTCTCGTCTGGAATCGTCTTGTAGCCCGTTATCGTCGCCGTGACTCCGGTCATGCCCTTGGCAGGCAGCGACCGCAAATGCCCCCTGGAGCTCGCCCGGAAGCGGTTTCTAAACTTGAAGAACAGGACCCCGACCATCATGATGAGATCGAGGAACAGGAGAATCACGATCGGCACCAGGTAGAGTTGATAGGAGGACCCCTCGGGGCACTTGCTGCCAAGGTTGCATGGCGTTGGCGTCGAGGCTCCCGGCTGGCAGTATGAGCCGGCCGGGCAGCGGATCGTCTGCATGCCTTTCTTTGACGGAGGGCAGTACCAACCTTTTTGGCAGACGATGGGCTCAAAGGGGCCCATTCCCACGTTCTTGCCTTCAAAAGTACACACCCGGCCAGACAGCCTGGATATCTGGCAGGCGGAGAGGGGAGGGCAAGACAAGGGAAGCGAATTGACCGTGTTATTCTCGCCTGCATCCGTCGATTAGAGGGGGTGGGGGGTTGGGAGTGTTGTGCATGACGGAGGGACTTACACAGAAACCCTTCACTGCACCCTTTTGACATCCAAGAATCCACGGTTTGCAGTTGCATGGGAAAGGCGCCTGGCCTCCAGCACGGAGCAGCAGCCTCGGGGAGCTTGTTCTCGCTCAATTGGACGGCGGCCTCGTAGTAGCTGGTCGAAAAGGACGTCCTGTTCTTGCCGGTACAGGCCTGGTCGTAGACGCTGAGGTGCTGGGTATCCACCAGGGACTTGAGGGCCTTGGACTTCCCGTCCCAGTACATGGGCATCGAGGCCCTCGGGGGGTTGGAATCGTCATTGTAGGTCGAGTTGACGCTGTTGGAGCCGTTGGTCGGCTTGAACCACTTGCCCGTCGACACCGCGTACACGCTCTCCGTCTGGTTCCCGATGCACTGCCAAGCCCCTGAGTCGGACGAGCCGCCACTGGGCAGGTCTCGTAGCGCACACAGACATGCCTGCGAGTCCAGGAACACGGGGCCCTGGATCTCGTCCTCCTGCGGGAGGTAAGGGTCCTGGGGCAACTTGGCTGTGTCCATTTCGCGGCCCCGTTCTGATGTGAAGTGACGAGCAAGGAGAGAAAGGGAAAACACGCAGCTACAGCGGAATAGAATATCGCGAGAGGGCTGACTCGGCTCTTATCATATTGGGCAGCTATTCTCCCTTCTCGTCCCTCCCGCACCAAAAAAGCAAACGGCCCACGAGGGGTGAGGCGCCTTGCTTCGCCCCGAACTGGCTGCTACTCGGCCGGGACGCCAGTGCGGTGCCCCATACCAGGCGAGCCTGGAGATGCTGGACGAGGCTGGCTGTTAGTGAGATGATGGGGGATTGGGGGGGTTTCTGGCTCTGGTTCTGGGCCCCTAGGCACAATCACTGGGGGGGCTATGCCACAGGGCCAGCTGGCTGTGAGATTTTAGCGGCACTTTGTTCCCTGCCAGGCGAGGATGGAGCCCTTCGGCCATTAACACTTACGGCGCCGTCCCAGGGCCGAAGCAGCTTTAGGGTTGGAGTCGGACCCAAATCGCCGGGCCAGAATGAGCTGCGCTGGGTCTCCAGAGCCGATCAGCCGGCTTGGTCCCTGGGGTGGCCCCCCGGCCCCTCAGCCTCTGAGCCCTACGACCCTACGGGCCCTCATGGCATCGTCGCCCGAATCCGTCTAGCTGCATATTAGTCAAGTCGCTGTGCTAAATATATAGAGATCGCCAATAATTTGTCAGACCGCAAGCGTTTCGCAGCTGGGAACGCCTGCATTTCGAAATGTCGTCGCCGGGAATCTTTGGTTTGCGTGCATGACTCGGCCAAGGTCGACGGCCCGTCTCGCCAGGAACGACGAACAGGAAGTGAGAAGTTAAAATGAGTTTGGCTGCGAACCGTCCAGAGAGGTAGCCAACAACAATCAGCCATTGGCCTTCTTGATGGGAAGCTAGGAAAGGAAGCCAATTAGCGCATCGCTCTGGGTTTGAATCACACCATACTGGCATGTCGCATCAACAGTCTTATACCCATACCAGCCACCAACGGTACTGTAAGTCACCCAGCCAGACACAGGTATGAGAGCGTTTTCCGTCTGTCTTGGATCATTTTCACATCCGTCGAAGCATTATTGTGCACCGATCTGAGACCATAATCAAGTCAGCCCAAGAATATATTCCCAATTCAAATGTACCATGTATTCTAGTTGATTAGTCTATCCACACAGCGCGCATCATCGCCCTCGCTTTTTATAGGGGTATGTTTTTCTCCATCTAACTTCGTCGCGTCTATACTCTAGCATCGCTCCTGGAATTACTGCCCTCCTGCCGAGAGGCATCCGTATAATGAAAGAAAACAAAAAAGAAATTGGCCTACTAAAGCCTCATATCCAGAGGTCTTTTATTTCTCAGAAAGACTGCCAGCAATCGTCTTCTTCTCTTCATCATCGCGCTCCCACGCCACCTTCTCGTCGCCTTTCTGGGAGCCCTCAGCAACAGCCTCAACGACACCGGCCTCGCTTTCGGGGGTGCTCGCCGGCGCGTTGCCCTGGGTGCCGATGCGGATGAAGGGGAGAAACAGACAGGCCAGACTGGCAAGGCCAACGGAGACGAAATAGGCCATTCGGAAGGGTTTGTTGGGGTCCCCATCGGAGCCCTCCGCTGTCTTGACGGACTCGTACACGGCAGTAGAGATGCCGAGAGCAATAGTGGTCCCCAGACGAATAAACATGTTGAAGATGCCACCAGCCAGAGACTGTTGGTTTGTTGGGAGCGCCGCCATGACGTACATCTGTCACCCGTGTTAGCGCTTACAAGTACATATCTCGAGAAGGGGAATCGCTTACATTTGTGACGTTGAACTGGAAGTCGGCACCAATCACGTTCATAACCAACGACGGGAAAATAAATGCCCAGTAGATGGTGTTTGCCTTTTGGAACGTGAGCAGCAGGTTGGCCGCAACGTAGGCGATGGCACCAAAGCCCATGATCAACGAGTTGTTCACCCGGTGGAGGATGGTAGCCGCCACGACGTTCCAGATAACACCAGCAATCACCTGCGGCAGCAAGTGGACTGCGACGGTCAGGGCATCGTACAAGGAGACCTCCTGCATGTACAGGGCCAGCCAAAAGTTGGACGACGAAAACGACATCATACCAAGAATGGCTACAATGACAAGCTGTACCACCCGTGTTAGTCTAGCGTCCAAAATAGCGCCGGCAGCAAGTCGAAGGCATCTGACAGGGCCCGCAGGGAGCTGGCCGGCAGTCCGGATATACGGATACATACCAGAGAAAAGTTCTTGTCCTTCCAGATATAAAGGGGCATGAGAGGGTATTCCCAGTAGCTCTCCCAAAAGATGAAGGCCACGAGGAGGAAGAATCCGACAATGAGCATAGCAAGTACATGAGGGCTCGTCCAGCCATCAGAGGATCCAAGTCTATCAGACAGGGGGTCAGTTCAAATGTGAATGAAGGTGACGTGAGAGGGGTACATACGTCAACGCTGCTGTAAACATGCCCACGCCGAGAATGGTGAGGACAGTTCCAATACTGTCAAATCTTTCCAGCGCCGTTCGAAGCCGTTGCTTGAAAGGCGCCGGCTCAAAGGCCTCGACCTTGGGGATGATCCAGATGCACGCAACTCCAAAGACGGCCCAAATAATGGACAGCAGGATAAAGCTAGCTCTCCAGTTAAAGATTCGCGCGGCAACACCACAGACAATGCTGCCCAGGGCGAAGCCAAGGGGGTTTCCCGCCGAAAAGGCTGCAAACGCCCAGTTCTTTCGCTGAGAGGGCACATTGTAAGCCGCGCCCAGGATGCCAATGGCCGGAGGGACGACCATGGCCGAGGCGAGGCCCAGAACTCCGCAGACGATGTCCATCCAAAAGGGGTTCTGGGCAAAGGCCACAATCAGCGAGCAGGCGCTGAAGCAGCCCATGCCGAAGAGGAACATGGCCTTTCGGCCAAGCAAATCAGCCAACTGGCCCAGCGTGAGCTGGAAGGCTCCGGCGGTGAGACTGCGAGAATGTCAACATGCCTGAGCTGCAGGATATGCGCGATCAAGGGTCCATGACCATGGATATGATCCAATTGGGCGGATAAACACTTACGTAGCCGAAGCCGCGATCCAGGAGATTTGGCTCTGCGACATGTTCAGGTCCCTGCCGATAGCGGCGGTGACAATGACGGTGGTGCCGGTCAAGAAGGTGTTTGTTGCCATAGCCACGGTGGCCATGAAGACAAAGGCGACCTCATGGAAGGTGTTCTTGAAGCACGCAGGGCGCTCTCCCAGCTTCGAGGTCTTGTTCTTCTTGGTGACTGCATCTTCACCTCCGCTACCTTCGACATCGACATCGATGGTCGCGTTCGTCTCTCGGGAAGTGGGGGTCCGTTCACCATCTGCGAGCGCCGGCCCGGGCGCCGTGTTGTCGGCCATGGTTTGACACGGAAGACGGGGGTGGGCGCGTGTCAAGTACAAAGTCTCGGGGCGAATACAAGCTCCAGAACTGCCCGCTGCTCCCGGCTGGACCGGAGATTCTACACTCGGGATTCAAGATATGTCGGAAGGAGAAAAAGTGGGAATGATGCCGAGCCCTTTCAAGTCTATATACCATCAGCCACGAGGGTCCACTCAGGGTGTTTTTCGGGTTGCGGGAGGAAGGCCGAGCCCTCTCTCTCCCATGTGAGTGACAAAATAAACGCGACACCGGATATACGGTGGTTGATCATGAGTGGAGCTGGTGCGATATACGAAAACGAAATGCGCAAAAAGCAGAAGAAAAAAAACTTACGTAGATGAGAAAGAGTCTTCCAGTGGAGAAGCAGCCCAATAAGGTAAATAAAAAGAGAACGGGTATTGTTTTCTCTTCCTCAGTGGAGCGTATTGATGGCATGCGAAGAAATTCTCATTCGCTCACTATACAATATCCAATTGAGAAACGAAAATGCCAATAACTAGTTAAGGAATCCAACACTGCCCTATTTGAGAAACTGACGACATGCATGAGCAGCTATAATAACTACACACCACCACTGCTGTGAGGATTACCAAGAATGCCTATCAAAATTCGCACTACCTCTTGCGAAAACGAACTAATTTTTCTGTATATCCGGATTTCCGTATTCAAAGTTTGATGAAGCGCAGTTTTTTTTGTCCAACCTGCCGTAGGTGGGGGTCGATTATCAATCATCCCCGCTAACAATTCAAGTCAAGACTCTAAACGCGCTACGAAAAATGACAAATGCCGAGCGGGATACAGAATGATTGAAATGGTTTGTAACAATAAACGTCACTGGGTTAAAGAGCAGTCATGTGCACCGCAGGGTCCAAAACGAAGAGTGAACGTTCCGTTTTCGACTGGAGTTTTGGCTGACAGCCTTTTTTTTTTTTTGGCGTAGTTTCGGGTATACGTTGTCAAAGGGCTTCATGGCATCCGGCTCTATATATGCAATAATATTGGTGTATCTCCGGGTATCAAATGCGATCGCAGATTCAAGTCCAGAAAGGTCGAAGAATCTGGAGAACTAAGCAAGATTCAGCTGATAAAAAGTCCCGAATGCAGCCCTTCTGTGCAAGAAATTGTGGAGAGTGACAACCCATGTCAATTGTCGAACTCCACCAGAGAGCCATTGGTGCCACTGCAATTAGAGCAGAGGACCCGTCTTGAAGGTCCTGTTGGAGCCTGATGTTGGAGATCTGGACAAGGCTGACATCAATCTTCGTCAAAGCCAGGGACATCGCGTATCGCATAAGACCCAGCTATGATGAATTGTTCTCGGCTTGTTTTGGTCTCCAGGCCGGCTCTCGTCTTCATTAGGGATGGCAAGCGTCCCGTTTGGGAACCTTTCCTCCGAAGTCCCCGCAAGAGTCGCAGTCGGCTTCCCAGTCGTGGCTCACCTCCATGGCGAGCACTGTTTAGGAAACCAGTTCGATGGCGACGGCGACGGCAGCGGCGGCCGTGGCAATGAGCCGAATTGGCTGGCGTTCACGCTCACTGACTGCATGTTGTACCTATCACGATGGAGAAATCGGTCGGCAAATTGACGACTCGGCCGGCAAACAGCCAGGTGGAGATGAAGTTTCCACCCAATCTGGTCGTCAACGGCGACACACCGATTGGGATGAGAACTTTTAGGGAGGCCTCTTCAACAGCGGTCCCCAGAAGTTGCGCCGAACCTAAGATCTGTGGCTGTTGCGCATCAATGAAAATTGGCTGCGACACTGGTCCAACTGCGAAGGGGAGAACGTGGTACAGTGCTAAAGAAACTCATGTCCGATCGGAGGGCGGGTGCAGGAATCAAGTATTCCCCGATTTTCTGGCCGCCATGGATTTCTTACGAACGCTATCATCGGCAGCAACGGTAACAGCAACGGTAGCGGCGGCAGCGGAAGCGACAGCCGGGACAGTGAAAACAATCGTTTCACTGGAAATGGCATGATAACTGTTGGAAGCCTCATGCATGCCACCAAATTTTTTTTGGTTGACTAAGCGAGAAACATGGGATTGGCCCGTGATGGATCCGCGTTGCTGCACGATTATCAAGGTGCCTGATCTAAAATAGAAGGCAATTAATTAGCGACGCTCTGTGCCATGTGTGTCGTGATGTTTGCATTTACAGCTGCCCTGGGCTTTATTCAGGCTTCAGGGGCGTTGGGCACGCTGTTCGCCGATGCTTCGCCGCCATCGCTAATGAGCCCGTGCCGCTATTGGGCCATGTTTACATGGCTATAGCTCGACTCGGTCAGCCACAGAGTCCCCTGGTTCAGGATGGATGCGCGGGGTCCGAAGGGGAAGGGGGAAAAAAAGAGCCTCATCTTAAACCACCATATGCACATCCCACAGGGTGCAAGGGGAAAATGGCCTCAGGTGTATCCCGAATAAAAGATACATATGCTTGGAGTATGATCCACGTCAGTTGTGACGCGTATGCCTGACCTGTCGTAACAACGGCCTGCCGGCAGTGGATGAATGGCACCGGGGAAGAAATTGAGGAAACCCCAATGCCGACATGGCACAGGGAATCAGCCCCATGTTCGGCATGCCGTGACGGAATTTCCATGCGCTGGATCCTTGGAGGCAAAGCAGACAACAGGGAAGGGCACGGTAAGTGGTGCGGTAGGCAGTGGGTAGGCAGTGGGAAGGCAGCGACGTTGGGTCATGTGGGGGAATTTGGCCGAAACGGAAACACACGGGTGGCTCCGTTCAGTGGCAGCGTCTGGAATTGTTCCATGGCCGCCGCCCCCCTTGCTCCATTACCAGCACCAACCAGCATCCGCCATCAGCAGTTTCCGCGCGGGTGCCGAAATTGGGTACCGGTTTTCCATGTCTGGGACGACGTCACATTGCAACGGTCGTTGAAGGGCAGAGGCTAGCTGGACACCCCTCCCCGAGGAAGGTTTCACGCAACCTCATACATGGAAGTGAGGCGAAGCCAAGGCCAAGGCTGGCGTGAGGTGGCGCTTCAATGCGAAAAGAGGCGAGACGGCGAGACAACAGGCGCATGGAGTAATCGTAACCGCCATGGCCGTGGTAAACTTTGATTTGATACCAGCCTTCGTAAAAGAGTTTGGAATCGCAGCATCACCATTGAGATTGGGCCTTACCCGGCGGGTCCGTTCGACCGGACGGGCGGGAGGCTGGAGCCGGTGGCCGGGGGAGGGGGGTGCAAGCCTGCGTGTGGCTCCCGTAAATACGACAATACAAGTTGAAGCAGATCGTTGCATGGCATGTCGTATGAAGTCAGGTGTGAGAGTGTGAATTAATATCCGTCGCGTGCGTGTGTGAGTGCGTGTGTGAGTGCATGTGTGTGTGTGTGTGTGTGTGCGTGCGGTTCTATGAATGAGCGTGCGTGCTCCCGTTCGTCTGTGCCCGGTTCATCAATCAATGATTGCCCCGTGACGGTGATGTGCAAGTCTAGCATGCATCCGCCGGACCGCAACACTAAAAACCGGCTGTCTTATCTCTGTCTGAGTGTATGCCCGTGTGAAGTTAATATCGATAGGCCCAGTCGTGCATGTGGTGGTAAGTGGGCAGCCGTGCGCGCCGCGTGGTCGACATGACAAGTAGGTGAGAGAAGAAAATTCACCACGCGCACGTGCGTTAGTCTGTGTGTGTATTGTGTTCCTGCCCGGGTCCCCTTCATTCTGTGCTGCCTTTTTGGGACCAAACATCGGGACCGGTGTGATTGTTGATATTAGTGCTGCAACAACGTTGACGTCTTTGCAACAGCACCCGCATGCGCAATGCCCTGTGCCTATCCGCTTTACCTGTGCTCCTCATCTGCATCTGCATCTGCACCTGTGCCCTGTGGGTTATGCCCGCGCCTGCGACTTAGACCTATTGCGTATGCGCCGCGGTACCTGCGACGGATGGGGCGGCGCGGGATAGTGGAAACAGGCCAACGTCTTTGCTTTTTTGGTGGTAATATGTCTTTTGGTCTTACCTTTTTTTTAGGTGATGTTCTGGAAGGCTTCTGACCCGCCTTCTTCGGTAGCCTACTGTCCCAGCCCCCCACTAAAACGCCCGTCCCGCACGATGCCCCAAGCCAGCCCACAGGCACCCCTGCCGTAGTCTTGCATCGTTGGCGACCACTTATGCCACGCTGCCAATTGATGTAACACAGGTGCGCCGCCAATCAGCATTATCCCTGCTGGCGCTTTTGGAACGTTTTTTTTTTTTTTTTTNNCCCCCCCCCCCCACCCCCCCCCCACCCCGCCGCCACCCCCCCCCCTTTTCCCTGCTGGCGCTTTTGGGACGTTTTTTTTTTTTTTTTTTTTTTTCTCTTTCCTTCTAGCCTTGTGAAGAAGCTAGAGGCGGAGGTCCCCCCTGGTCGGCCGGTGGAGGAAGCGGGGTGTATGGTGCGAAAGAGAAAAGCGTGAGAGAGGAATAGGAAATCTGAGAGCGATGCAGGCTTAGGGGGGTTCGTATTGGAGTGGTATCGATTTGATGCAGAACGGGGCTTCGGCTGGAGGGTTGATATGACAAGTGACAAGCACGAGGCGGGCAGGTTTTAAGATTACTGAGACACCGTCCGGGGTTGGCATGATCTGACTTGCTCAGGAGGATCAAGAACAAAACGAAAGCGGCAGACAAGGGCGAGGAGCGAAAAGCCTCGCGCCAAGCAGCGCGATTGAAGCGAGGTGAGGCGAGCCGTCACAAAAAGTTGAGTCGCCGGTTGGGCATGCAAGGCGCGCCCATTGGGCAGCGCAACACCCTTGACCGGAGGGATGATGTGCGAAAGGGAAAGTCTGTGGTGTCCAGCGATCGGCGCAGCCAGAGAGGTGCCCGGCCGATCCATCCCCCGCCAGGACATCGGCCGCGGCGCCTTCTTTGGACGATACGATTGACAAGCAAGGAAATTGCAGGAATGTAACTGCACCAGGGGGTTTTTTCTTTTGTAAATCGATCTAAACCTCGGCTCACGTCGTCGACCTGCTATCTTCAGATTGCGGCAAACCTCGTTCCGTCGGACTTTGGTCCAAGTGCCACACCCTGATTCGGATTTACCGTCGCCAGAATCCATCGGCCAAAGTCTCCCAAAGATGCAACTCGCGCTGATTCCCCGAAGCGCCGTCGAGACATCCCCACTCTCGGTCAGCAAGGCCCGTCTGGTCTTTACGAACCCGTTAAGCTTTCCGAGTCATGAAGATCGTCGATCCTGGTCAGCACGTCTGCGCCGGCTCGCTCTGCAGCGCAGCCCCAACGATCTGCCCTAGGAAGCCTTTATGTCCAATACATCTCTCTTGGCACTTGCTCTCTCCACCACTCAATGTAAACGGGAACGGTGCTCCCGCCAACAACCCAACTACCGCCTCGCGACATGCATTTCCCAAGGATGCGGGTTCGTTCCAAGGTTTCTCGGGATCCGCTCCCTGGTTCTGGGCCACACGCATACATAGGCGAGGAGACTTGGTGCCAATTATTCTAGGTTGAATCATTTATTACATGAGTCAATCGAGATAAAAAGAAAAGAAAAACGTGGGAAAGCAGAAACGTGTTTGAAATAAGACATCCATATATTGAGCTAGGGGGGAAAGGTGGTAACGACCGAGTAATCTAATGTTGGGAAACCATCAGTGGCGGCTTGTGCGTCACTCCAAATCTTCCTTGTAGAAGGAGAACCCATTCACACCGCCCCCCCCTTTTTCCGTTTGGCTTGTCCCTCTTGGCCTGCGCCGTTCCCATCTCAAACCATAGTCTATGTTGATTGCCCAACCGCCCCAATATCCGCCGTTCCTTTTTTTGATGCGCCGTGATCCCAAAACAAAACAAAAGACACACAAATGACATACCAGGCTCCCCCCAATTATGGTCCAGGCAAAGGTGGGGAATTCAGACCATTCAGGAGAAACCTGATGAGGAAAAAAAAAAAAAAAAAACCAGTAACCCCTCCATCTTAATGTGTAGGCACCGAAAAGAGAAACACGAGTCGAATAGCAAATCCCTCCCAAAAAGAAATCCCAAAATATCAGAAAAGTGACCAAAAAAATACGGACCAGCCGGTTCAAGCGATCCCCAGCCAAAGTCAGTCCAACGACATGGCCATGATTGACAGGCAATTGGCAGTGGGGAGAGAGTTGTGAGCGTGACGAGGTTCGACTGCGGAATGGTGGAGGAGCCGATACAAGCGACAGGCAGACGACAGGGCGAGCGCCAGGGGCTTCCCTTCTCTGGGAGCGCCAAAGAAGCCCCGGAGAAGCCTTTAGAGCGCCCTTCCGGCATGTCCTAAAGGCTGGCCCTTGACTGTTCCAGGGGGGTCGCTAGTGCTGCACAGTTCCAAAACGGGTCCTGAGGCTGGGGCTCCCACGTGGATCGTGCAGGGGCAACACCCTCATGGAAGGTCGTAAAACTGTAAGTCATCCAATGTCCTTGTCGCCGTTGGCCGCCTCCCCACTCGTCCTGGGGCAGAATGACGATAATGACGATGAACATGATACCTGCGGGTCTCGTTTTGCTGTTTCGCCTCCTTTTTTGGTGTCCTGAATAAGGCTGCAAATCTCCCTGGCCTCGCTCGGTCAAGCCACAGCCAAGAAGAAAAAAAAAAACGAGGCCAAAAATAAAAGCGAGCCGGCTGTCGTCACCAGCTCCGGTAGAATGTGGGGCTGTGTCTCAAGAAGCATTGTGAAGCACCGTTTCTTTGCAGCCAGTCCCAGGTAGCCTTGTCGGGTGCAATCAAAGGCAAAGCCCCGGACATGGCAATCTGTCATTGCAACTGTGCCGGGACCAAGACGGCATTTCTGATTTCTGCCTCGCCGTGAACCTGGTGTCATGTTAGTCAGGCCATGTCCACTATTCGGGAACGCGCGAGTGAGACGGAACTGGACGACGGCCCACGTCCTCGCGAGTCGCACTTACTCAACACTCGGACTCTCACACAAACACACCCCTCCTCTCCCCCACACCATACACCAGCGGCACATGTCTCTCCGCCGGGGTTTCCGCCAGGGTCAGGCCTCAAACTGCCTGTGTACACACTCGGCACAGGTGCAGTTTGCAGTAGGCGCACTCGAAGATCATCCAGTGAGGGCCGGACCTGCAGTGCTGGCAAACCCACTGGATCAAGGTGCTGTCCGACTTGATCATTCGAAACTGGTGTGCGCACGCATTGGCCATTTTGTTGGTAGCCACGGTGGGGGGTTTTAGGTGGCAGTGGTGATGGTGGTGTTGTTGATGCTTTAGCCGCTAGGGGTGTAGTGCTAGGGCGGCAGGTATCTTCAACTTTGCAACTGTCCTTGGTCTGATTGGACGAAAAAGCTCCTGGATGAACCAAAGTTAGCCTCGTAAAGTGAGGAAATTGCCCACACCACCATAAAGGTCGAACTGAGAGGGGTAAGTCCTCTGGCTAGCCCCCATAGAGAGGCAAGCTTGGGGTAGGGGGGAGGTGCTCACCGGCAAGTGAGGTATGATTCGCCTCGTGGATTGGTCCGCTGACACAACGAAGTTCGGTGGCGTAAGAAAGAGTTGGACAAATGTGATAATGATTGAGTGCAGTAGGTGACGGTGGTGGTATTGGCGAAGACGACGGCAAAGGTGGATGATGATGATGATGGTGGTAGTAGTGGTGATGATGTTGGAGCTAGGTGAGCCAGGTCTGAAGAGTGATGCGAGGTGAAGAAGAGGGACTGATGGCAAGGCGATCCGACTTATTATATGTTTTCAAGGGAAGGTGGGAAGGGATTGAGTTTGCGAGTCGTGTGTGGAAATATCCTTTGTGTACGGGATGAGTCTGCTAGACGGAGGTTGTTGCTGGAGACCTGGGCATCTGGGGGGGGGGGGGGGGGGGGTGTAGCGGCGGTCGAAACAACAAGGAACAGGCAGGATATCTAGCGACGGGAGAGAGGAGCGAGGCGGGAGGTATCCCACGAAACCGATTAGTTGGTTGCCAGCGGGAGACAAAGCGAGGTAGGTCGAGCGTTAAAGTTTCTTCCCGTTACAATCATAAACCCGGGGGACGTTGGGTGGAAATGTACCCTGGTGCCGAGCGGAACGGTGTATGAATGGGTAAGGCGGACGGACAGCGATGGCGGATCAGCCGTCATGCCAGTTGAGAAAAATCTCCCGTTTGCAAAGTCGCAATGGCTGTCGGCGCGAGTCCCAGATTGCCCCAATCCCCGTCTTTGACGGGTCCCAGACAGGATACCCTGCGGTCCCTTTGGGAAGGGGAGGGGAGGGGTATGAAAGGTCAACAACGGCTCTTCACGCAAGGAACAAACCCTCACTCAATACATGAAGAGAGTACCCACTGGGGGGAACGAGTACCCGGGTCGTTGTTTGATCGCGCTACGCCCACGGCCGCCGGGCCTGCAGGGAACGGACCCAAGAAGCCCAATGGGGGCCGAGGGGACGTGAGGAAAGGGAACGACGTCGCGAAAGAAGTGGACGGGCAATGACGAACAGGTGATGTGAGGTGACGATAGGAAAAAGTCTGGGAGGCCCGGGAAATGCTGAGGGTGTCGAGACAACATGGGAAGGCCCTGGATGGCATGGCGGGCTAGGATCCGCTCTGGCGCCCCCGTGTCCAGGTTCTCGGTGCTGCCCAGAATACGCCAGGATCGAGTGGAGACGGCGGCCAGCTAGCCAGGAGCTTGGAACGGTCAAGGGTAGACCGGGAGGCATGGGCATGGGGGAATTTGGAGGGGGGCAAAAGGGTCGTGTGGTGTAGAGTCAAATAGGAGCACAATGGAGTTCAAGCTTTCAGATGCGCTCCGGGAGAGGTGCCGACTGCTAAAGTTTAGTTAGCTTGAGGCCAAGGTAGTTGGCTGTTGTAGTTGGCAAGGTACGTCAGTCAGTGCGCCCCATGTTGCGAAACCCACTTACAGTCCGAAAGTGCGAAGCAAGAGTGTGCGAAAGCGAGGAGCGAGAGCAATGACGTGAGGGGAGGGGAGGAGAGGAGAGGAGAGGGAAATAGAGGGTAGGTCAGAAAAGAATCCGAGTCTGTAGAGCTTTGGGTGTGGAGGATAAGTCGACAAGTCGGCAAGCCGCCTCAGTAGGTATTGGTAGAGCAAAAAGAAAGGAAATAAAAAAGTAAAGTAATGTAAGGTAAGGTAAGGCAAGCGTCGTCGCAGCAGCGGAGCATCGGGCATACCAGGGTGGAGGAACAGCAGCAGCAGCATGAATAAGGTGGTGGTGGTGGTGGTGGTGGTAGGGGTGGGCGTCTGCGGAGTGGGCAAATGTCAACTTGAAGCTGCTTTTTTTTACCCTCGGTGTACTTGTTGTGGCGGATAAGATGAATGAATTGAAGGAACAGCTACCGTGCCGGCTACCGCTGTCGCTGTCGCAGGTGTTCTGAACATAGAGCACACGAGATGAGACAACCCGGCGTTTGCACTGGTCACTTCACTAATCATCCCAGTCCTCTTTTTTTTTTTTTTTTTTTTGGTCTTAAAATCTGGTTTGCCCATCAAGCTAGACTGACAGGCATTGATAGGCACACCCCAGCGAATGTTTTAGCCATTTGGTCCCGGGTTCCTCAAAAGTTCTCAAGTCCTTCCATGTCCTCTCCTCCCAGACCACGTCGGCATGCCGCGTATTCCAAGAGAACAATGCTTGGCTTTTGTACATGGGTGCCCATAACCAATGGCTTCTAGGTCTCGTTTACCAGCTCCCGCCTTCCGTGTCCCGTCTGCCGCCTCGCACTACCCTGCCCTCTCGGCCAGAGTGGTATGCGATTCGGGTAGAACGTCGGCGACTGGCCGCACCAGCTAGGGCGTTGGATCGGCAGGGTAGGGATTACCATCGGAACATACAAAGCTCAGTCCCCTCCTCTTCCCCCGGCAATGGTCATCTCAGTTATGGCCCAGGTCTCCAACTGACAGCTGATAAATGCTAGCCATCTTCGCGCATGCACCCCAGCTGCAAAGCCGCCTTGACAATTTTGCAGTCTGACACTGCGATGAAAAGAAAAAAATTTTTGCTCCCCATCCCCAAACATGCACTATATCAGTGTTTCTCGTACCGGGCTTTCCATCTCCCCAGCCAACAGCGTGGGTCCGGACTCCACGAACCTATGGGCCACTTGGACGGGGTGAACCTTGAAGTCAGAGCTAGGTCACCTCCTCGTTTGGGGGGGAAACCTAAAGGTGACCGACCTCTTCGCTATACCGGGTTGGTAATCAGCCATCTCCAATGACTTGACAGCAGCGAGCCCTGTCTGATGTCTGACATGTCACCCTGGCATCACTCATTTTGATGGGGGGGTTTTCTCTCTTTTTCTCTCTTTCTCTTCTTTTTTAGTTTTAGTTTTAGTTTTCTTCGCAATCAACACCCGACTTGTTTTCTCCCCCCCTCCCTTCCCCTAATTATCCCCTCCTCCCGGCTGCGCCGTGCCCACCCATCCCCACACACCGCACTCCACGATGGAGAGATAGGATGAATCAATGGGAGGAAACGAAGGTTCAAGGCGAGGGACGGCACGGCGCGGGGCATCATTCGCTTGTTCCGGGAGCGTATTCTGGACCAGCTGGCCTTTGCGAAATCCAGTTACCACACGCCCCCCCTCCCCCAAAGGTGAATCGGCACTTACGAGAGCTCTGTGGGAGCTCGTCATGTTCAATAAATCAACAAAACCTGTGGATTGCGCCACAAACTTGAGATAGAGGACCCGGAGATCTGTCAGATGCTTCTGTCGTGTTGTCACCAATGAGGAAACCTTGTCATTGGCCCGACGCCTGTGCGATTGCTCGCAGTTACTACCCTCCGCTGCGGGCGTCATCATCCACCGACCGGCCAGCGGCACTGGGTTGCGTTGCAACGGCGCCTTGCAGTTCGCTCGCATCGCAGCGGCGTGCAGTACGCTGCGTGCATTGTGTAGACCGGAGAGTGGCCGCATCCCAGTTATGTCGTGACGCAGCCGCTTCCTTGTTTGCTTGAGATTAGAACGTGAAAAAGCAAAGCTGATGAGGGTACATGTTGGGACATGTGGTGTCGGCTCATACCCACCACTAAGGGTGGTGCACGCACCGCAAGCGACCGGGACCATCTCCAGACTTGAGGCACCATGCCACTCCCCAACATGATGCTGGATATCCGTCATAAACTGCCGGTGATGATGTTGAGGGACGCATCACATTCACCGCTTCGGGCCATGGCCAAGCGGCGCACCTGTGCCATCTCGGCCCCATGGCGGATTATTCCTGTCCGCTGTGCCGATGTTGTCCATGCCCTCTCGGTCGCGCGATGCCCGCGTTATTTGCCCTCGCATCACTGATTCTCGGGCTTTTGTCGCCGAGATTGAGGGGTACCGGCCGGCCCGTTAGGTAACGACCCGGTAGGTGGATTGCACGACGTTTTAATATCAACACCGACGTCAGTAATCATTTTCCACGTCACAGTCGCCGGCTGCTAAGCTGAGCTGTTGTGTTATGCTCTGACATGTGGCATTGAGCCTTGGCCTGTGCCAGGTTTGTTTGTTCCTTTTGTTTTCCCTCCGCCCGCACGCACCGGCGAGCCACGTCCATGTTAGTGAGATGCCAGGATGGATGCGTGTGTCCGCCCTCGCGTTCGTGTTTGTCCACGATTGCTGTTGGCGTATGTGCGCATGCGCTGCATTATTTTTTCTTATTCTACTACTTGCTCCGTGGTTAATATTGTGTGGTCTGATGATTTCCATTATCCCCCTTTCAGCGAGATGCACCGGGGCAAAAGCCGTTTGCCTAGGACCTACTTCCTGTTTGGTCCGGCGACTGCCCGCTGCTGCTGGTTCCCGGCACTCGCCGGAGTCGTGCTTTCCCACAATCCACCTCCTCCACCACACTGCTGTTCGGTGGCTCCCTGCTCGCTCCAGCTAAGGTAGGTACCGCAACGTCCGTCCCCGTCCATGTATGTAGGCACAGTAGCTCTTCCTGCGTTCCTCCACCTCAACTCCGTCAGACTCCTTCAACCCCACCCTCCTCCACGCTCTGGTATTCCCATTCAGGCTTCCTCTTCGTCTAGCCGGCGGCCATAACAAGGCCAGTGCCTTACACCCTCGCGGCCGAACGCCAGAATCCTTACCTCTGAGACCCTTGTCTCAAATTTTAGACCGCCCCTCCAGAGTAATGAAAAAAAAAAAAAAAAATCAGAATGCATCCGCCTCAAACTGCATCACCATGTTCCCTGTCATCGAGCTCACTCAAACGAAACGATGAGCCTCAAACAAGAAACTGCGAACCGTCAAACTTACCTATGAATACACCCCCCCTTCGCCCTGATTCATCAAACTTTGGCAGAATATGGCAAACAAATAGGCTCCCTTCCGGATGCCAGGGGCCAGGGAGACACCGCCCTGTTGTTGCTTCTTCTCTCCTCCTGTTACGGGAGACGACAGCCCCGGGCAAGACAGCATTGCGCAGGCATTGACGGAACACCGCCTCGCAAACCTTAGCCGCCATTCCTGGTTGTTTCCATTGCTAATCAGTGCAATTGCCCACCAGTCCTTTGCGTGCCCTGCCCTCGTCTCCAATTATCCATTCTGCCGGGTTTTCTCCCCTGAACGGATAGGATAGGCCAGCCTCACATCTATGCCCTCTCTCATTGTCACACCCGCCGGCGGCATGCCCCCACCAAAGCCGAAGAGCCCCGGTGGACAACAGAGTTTCGTGGCACGGCCTTTGAGTCGTGTTTGGCCTCATGCTTTGTTCTCCCGACAATTCTGGCACAGCCCAGAAAGGTTATCTCAGCACTAACTTGTGTTTGCCCTCCCCGTTGGTGCATCAGTAGCGGCTACGGGTGCGGCTTCTAGTCCGCGGTCACACTGAATGACACCGCCGCACGGCGCATTGGCCCGCCCGCCCCGACTGCTTGCCGATGGCGTTCAAGCCCCCGATCCGCGTAACAAACTGTCAAGCCGGAGGGATACCATTATTGTATGGGGATCGAACACCGCCTGGGCCTAGGCGGGCATGGACCAGCCCGCGTGACGCCTCCTTGAGCCTCCACAGTGAAACTGAGGCTACCTGTGTACACTCCAAAGGTGGACCATCATCAATCCGCGAGGTCCGTAAGCCATTGACATACACATAGTGACTGAGGTCAGAGTCATGGCACCGACTCGTTTCGAGCCGCAATTTGGTCCCCCAATTTTTCGAAAGTGACTCGTATTTTCTCTCTATCTGAATTGATCTCTTGTTTATTTATTTTTTTTTAGAGGGGGAGGAGAGGGGTGTGGAGGACGGTTAACCAAAAAAATCCGGATGTCACTCCTCTCTTCCCCATTCAACTTCCTTCGATGCCCACATCTCCATCTGTCATGGTCGTTCGTCCCGTCTCAGGTCAGGTCAGACCCGCCTTCAAACGGTGTATCCATCTGCCGACCGACCATCGGCATAGCCATTCTCCATCTGCAGACGCCTCCGCCTCGGATCTGTCAACAGGAAGACCGTTTACTACCCTGTCGGGCTTCACCCCCGTCACCCTTGACCCTGCCCTACTCCTTTCAGTGACGTCGACGACCAGCTGCGAGGGCCCCCGTCTCTGCGTAATGCTTCCACCTAACCTCCATCTTACGATCACGCCTCGGTCCACTTAATTGCAGCTACGGCTGGCCTTGATAGTGGGTTCATTCCTTCAAATACCCGTTGAGACCAGAGCGGAAGGTTCCAGGATTACCACATCGCGGCTGGCCAAATCCCGGCCGATACCTCAACCCTGGGGTTCATTTTCGGCATCGAAAACTTTGGGCCCCCTCCCCATGCAAAAAGGCACAGCAAAGGCAATATTCTCCATCGGGATTGGCTATTGTCGAATGAGGCCATGCCCTCTCCACCGACAGGCCATTTTCTAAAGGCACTTCCAGAACACCACCTGGTCAAACATTTATCCCAACGAAGGTTACTGCCCTGTCGCCGCCACTTTCTTTGCTCCCCCACAGAGGCCCCCGTTCCAGACCTGGCTTGAGAGAACACCCCCACTGTTTTACTACGAAATCATAGCTTGGAAAAGTAAAATCTTGCCGGTGATGCCACCACATGGCGCGCCATGTCATAGCAGTGAGCCCTTGATCCTGGGCGCCCGGTTCCGCGTCCATATCCTCGGGGCATGTTTCAGGGGGGGGGATTTACCACGTGAGAAGATCGCCATGTGGTAGGTATCCAGATTTTCGGTCCCTCGATTCCTCAAGATGGAGATCACTGAGACCAGTATCGTCTCATTGCACCCTGGTCCGGCGAATATACACGAAACGACCTCGCTGTGCCTCTCCTAGTGCACGGCTCCCAGATTTTGAAAGGTCTTGCGTTAACAGCATCTGTCGTCTTAGACCAATCTCGATCACCGACAGATGCAAAAAACAATGCGGTGTCTCGCTAATTTGTAGTATCCCGTCCCTGCATGCAGCTCACTCACACACTAGCGATGACGGCTCCGCAGACAAGGGCATCCTTCAACAATTTCGCTGCCACCCTGGACTAGACGCATGCTGTCCACATGCTGTCCGCATCCTTCGTCTCCTTATCACACACATCATAGCATGCTCCGATAAATCATTTTTTTCGTCCCTTTATTTGTTTATTTATTTCTATTTCTGGCTTCGTCTGCGTGGGCTGTTGAAAAATCTTATGACAATCCACAAAGACAACAGTAGCTACTAGTAATGGGTCTGTTCGCCCCCACCCGACCTGAGCCAGGCCGTCCTTTTCCTTTTTTCCCCTCCAAATGGGTTGACAAGACCAGGATGTGGGGGTGTAAAAATGACAGGAAAAAAAAACAAGTCGTGCGTCAATCCTGCAGTGCAAAGCAATCACACCGTTTAAAGCCCTACCCTAAGCGATGGCTAATAAGAGGAGGTGTTACTTCGTTCTGGCCCGTAGCTAGGGACCAGCCTCGGTGTCATTCCCTAGAATGGCTTCCCCGTCCCCATTAGGCTTGGCTGATTGGGACGCGAGATGATTCGGGGGTGCCAGCTTCATCTCCAGCACGTCGGCGTCGCTTCCTTGCCTTTCTATCTCTTCAAAACTGAAAGCCTCAGATAAGTTGACGGCCAGGAATGTCTTGGGGAGCTTGACCCTACACAGCTTAGTTAGTCGATCTGTCAAAAGCATGTGTGCATAAAAAGAAAGCTGGCTTACTGGTTAAACTTGGCCCGTAGCGTCTTGATAACCTGCAGCCAATCCGCGTGGGGCGTCAAGCTCCGTCTCGGGGCGCACCCAATGCAATGTCGGCTATCCAGTTGAACATGGAGGGGGTCGAAGACGTGGCAGCCTGGGCTGATGGTAATGCGGATGCTGTAGGTGAAGGTGGGCTCGTCGTCCGATGACCCGTGAACAGCCGTCTTTGATTCCGATTCGTACAGTTCAAAGCTGATCTGCGACAGGTAATCAAGCTCGGGAATAGTGCTTCGCTTAATTTTGGTTTCAATGCCGCCCTCGATGATGCAATTGAGCAGCGTGTAAATGTGTGACTCCTTGGTAAAGTAGAAAAAGGATTTAGCGTCGTCAGAGGCCTGCATCTCCTCGAGGTCCTGCACAATTTCCTTGAGGAGGGGCAGGGATGTCAGCAGACCAATCTCGAGCTTTTCGCTATCCGAGATACCGTATTCCTGGGGGCATATGAAATCAAAGAGGACCTTAGCGAGCCGGTAGAGCTCCTGCAAGGGCTCATGGCGTATGTCGGGCTTGGTTGTATTCTGATTTGTGCCTTTATAGAGACGGAAATACTGTTCCGGCGGCGCTTCCTCGTTGGAGTGTCGCAGGTTGTTAAGAACTGAACGTCTCCTAAAGAGCTTCTTGACGGAAGCTGACCGACTGCCCGTGTCAACCTTGTCCGAGCCTTCGGACGAGGTATTCTGGGTCTTGTCGCGTTTGAGATCCTCGGATGCTCTGCTGTCTTCTGATACCTTGGGCTTTGGCTCCGTGATCGCAGAACCGTACTCTTCTAGCATGTGTTTAGGCGGAGTGTACACCCATTCAAGAAACTGTCGATTGTGCAAAGCATCAAACTTCATGGTATCATAGAGCTCTGAGATCTTGCTGGGGTCGACTTTATCGCCGTCGCAAAACTCAGCAAATAGCTTTTCCCAACGTTCACGGAAGAGCTCCGCGTCCTCGCCACAGCACCACCGAGGCTGGATATTGTTAACAGCGTTGACATGTGAAAGAGATGGTGAAATAGAGGAGGTGGAACCCTCTCCAGCGAGCTTCTCCGAACTTGGGTTTGAAATCGTGTTGAGAGAAGTAACTGCACCGCTGTATAGCTTGCTGTAGTTGTATTGCATGACCCGGCGATGGAACTTCATCAACTGCACCACGCGAGTCTGGACCTCGGAGGGCTCTGGCATGTTTTCGGGCCAAGCAAACTGGGCAGGTCGCTCATTGCCCTTGCGCAAAAGTCCCTTCAGCTTCTTTTTTACCTTATCCATCTCATCCTTTGCTGCATTCGAGTCATCAAGAAGGTCCTTGCGGATTGTGATAAAATCTTCTGGTATGTCTTTCTGATCCAAAAAAGACGCTGCCCATATTTGAGCACTCGTGGTGACACGCCGCTCGGAGCTGCTGAAAACGTGCACTTCATCCAGTATGTCCCTGTTCAATAGCATAAGGTCATTACGCATGCTCTCGCCGAGTTCCTGTGCTTGGTACCGCGCAGAATGCGTTGGTTCTCCGCCCCATTTGACAATGAGTTGCAACTTGTCCAGGACTAAGCTCTCTTCGGCCGCGGTAAACTTGGACATCGTGACTCCAGACAGAGAGTCATGGCGTTTTGGAGGTCTATGTGGTTCTTCCTTAGAAGACACATTGCTTTCTTCTTCAATAGCAATCGATGCTGCTGGTTCGGGTGCAACTGTCTCTTTCACAGGTGTCTCTTCCGCAGGCGTCTCTTCCACAGGAAAGGGCGTTTCTGTTTTTTTCTTGCGGAACATTGGCTTTATCTGAACTTTAGTCCCTGCCCAACTACCTTTTTTCACAAGAACATTACGGAGAGACCGAAGCTTTCCTCGGTCCTCGACATCTTGCTCAAACGCTACATCAACAGCTTGTATCACGCTTGACAGCGCGGCCTCGCCGATCAGTAATACTTCTTCTTGGTGGCCTTTGAGAAGCGCAATAAAAGGTTCTGTGTGGAAAGTGAATTTGTACTTCTGTTTTGGCGTCCGGTCTGCATGCCTGATGACGGAGACCATGCCTTTCAGCTTCCAAGAGTGCTTTGGGGGAGGTGGTTCCGGGACACTATCCTCGTGATGTGCTGAGTAAGGAGGTTCCACGATAGAGGATCGTTGTGTTGATGAAGGCGCAGATGTTGCCCCCGGAATGGACAAATCTAAGGGAGGAGGCGGACCTGAATGTGGTGGCTTCGTCGGTTGTGCAATATCTTGAGGGATTGAAGAACTGGCACTAGGAACCCGACGGAATGACTCAATGCTCTGAGTATCAGCCCCGTTCGTGGCCGGAGTAGTAGTTCCCTTAGTTCCGTTCGCAGAAGGTGCACTTGTAACCTCACGGTCCTTAAACGCATTTGCTGCTCTGCTGAAGGGATCGATATCCGATGGGGCAGGCGATGGCATCGGCGGGGTGACGCCACCGCGGCGAAGCCGTTCCTTGACAAATATGTCCTTGAGAATGGCTGCACAATGGTCATAGTAATCATCATTGTCCTTGACGAAGCTCCAGCCATTTACATCAATAACATAACTCTTACCCGATGCCCGGAGGAGGTCAAAACCACAGACTCGTTGACCAAATGCTGTGGAGATTTTACTGGCCATGTCCTTCTCTTCTGGACTTAAGGCTGTGACGTAGCGCAGCTCCTTGCCGTGAGTGTTTCTCCTCACCACACCATCAACCACAGGGCTTTTTCGAGTTTCGGCATGGCAATAGTTGGGCCCGACAGTATATGCCTTGACATCCTCGGCATTATCGACCTGCATGAAGCTTTCGTAAATGTAGCTGCTGTTGGGTTCGGTAATGGCGCGTGGGACCGTGAGATCAGGGATAAAGTCAGAGCTCTTGTTTCCAATTTTCCTGAACAACTTGCGAGCGCCGCCACCGGCGCTCTTGGGGAAGTAGATGATGATGTTGTGGTCTTCGCCGCTGGTTGGCTTCTCCACGAAGGGTTTCTTGAGGACCGCGCCATCGACACTAATCGCATCGCCGTCTTCAACTAATTCTACCTTGCGAGGAGGGAGGAACTTTTCAGGCTCAACAGGATCAATAGTGACGCCAGATATATCCTTGATATGTTTGGCTATTTCTGGGGTGAGTATTTGAGGGCCCCCATCACGACTGACTTCGACCCGCTTGGGTGTGCGAACGTGGATTTTGTCGAGTAAATGAAGACACAAGCGACGGTCCCAAAGGATCTGCTGCATGGGAACATCATTGACACAGAACGGCTTGCGCGCCTTTACATAGGCAATGGCTTTTTCGAGGGGGAAGCCATCCGAATAAAAAGAGATGAGGTAGTCACTGGGAATTGGTTAATGATCGGATTAGGAAGGACAGCACGTGCCTGTTGCAGATGGTGGATGCAAGCCACTATGCTGTTTCGGTTCACCGAATACACTCACCATATGGGCCAATTCTCAACCTCTGGCGGATTTGTGATTAGTATAATCCTAGAAATACAACTAGAATGTCCTGAGACAACTCACCTTCGTCGAGAATCACTTTGTCGCCGAATACAACCACGTCGAATTCCCGATTGGCGATGAGTCTGTTCAGAATGGTCCTGCTGGGCTTGCTTCTGGCCTTGACGTCAAGTGCACAGACGCCGATAACGCCCCAGGGCGCTGGTTTCACTGGTCCAAGTTAGGGTTTTTGATGCAGACACAACATGCTTGTCTGAGGCGTGGTAAATCTTACCTTCTTCTCTCTCGCGATGATGCGGGCCCCTCTCGCTGCTAGGGCTGTGACTGCTGGTTGCGGTGCTCCCGCTAAACCGTCTTTTTGCGCGACTGCGGGAGCGATCGGGCTGGGCGCGCAGATTGGGGGCGCTGTTCTGCATGTTGTCGGCGCGGTGGGTTCGTCTTCTCAAGTCGAGTGGCTGAGAATGGGCGTCCCGAGGGGCCAGGTGATGGTGCCCAGTACCACAAGGACCTGTGTGAGAAATTGAGGAGGTCGTGACAGTTACGTTCGTGAGCCCGACTTCAGATGGGGATGGGCCGAGGCCCTTGGACGGGGACAGGAAACTAGGAACTGAACGAGGAGGAGTTCCAAACTCAGAGCCGTGACCGGAGCCTGGGGTTACAACGCCGCGAGCTGAAGCCAATGAGTAGATCGAGGTTCCAGATAGCCTCTTGGATTGGGGATCGGAAGAAAAGGACCTGGAAATGAAGGCGGGATCCGTAGAGACGGTGAAGAGAGTGTTGTCGGCGGTGGCGGTGGCCAAGTGGTTCTGCAGATGGTGGGGATCTACTTCGAGGACAAGCTGCGAGTCGGCTAGTGCCAGGTCCTCGCTCCAAGCGTCTGATGCCGTGGACTCACCGCGGGTGCGGGTAAGTCGAGATCTGGGGCTCCTCAATGAGCCAGAGGAGCGCGGCGGAATAGATAGGCTGGTACGGCGAGCATGGGTGTCTGAGGTACCAGGTTCGGGACAGCGGCCCTTTCTGCCAGTGATTGAATTGGCGAGAGGCGACGAAGAGAAGGGGGTTTGCGATTGCGACTGCGAAGAGTGGCGGGAAAGCTTGGACTGGGGCAGCGGAGGAGGAAAAGGAAGAGGAAGGGAAGAGGGAGGGTAATGCGAAAAATCGGAAGAAACATCGTCGGAGGGGCTAGTCGAGTAAGTTGGGTTATCTGCGGCGCCGATGGTGCCAACAAGATTCGGGCCCGGTCCGTCCTCGTCTATTATGTCCACGGCATCCATGACATCCACGGGGATGTGTGCGCGCGGGCACCGTGTTGCCGAGAGGAGCTAGGAGGAGCCGAAAGGCAAGATCTTCGAGCGCCGAAGCTAGATTGCGTTGGCGACAAGCTATGCGTTTGGAATAGCAAGCTTAGAACGGGCAATTGAAGACTTCCGCGATGCGAAGCTCTGGTCTGCTCAAGGATGTAGTATGAAGTTTATTGAACCGGGCTTGTCCATCACCGGTGTACGGTTACTCAAAGAAAGTGTGATGATCTAGCATGGCTGAGAGGCGCTGCAACCGGCGGGTCGGGACACGGGAACGCCAGGTCTCGGCGGGCCATGTGCAGTTGTGATTAGCCAGAGCTGGGTCATGAAGGGCCTCATGTTAATGGACGTTGAGGCTATGGACGACTAAGCAGAGTGGATGCTCGCCACGCATGTCACCTTACTCTAGACGTTGCGATGGCCCTACTTTTTTTTTTTTTTTTTNNCTAGTTTTTTTTTTTTTTCCTTTCTAAATTAATTCTGGAGGGTCGAATCAGCCGCTGCGGTGATGCAACGTCAGGAAGACATCGCCACAAGATGGTTCAGATGGCGGATCTGGTGACGGCGTGCTGGAAAACCGGTGGGATCCAGTCATTGGCTTGGTGCATGACCAGGTTGTCTTTGTAACCCTGTCACCGGCCAAGCCCGATTCTATTGGGGACGAATTTTTTTTTTTATCAGTCACGATGGAGACGATGAACCTGGCACTTGGTGCGTTTGGGATCCGCAGGCGGGGTCTAAGAATCTCGCGAACCTGGGCAATGCGCATTGCTTGGATGGCGGGGGTGAAGAGCACGGTCAGCTGGGGACAGGCGGTCCACAAGAAAAGGTGCTTTCCTCGAAGCGTCTTGTGAGACAGGGGGGGGGGTTCGGAGGGGGGGAAGAGACAAGAGATCCGATTGTTGATCACATGGAAAGCGATAGAATAATTAGGTTGTTGACGTTCTATCCAACCAGGTGCTTGTACCTGCCTATGATGATGGTCGAATGACCGGATAGAGATAAGGACGGAACCAAGACATGTTGGGACGGAAAGGCTGGAATGAGACAAGAACCGCATTCTTCCCAGTTATTGAGGTCGCCGAGAAGTCGTCATCGACGCAGCTCGGGGGAGGGGTCGGTATTTTTGGGTATTGGGGTGACGTGCAGGTTAGCGGTAGTGGATGGAACGGTGTCGGCACTCTTGAGGGCGTTATTGGGCCAGCTGCAGCCACCCAGCGTAGCAGAGCTGGCCACGAGGCTGAGTAGCTTCATTTCCTTGGAGCATTGGACTGGCGTCTTGGGAAGTATCGAGGGGTAATGAGGGGTGCTGTCACCAGCCCAGGAGACAGGATCAAGCCTGCAGAAGGTAGCATCTGCCTCGGAAGCAGATGCAGGTGATGATACCCCTTCTAAGGTCAACGAATGAAAAGAAGGACGAACATGTGGTCTCGACCTGAGAGTTCCCGTCTGTTGTTTGGCAGCTAGTTTGCACGCCAATTGTTTGATGGCGAGGTCCGGTACATGATCAGAGTCACGATGCGCCGAGCCGTGGCCAACGCCGAGCGTTCTGCGAGACCATGCTCCACTCACCAAATGTCCATTGTAATTCTGGATGCTAGGCATTTGTTCATGAGCAAGAATAAGCTGCCACCACCTCGGTAGATCTATTGTAGGCAATCGCAGTTGCCGGCGTCATGTGGTTTCCCCTTACTGAGGGCAGGCCGCTTGCTGCTTTTTTGGTAGATCTTCATATTGCCCACTATACGTATCGTTTACTCAAGCCTTAGCCTCATGATCCTCAGGCCCCATGATCTCAACGCTGCTAATGGGCTGGTGGGGGTTTCACTGGCCACTGCCACTGTGAAGGATCCCCTTCTCTCTGTTTTTTTTTTCCTTCGGAGGGGGGCGCTCCAAGGCAATGTTGGTTGGCTGTAGCGGGCAGAAGCTTTACACCAACCAAAAGACAGTATGGCTAGCACCCACATGACAGAAAACAAGACACTGACATGCATCAATAAGGGAAGCACAAGTAAATATACGGAATATTTGGTATAAAAAATAGAATTCTGGATAATATTGTTCAAGCCCCTTATTATGTATAGTGGAATTATAATGGATTTCATTTATTTTACTTATTCTTGTTCCTTGTTGTTGGCCTTGAAGTAGCCGTGGAGCGACTAGTATTTCTTCGCTGCGTGGTTGGCTAGGCGTAAGTGGGCCGGGCGGCAGAAAATGTGCCCGCTTGCGACACCGCCAAAAATTTTTGGAGATGGCTGCAGCTCTGCGAACCAGCCAGTCTCATATGGGATAACCAGCGGAGGTTCGCGCACATTCGTCCACTCAGCCGCGTACCCAAGGCCATCATGCCTCACTCCGACGCCGATCGCCCGCTGGTCAAGCGCCAGAAGACGGCGCCACCCGCGAACGCAGCCAAATCCGCCTCCAATTCCTCAAGGATCTTTGCACCCTTCCGAGTACGTCTGCATCTTGCGTTCTGCAACCCATTGCCATCTCATAGCTCAATTCTGACCTTCTCTTGAACAGACCGTCGGACTTGTATCGCCTACCAATGTTCCATTCACTTCTATTCCCCTTGGAAAGACTACCTTCCAGATCTCTACCTCGGTTGGCAGAGCTATCCAAACCTACGATCTTCGCCGTGGTCTCAACCTCGTCTTCATCACTAGACCGCAAACACCTGCCGATATCACCGCGACCCTTGCTTGGAAGGAGAAGATTTTCGCAGCATGGGGTGGATCAAAAAAGGGTGAACCCCAGGGTATTTGGGTTTTCCAGAGAGGCAAGAAGGCTGACGAACTCGCCCTACCGTCCGACTTGAACGAGCCCATCCGACAAATATTGGTATTGGGAACCTGGACCGTCGCTTGCGCTGTGACCAGGCTCGAAGTCTTCAAGACGGCCACTCTTGAGCACTACACCACCATCCACACTATGGCTGCCAGCAAGGGCGGCAATGAAATCACTGGCGGCGTCGTATCCATGCCGACCTTCCTGAACAAGGTATTCGTTGGCAGAAAGGACGGCTGGGTTGAGATTTGGAACATTAGCACTGGGAAACTCATTTACACCATCTTGCCTCCGTCCCCCGATTGTGGCGCCGTCACTTGCCTCGAGCCGAGTCCCGCACTGTCGCTTCTTGCAATCGCATACTCCGAAGGCTCTCTGGTGATTACCAACGTGTTGACTGATAAACGAGTTCTTCGGATAGAGGCTGGCAGCTCATCAGCCCCGGTGAATTCGATTTCTTTCCGAACGGATGGAATGGGTGCCGGCCATGATGGCCGAAAGGACGGTGTCTTGGCAACCTCAACCGCAGCTACTGGCGACGTGACATTTTGGGATTTGAACAGCGGCGGTCGCGTCATGGGTGTGCTACGAAGTGCTCATAACCCTCCCTCGCACAGTGGCCCAACTGTTCGAGGTGGCATTAGCAAGATCGAATTCCTTCCTGGCCAGCCCGTTATCCTAACTAGCGGCCTTGACAACTCACTCAAGTCTTGGATCTTTGATGAAACTCCGTTCAATCCTATCCCCCGAATTCTTCACTCTCGAAGCGGACATGCTGGGCCTGTTAACTCTCTTCAATTTTTACCTTCTGACTTTGACGGTTCAGAAGCTGGCAACAAGTGGCTTCTCAGTGGTGGTCAAGACCGAAGCCTTTGGGGCTGGAGTTTGCGTCGAGATGGCCAGAGCGCCGAACTGAGCCAAGGAAACATTCGCAAGAAGGCCAAGAAAGTGGGAATCCTTGCCTCAAACGCTCTAACCCATGGACCAACGACGACTTTGGAAGATTTGAAGGCACCGGAAATCACATGCATCGCATCTTCTCTCAACCGTGATGGTGGCATTGGTGCCATGCCTGGTAACCAGCCTATTTGGCAAAAGACTGTCAACAAGCAAAAGCAGCAAGATGCCGAGGTCAGTGGTATGACAGGATGGGAAAGTGTTGTGACAGCTCATAAAAACGACCCGTACGCCAGAACTTGGTTTTGGGGTCGAAAGAGGGCGGGTAGATGGGCATTCCCTACAGGAGACAGCTCCAATGTGTCCACTGTTGCCATTAGCCCTTGTGGAACGTTCGCCCTCGTCGGCTCCGAGTCTGGCGGGATCGACATGTATAACCTTCAATCCGGAACTCATCGCCAACGCTTCCCATCGAGACTCACGCCAGCCCAGGCGCGTCAGCTCAAAATGCAGCAGCTGCGACAGGCTGATGATGTTGTGCAACTTCAAGCCGAATCCGGTGGGAAATTCCTTCCGGGAACCGGTAAGCACACCAAGGCCATCACTGGCCTCGTCGTCGATTCAATGAACAAGACAATTGTATCTTGCTCTTTGGATGGGAAGATTAAATTCTGGGATTTCCTCACTGGAAATCTACTGGACCAGATTGATTGGGCTCCCATGACATTTCCTACTGGCTGCAGATATCACCCCGCAAGCAATCTGATTGCTTTCTCCTGTGACGACCTGTCAATTCGAGTTGTGGATATGGAAACGAAGAGGACAATTCGAGAGTTTTGGGGTCCTCAGGGAGAGATTAATGACTTCTGCTTCTCAAACGATGGTCGTTGGGTTATTGCTGCGTCCAAGGATTCGCTTATCCGAGTCTGGGATCTTCCCACTAGCCACTTGATCGACGCTATTCGACTGGAGAAGCCATGCAAGGCCCTGTCAATGTCGCTTACTGGCGAGTATCTTGCCGCTTCCATCCAGGATGAACTGGGAGTCACTCTGTGGACTAATAAATCCCTATTCAAACACATCCCAACCCGCCAGATATCAGAAAAGGAGATTGGCCAGGTCGCAGCACCAACTGTTTCTGGCGAAGGAAACCAGGGCATGCTGGAGGGTGCTTATGAAGACGACCAGGAGGAAACCGAGGACACCGTTGTGGCGCCGACCATTGAGCAGCTGAGCGCAGAATTGACCACGTTGAGTTTGGTCCCCAAGAGCCGCTGGCAAACACTTCTGCACCTGGACCTCATCAAGGAGCGCAACAAGCCCAAGGAGGCCCCGAAAGCTCCAGAGAAGGCCCCCTTCTTCTTGCCTTCAACCAGTGGCAATAACACGTTGGAACAAGAGCAGAAGTCGAACACAGAGCCAGAGAGCAACTCCCGAATCACGAGGTTGGAAAAGGCTCGCTTTGAAGATGTCCTGAGCTCAAAGCTTCGCAACGGAGCCGAGCAGGGTAATTGTATGTCTCCCCCCAGCATTGTATCCGACTTTGTACATTCCGCCAAGACTAACACTATCTCGCAGATGATGAGTTCATTGAGCACCTCAAATCCCTCTCCCCATCGAGCGCCGACCTCGAGCTGCGCTCTCTGTCCATTGGTACTGGCGATGAAGACTCCAACGAGCTTCTTCACTTCATCCGCGCCCTCATGAGCCGTCTCCAGGCTCGTCGCGATTACGAGTTGACACAGGCCTGGATGACTGTTTTCCTCCGCCTGCATTTCGACCTTGTCATGGAGAACGAGGCGCTATTGGCGGCTTTGGGAGAGTGGAAAGCGTACCAGGATAAGGAGTGCACGCGATTGGATGGGTTGGTCGGATACTGCAGCGGCGTTGTTAGCTTCTTGAGAAGCCCCCGGACATAGTTTATAATCCCTGGCTTTTGGTTAGCCTTGACATTTGGCATGATTTTCCCGTATTATCCACTAGACGAAAAGCACGATGAGAGTACAATGTTTGGCAAAATGAATCTATTTAGTGACAAATAATACTCATGATCTCTTTCGTTGAAACCATTTCGGCCATACATTCCATTCCGACGTCTCATTCAACTCCGACCGCGAACTGTACGAACAAAATACAGACGCAAAAAAAAGCCATCTCTTGTCGAACTCCCCGAAGCAGAACACCTAGGTCTTCTCAGGCGCTTTCCATGCATATATATATAACCGCCAAGATGTTGACGGGCCATCAGGCAAGGCGCTCGCTATCACACCAGGCCATCCTTCACTTATGCACTAGGGATGTTGGGGGCAGGGATTTTAAACCTGCTCAGCACCCCAACCAGCATCCTCGGCATCGCGCATGTTGCTGGGAGGTTCGATGGAGGGGATGAATTCGAGGGCAACGTAAGCAATACCGACGATGCCGACGATAGCACCAGCCAACTTGCTGAGGAACATGTCGCCGAGGAGAAGGGTGCCAATGAAGAAGTAGACTAAAGGACGTAAGCATTGCGCGACAATGATACCGGTGTCAATCATTACTTACAGACACCACGGCCGAGGAACGAGAAGAGGAACGAGGCATATCGAGAGATCTGGTGAGGAATTTGGAATTCTGCAACAAGTCAGACAGGGCGCAGGGATATTGGGACGACAATGGCCATACCCAGAAGAGCAATAGAGAGACCAAAGATGATCATGTAAACACCGATGATGATGTTTTGGCTGTGCATATATAGTTAGTATCAATATTCAAGTCGCGACGAGGTGCACTCGATAGGAAGGACGATTGGTGGCAAGCAAGCGGCTGCGAACTTGCGATTCGCGCGAGACGTACAATCCGAGGGAGAAGATGTGGGCGATACCGCCGAGGGCGGTAATGGCACCAACGGCCAAGTTGACGATGCGGCTGCGAAAAGGGCCATGGTTAGTTGCGATGACGTTGTTTGAAGGGGGCGAAGACGGGGGCAATGCCAACTCACAAGATGTCGGAAAGCTCCATGGCGGCGGTTTGGTGGTGGAAGATGGGGAATGAAAGAGAGAGAGAGAGATTGGGGAGAAGCAGAGTCAGTTTTGATGCGCGGCTTCAGGCAGCTGTTTAGGGGACCAGGGTCAGATGAGGACGATGCGTAATGCGTGGCCACGAGACGTCGTTGAAAAGTCCAGGAGGAGTGCGTTACGTAGCTGGGCGCGGTAGCTAGCTGTAAGCTTGCTTTCGGAACATGCACCAAGGTGGCGTCTCGCAGCCACACAGGGGCTCCGCCTCCTTTCACCGCCTTCTGTATCTGGCAAAGCGCGGCTCTGTATGCTTGTGCCCTTCGCCAGTGGCCCCGGTTTTGACCATGGCACCTACGAATGATATGGTTGGTAAAAAAGTGAACAACTGCAAGACAACACATTCGATTCCTGCTTGGTTTTTGGCTAGTGTCAATCCCGATCAGAGAATTGACAGGCTGGCTCCAGCCCAGGCTCAAGTCCAAAACCAGGCCGGCAATGCTTCTTCTCTCGCTCCTCCGCCGGAGTCCGGCTGTTAGGAGCCCGGCCCACCATCCGGCGCGCCAATGGCTGGGTTCGGCTCATGCGAAACGGGGTGTACACACCGAATCTCAGCTGCAGAATATCCGCAACATTGGCATTATTGCCCATGTTGACGCAGTAAGTTGCTTTCTTTCCATTTTCTGCAATAAAAGCACGGAACTCAGCCAATTATTTAGGGCAAGACGACAACAACAGAGCGCATGCTGTATTATAGTGGTGTAACGCAGCGAGTGGGTGGTAGGTTCCGTTTATTCCCATAAACACCTCGACATGTTCCATGTTTCGGTTTCGTCATGCGCATTGATTGCATGAAACCCAATTTCGCTAACACCAATAGATGTCGATGCTGGCAATACCGTCACCGATTTTCTGGAGCTAGAGCGAGAGCGTGGCATTACCATTCAATCGGCCGCCATCACATTCAACTGGCCCCTTCAACAGCATCTGCTGCCGGGCACCCAATCAAAGACGATCAATCTAATCGATACTCCTGGACATCAGGACTTTCGATTCGAGGTTGACCGATGCCTACCAATTCTAGATGGCGCAGTCTGCATCATCGATTCCGTCAAGGGTGTCGAGGCTCACACCGAAAGGGTATGGGGTTCGGCCCATGAATTCAAAGTGCCCCGAATTGTGTATTGCAATAAGCTTGATCGCGAAGGCGCCTCATTCAAGAAGGCCGTTCTCGAGGTTGGCACTAGACTCAAGGGGTGGCCACTAGTCTGCCAGATTCCGTGGTGGGAAAAGGAAAACTTCGTCGGAGTCATTGATGTCATTAACAGAGTGGGATACCGATGGAAGTCGGAGCGGGAAAAAACACGCTATGAATTTCCAGAGCTCCAGGAGAAGTTGAGGAGTTCAAACAAAGAACTCTTAGCCGAAATAGAGCAGGCTAGGCAGGCATTGGTTGAAGGCTTGGCAGACTTTGACGAGGCCATCATGGACGAATTCCTCGCCGAAAACCAAAATATCGATTCGTCTCTCATCAAGCAAGCCATTCGAAAAGCTATTCTAGGCGGCGACGGTAAATTTATTCCTGTATTTGCCGGGTCCAGCTTTCGCCACATCGGAGTCGAGCCTCTGATGGACGCCATCACCGACTATCTACCTAACCCTCAAGAGCGCCCGGCAGTAGAAGTGCGGGTAGGATCCACAAAACAACATCTCGATGATGTTTTAGCAAGTAAAAAGCAAGGAAAGGCACAAATTGCCTCAATTGCTTCCGTCTTCAAGGTCTTCAACCACCCCAAAGAAGGAGTCATCAGCTTTGTACGAGTTTACCATGGCAAAATGGCGAGGAACGCCGCAAGTTTCAACACAAACATTCTAGTGAATGAACGTCCAATGGGAATTCTTCAAATTTCCGCGTCCAAAACCCAAGATATTCAAGAGCTCGCTGTTGGACAGATTGGTGCATTGAGGGGCCTCAAAAAGGCCCGAACCGGCGATACACTGATAACCACAGTCGGTGGCAAGCCTGTCCCTGAAGCATTCCGTCATGTCCAGATCCGCCCTCCTGAGATTCCGCCTCCGGTCGCTTTTCTTCAGGTCGAGCCATACGGAAATGTGGCCGCCCAGCAGCTTCAAACCGCGCTTGAAAATACCAGCCGTGAAGATCCCAGTCTTAGGTGGAGCAAAAATCCCAAGACTGAACAGTTTACCATTCAAGGAATGGGCAAGCTGCATTTGGATGTCTCGCTGTATAACATGAAGCAAAAATACAAGATCGACGCAGATTTTGGACCCATCGAGGTTGATTACAAGGAGTGCGTCACAATGCCTACGCGGCCCCAGCATACCGTGTTTGACAGGCCCATAGCCAGCAAACCCGGAAAGGTATCATGTACCGTTACACTGGAGCCAATCGAGGAGCATGATCGAGAGGCACTGTTGGAATCAGGCATCGAGAGGGATGGCAACATCTACAACATTGTAGTGCCGATGCCAGAGGATCCCAATTCCTTGACGTTCGATGTAGAGGAAGCTCAGCAGCAGCTTCTCAATGGAGCAATCGCTGGTTTAGCTCGGGGACCACGCCGAGCCGCCCCCATTCACGGATGTCATGTCATCATCACATTGGACACAGAGCCAGGTTCCTTTGAAACTCCTACTGGAGGGCACTTCAGTAGTGCTTCGAGGACAGGCGTGCAGGCCGCCCTGCGGGAGTCATTTGAAAAGGAGCAAATTGGCATTCTCGAACCTATCATGTTGGCCCACATCACCTGTCCGGAAGTAGTAGCTGGAACCGTTCAACATGACGTGACGGCGGGAGCGGGCGGGCAGGTTCTCGAGGTCAACGATCGATCAGCTGAGTCAACAGGCGATGATCATATTGATGTCTCCAAGATTTACACTCCTCCGGATCCGTATGACTCAATCACGTCTCTACGCGGCAAGAAGTCGACCACACGTATGGTAGAGATTGTTGCCAAAGTACCCTACAAAGAGATGCTGGATTATGACAACCATCTGCGCAGCAAGACAGCGGGTCGTCACTCAATGACAATGTCGTTTGACTCGTTTGCCAAGGTAGTCGGTCACCGAGAGAAGAGCCTGTGAAGGATTTAGCTGTATGTGTATTTACGGAAGGATGGTGTGTGGCGTCTGTAAAACCTGCGCGTACAATCCTGCCAGGCTTGGCACGATACTAGCGGGTGTGTACTATATGATGATGAATGGACTGAAATGCATGAGTCCTAGATTATGAGGGCTGGAGAAGTGAGGCCGCCAAGCGGCCGGTTTAGACCCCAAAATATGAAATTCTCTCAATATACATGTGCATTAAGCGACTATGGGCTTGGGTCCGAAAAGATTTGAAATTCGGTTGAGGTTATTCCTCTTTCAGCATTGGACGGCTTTAAGGTGGCCGCCATCACCAATCACATTCAAGGCTAGAGCTGACATGCATGGGAAGTAGAACAAAGATGCAGCTAAGGATGGCAGCCGATCTATAAATATCTATGACTATGTACAGGCTATGTAAAGGGAAAGAATATGGTACCAAAAAAACAAATACAATGAATAATACAACACCAAATGCAAAAATGCTAACCAACTTGGGAAATTAGTCACCCCAGCCCAGATATGAGGGAATGCCTGATCTCTAAATGCAATGCTATGCCATGTGTCGAACGCCTCGTGTACTGAAGGCAAAGAAATAATGTCACCGGTGCGCTCTATACTTAGACACGCTTGGACTTGGGAGGGCACTTCTTGAGGCACTCATCGACGCCAAGGGCAATGCTCAGGGGGATGGCGTGGCGCACACGGTCAATGTCCTCGCCGGCGATGCTCTGGCCGAAGGTGGCAGCGATGACATCGTCGCTCAGAGCAAAGGTCTCGTCCTGGACCTGGCCGGTGCCAAAGTCCTCGGAAGCGAAAGAGGCAACAAAGGTGGCAGGCTCGCAGTCAGGGTTGTACTGGGTGTGGACGGAGCCCTGGTAGAAGGGGGTCATCATGTTGGCCGTGAGCTCGGTGCGGATAACACGACGGGTGCCGTTCTTGTTGAGAACGCCGTTCTCGGGGACCATCTCGGTGATGAGACGACCACTTGTGACGAACTGGAGCTCGGCAGAGCGGGGGTGGACGTGGAGAGTGTTGATACCACAGGCTGCAGGGGGGAGTTGTGTTAGTCAACTGTATTCTGCCGCGGTTGTGTGAATGTGAAGGACGTACCATCGACGCGGCCAAAGGCCATTCCGGAACCGGTGCCAACAAGAGCGGGGAAACTTTTGCGGTTGGCAGCAACAAGCTGGCCACCCTTTCCAGGGTTGGGTTGGGCCTGGTTGAAGTCGAAGACGAAGTCATCATCGCCAAGGAGGTTGAAGCGGTCGGCCGCGCTGCAGAAGATGTGTTAGTCCAAGTTTGGGTGTGAGAGAAACAAGGGCGGGGGTAGGGCTTACGTGTCGGCGAGCTGAAGCTGAGCTGTGATGCTGAGGCCCTGGTAATAGCTGCTGTCTCCTCGCTTGGAGTACTGGGGAGCGGCAGAAGCAAGGGAGCTGAAGGCCATGATGGCAGCGACGGTGGCGGTGGAGAACTGCATTTTGAAGATGCTGTTGGTTGTTTTTTCAAAGAAGAGAATAAGGAAAATTCTAAAGTTGATTGCGGGGTGCTGGATGTGGTGGTATTAAAGAAACCTGAGAGGCTGTTGATTATTAAAGTGCTGTGAGGCTGTTGTGGTAGATGAGATGTGATGCTATGTGATGATGTTTCGTTTCAATGACAGAACGAAGCCATCTTCTTATACATGATGCTCTTGCCCCCAAGGCCTGCCACACCCTCACCCCCCAACCCTTAGAGAACCATTTTTAACAAAGTTGCTCATGGCCGCCATGGTGGGCTGAAATCTGACTGTGTGTGTGTGGTTCCAAAGATAATCTACTTGCACGTGGCGCGCGCATCGGGAAGTCAGACTTCCGTGGCTGTCATCCCGGCGAAGCGGGGACGGGCTGGGTTAGGTAGCCACGACTAATTCGGCCGCCTATGGATATTCCAGAAATGGGCATTAGGGCTAAGAGCCATTCTGCTGCAGGGAGTCCCATTGAGCGCCCAAATGCGCGTATCTGTGTGTATGTGTGTGGGAGTTTGTCATGCTAGTGGTGTGTGTGTGTTAGTGCCGGCGGTGTGGCACATGGCAGGCTGTGCAACCAGTCTGCCGTTGCCAGCAGGCTGGCGAGTGGCCGCAGCGCTTCGGGCACTGTCATGGCCACGTTGGGGCGGCCGCGCCAAAAATAACGGGTGGTGAGAGGCGTTCCTCAAGCGCTAAGCGACCTGCGAGGGCCGGGAGAGGCGGCCGACTACCACAGGCGAAGAGGAGGGCAGCCAACAACACACTGGCAGAAGGGTCAGCACCGACCAGCGGAGGAACTGCTGGCCTGCAGCGCCTCCCGGAGCGGAGCTGATCCGGCACTTGGCCCCAGAGCACGGTGCTGCTGTGCAGGCTGCGCACCTCGGAAACAAGCTTACCGACAGCGAACCCCATGTTTACTTGCTGTTTCTCGCTACTGGGCCAGTTGACAGCGTGCAGCTGGACAGCTCTCCTGCAGGGTTTCCCCATTCACACTGGCGCACCCATCTGCAGCCCGTTTCGTTTGCCATGCAACGCTCCTTGGTGTGCACGTCATCCCGACAACCACCACCACAAGAATGTTTATTCAGAACCGCGCGTCCGCCACTCCGGGACTCTGCGCGCACGTTAAACATGTGTGCGCCAAGCCCGACCTGTAAGCAGCCCTGTGTGACAAATTCATGTCAACGGCGGTGAGAATGGCGGGCAGTCGACAACCATCAGCAGCCACTGCCGACATTCAATACAACGCAACGCAATTGGTAAGCACTCAAATATGCACGAACGCCAACCCCGAGCCAAAAAGGAAGCGGCATCGAAAAGACTTGTCATACTGCATCCTACCTCGGGGATGAAATGTTCTATCCAAAGAGACAACCGCTGGGTTGAGTCGAATGAATGAATGATATTGATTCCCGATGACCCGACCAAGTTGACGTACACACGAGACATGTCGCGGGACATGACCAAATTACTCATTGATCAGCATTCCTTTTTTTGTTTCCAACGCAAAAGATAGGATCATAGTCATCTGACCATAGGCCAGAATCAACGGTGCCTAATCTCGCCTCTGGCCGTTAGCCAAATGATGACTACTCCAGCCGCTCTCTGCCCGCCTCGCCGTTCCTCTCTATCCCCTGCTCAACCCTTTTTGCCCTCCACACGTTCATTGCGCCACTGCCGGTTCGCGAATCTCCCACTCACTCGTTAACACTCTGGCTACGTCTGCGGCTTGTCGCGAAAAAAAAATTTCCTCTCTTCGCCTGAATCCCAGACACTAGATGCAAAACACTCAACGGCGAACAGGGCCGCCTGTAAGGGAGGCACTCGCACGTTTTCAGAAGCGACGCCACGCCGAGCGCCTGACACACGTTTCGCGATGGCCTTGAGTACAGACGCGACTCAGTCCCCGCCTGCATCAACCAGCATTTTCTCGCTGGTATAGTCAGTGCTTTCCATGTCGGCAAGAGCTTTTTTCTCCTTAATCGCATCATTCTCAACTGTCATCAACCCATCTCCCATCGCCCGGGTGGCTGCTCTTTTGCAAGGCGGGACGGCAAGTCATGTATTAAGAGCGGAGCTTCGAATTACCGGCCGACTACTTGTCAGCGTGCACCCACCAGGCAATTAATTGGCGCCAGCCACCAGCGTCAAACCAGCTCTATTTCTCCTGGCCTAGATCCCGTCTCTAAATTATCAAAGCCGAACACCCAGCCCGTCTGGACCCCCCCCTCAACTGAGCAGTCATGTCTCAACGGAATACCCGGAGCAAAATGTCAATCATATCCCTATAGGATATCGAGCAAGCTTTTCAATGCATGCAAAGATGTGGGTGCAAAACAGAGGACGGATAACGGTCGCAGCCGATCAATAGCCCATTACAGCGTATACTCATAGCCGCGACACAGCAGTGCCGTGCTGATCGCGCGTATGTGGAGAGGAAACGGTGGGAAATGAGTGGAACGTGTACATGGCTACGTTTCATGCCCAACAACTTTGGTCCAGTCGGTCAGCTCGTCATTGTCCACTAAACAGTGCTTTGGCCACTTTCTGCAAGGCCTATTAAGTTCTGAGTGCAGCACCGAGCGGAACCTGGGGAGACAGCGCTCTGTCATATGATTTGGCTGTCACAGACCAGCTGTGGCTAAAGGGTCAAATTGAGCGGTGATGGAGCTACGCGTGGGCGCTAAGACCGCATTTCCTTCGACGGCGCCTGCATTGGCCCAGGAACAAAGAAATGGAGCCGCTCAGCCGATCAACGACTGTCCCGACCAGGGCTCTCAATTTTAAGCATGGGCCAATATGCTTGCTTGTCTCCCCTCCTCCCCGTAAACAAGCCACGCTGCGAGGGGCAATGCAGCCGGACCACCATCACAAGACTAGACTCAGGCACAGGCTGCGAGGGGCCGGCTGCAGAGTCAGGGGTATTCAGGAACAATACTCCGCAATGTGGCACAGCAAAAAAACAAGGCAATCAAGCAGAATAAGGCATGTCCTCCATCTCTCGGCAAGGTTTCTGTTCCTTAAACAATGGGGCCAGCCGAGGACAGGCCTGTTCGGCCGACAGCCAATTGCCCAATCTAGCCAACCGCCGAAAAGCCACGACAGGACTCTGAGGCATTCGGAGTGGCTTGAATCAAGCACGCATGGGCCTGCCGATGTTTAATCTGCGACGAGCAGCCGACCCCGGGCTCTAGAGACCATCGCCGGGCACGATTGGTCGCCGTCTAGAGACCGCGCCAGGGGGGAGATGAGGTGACTGTCTTATTGGGCTTGGTGTGATTACCCCGGCCCCTGGCGACCGAGGCGCTACTCCACAAAGGAACTGGTCAGGCAAGGCTACTATGGATCACACAGGTAGAACAGACAGGGGCCTACTCAAACAGTAGCCCAGAAAGGCACACCGGGGGAACATTTTCATGGCCATTTCCTACAATGGCGTCGCGCTCGACTCCTGGTTCGGCAGCCGCCCCTCTTAGTCCCACGGCGCTGTTCATATCACTCATTTCCTTAGGGTCCCATCACCTCTTCCCTCGCGTTGTTCGCTTCCCACTATCCGTCGCCACATTGTCGATCTCATTAACCCATTGTTCTTCTCATTTTTATTTCTCCTCATGTAAATACTCAGAGCGCTGCTGGTCTGTGACTGCTCCGCTCTTGACTTGTCTCGTCGGCTTCGTCACTCGCTCACTCATACGACGAGCATTACGCTCTTTCAACACCCGACCAGGATCACCCCCTTTGGGTTTACGGTACGCGTGCGGAGGAACAACGCTCATTGAAACGATATTCGAAATCAGCTCGACGCTCATTCTCTCGACGACAATTCACAATGAAGTTTACGACTATCCCCACTGCCCTTGCGGCAACCATCCTGTTGGTCGCTCCCCAGGTTTCCGCCAAGGCGCATCAACACCACCGCCGTCTGGATCACATCTTCGATCGGGCCCTGCCCGAGGATGCCTCATTCTTCGAGGTCTCTAACTCCAAAACCTACGGCAAGCGTGCTGTGAAGCGTGGAGGACAGTGCCAGTTCCCCACTGACGACTCCAACATGGTGGCCGTCACTCCCGACTCCAAGAACGCCGGATGGGCCATGAGTCCTGACCAGGAGTGCAAACCCGGCAACTACTGCCCCTTCGCCTGCAAGCCCGGTATGGTGATGAACCAGTGGGATCCCGATTCCACCTACAGCTATCCTTCATCAATGGTAGGTTGACTACGCTATATCATTTTGAAGACAAACACGCTAATGCTCGTTCAAGAACGGTGGCTTGTACTGCAATAAAGATGGCGAGATTGAGACACCCTTCAAGGGTAAGCCCAACTGTGTTGAGGGATCTGGTGCTATTCAGGCAGTCAACAAGTGTGGCTCCAAGGTCTCCTTCTGCCAGACCGTGTTGCCTGGTAACGAGGCCATGCTTATTCCTACTCTTGTTTCTGGCACTACCACCATCGCCGTCCCTGACTCTTCCTACTGGTGTTCTACTGCAGCTCAGTAAGTCGCTCCTAAGTATATGACGACGTGACCACTGACAATCAAACCAGCTTTTACATTAACCCCCCTGGAACTGGTGAGGAGGGATGCATCTGGGGTGACGAGAGCAAGCCCATTGGCAACTGGAGCCCTTACGTGGCTGGCGCCAACACCGAGTCCAACGGCGAGACTTTTGTCAAGCTTGGATGGAACCCCATCTGGGAGGACTCTGCCCTGAAGGGTACTCTCCCTGAGTTTGGTGTCGAGATCAAGTGCCCCGACGGTGGCTGCAACGGCCTGCCCTGCAAGATCGACCCCGCCGACGGCGAGGGTAAGGTCACCAGCAACGAGTCTGCCGATGGTGCCGGTGGCGCGGCCTTTTGCGTCGTCACTGTCCCCAAGGGCAGCACTGCGCAGATTGTCGTCTTCAGCTCTGGTGGCTCTAGCAGCTCCAGCAGCTCCGACTCGGATTCTGGCTCGAGCTACAAGGCCGAGTCCACCGATGACAAGGAGACGACCACCACCTCAGCCAAGTCAACCACCTCAGCCAAGCCTACCAGCACGAAGGAGGCTACCACATCGACCCCCGAGCCTACGACTACCACCTCGTCTGAGGAGTCGACTACTACTACTACTGAAGCTGCCACCACCACCTCTTTCTTGAAGAAGACGTCCTCCAAGTACGACGAGTACGAGGAGACCACCTCGACTAAGTTGACTGTTGGCCCTGGTATCTTCCATGAGAATGGCACAACACCTACCGCCAGCTCCGACGGCAGCGACGCCAAGGCCACTGGCAGCAGCAGCAGCAGTGGCAGTGGTAGCGGTAGTGGCAGCGGTAGTGGCAGCTCCGAGTCTGCTTCCGCCTCCTCCAAGGAGGGTGACGCCATCCGCCACCAGGGCAGTGCTTTCGCCAGCCTTGTTGTGGCCTTTGTCGCCGCCGCCTGCTTCTTCTAAGCTCTGTCCCTCTATCTTGGCTTCGTTCCCCGGCCAGTCTGCCATTTCTTCATTCTCGAGCCCACCCCTCGTTAACCTTATCCGCATCCTCTCTCATGGCAGCTGGCATTGATTCGCTTCGTCTGCTCCTATTTTACCACCTACATTCCTTGGGCTTTTTTTTTTTGCTACCAAGCCAATTACCCTATCGGCGATAGTGTTTATTGTTTTTTGGAAAAAAAACTTTGACCTGACACGGCTTGCGGTCTCTGCCCCGAGTCGGCATCAGGGGGGAAGGAGGGTTTCATCTCAAATTCCCGCATTTCTTGGGCGTTCTCTTGATTCATGCCCGAATCTCTCTTCATTTCAGACATCTTATGGCCCCGCTGGGGGCATTGATACATATTCTACGATTCGTTTCACGGTCGATATACCCTTTACGTATTGGAGGTTTTTACTTTTGGAGGAAAAGGCGAAATGTGTAGCGATTGTGTATTGTTTTGGACGGGATTCTAGTTTTTTATTATTTTTTACGATGTATGTATTGAAAGCCAGCTGTGTGTCAGAGCCGGATGCAAGATTTCGTTGCGAGGGGACAGCTCCTCTGCCTTTTCGACGCTCGTCTTCCCCCGTTCCTCTGAGGACACTTTTTTTACTTTTTTTCCAGTCAGAAAAGAAGATGATCAAACATGTCATGAACTCAATAGGTCTTTGTGGAGTCTAGGTCAAAAAAAGAAATATGGATGATCAAGACAAAAAAAAGACATTGCAACGCATCAGTGATCTACTATTATTGCTTTTACCAATGTGACTGTTTCCAAGACATGTGTGATGTGACAGGCATGAGGTCCGTGTCATATGATTGTTCTCTTGGGTATCATAATATCATATCCCAACTATGTAAGCCTCGTTGACGGCTCCGCCGTTTCCCTGAAGCATCCAAAAGTCCCCCCCTATCCATTACTCTTTCACCCAGCCAACCACCTCATCAGGGTCAAAGTCCTCCTCGTATCTCCTATCACGAATTGTCTGCCACACATTAGGCCATCCCGCTAGCACTGGGCTACCCTTGGCTTTGGCACCAATGATGGCGAATCGGCCCTGTCCGTGAGCGATAAACCCATGGAGCAGACCTTGATGGACTAGTGTGGCCACCGTCATTTCAACATCCTCGGGTGTAACTACGGCATTGCCCCAAACCATTCCTTCGTTGGGCCGGAGAGATCGAGGGCCTCCCGGTGGAGGCGCCAGCGTAGATGTCCCAGGATCTTGGGCGTTGTTGATAAGTGCCTTCATGTGCAAAGAGTTGGCATTCTGTGGGCGGCTGAGAGAACTTGGATTTGAGGGTAACCATCCCTCCAGGCGATGCTGTAGATAGGTCGCAGTAGTGAGGAGGTCTGTAAGATCAAGCGTAGCAGCTTTTCGGGATGACGCATCGGTAGGAGGGACGTAGGTCAAGAGGAATGTCTTGCGACTGAGTGACCTCCACAGAAGCGGACGCAGCCGATGGGTGAGTGTCAGCAACAGGCCCTTCTCGAAGAGCCAGGTCTCGTGAGTGGCAAGGTGCTGCTGAAACTGTATAAAATTTCCAGTCCGAATTGCTTGGCATAGCGGGAGGAAGATGGGGGTGAGAGATTGTGCCTCTGGTCGCTGGAGAAGCTGCTGCGAGGGGAAACGACCAAGCAGAATGTTGCACGGGATGAGGTAGGTAAGAATATTTGTGCGGTGAGAGACGAGTTGGGAGGGGGTTTGCAAGTAGGCCTCTTGTAAACAGAGCGAGGCTCGAAGATAGTGGTTATTAGAAAAATTAAAACGCCCCAAGTAGTATAGAAAGGTAACACGCTGGGCAGCAGGGTAAAGGGACAAGGGTGGTGAGATGGTGGAGATGTTGACAAAGATCATTTTTGCAAGATGTGTTCTCCGACACTTTTATCACATTAGCTTTTTCGGAGGTCTTGGGGTATCTGGGCAAATATAGTAAACATACCGCAAAGAGCAACTTCAGAACGAGGTTGGCAAACATGTAGACGCCGACCTTCTTGCCTTCTGGCTTGCTATAGCGGCCGCTGGAGCGGTCTGTCAAACAGGTAGTGAAGATCTTTTGAATAATCTCGGCAGAAGATTCAGCAATAGTCTTGTCTTCATCAACAGAGCGAAGTCGACGTGCCAAGTCAGGCCGTCTATTGAGCGTCATGGTAAAACGAGCAAGCGTCTCAGAAAGCGACATGCTAGTCTTCAGAAGCATGGCACCGTAAGTCGGATGGGCAAATGCCGTGGCACATGAGCTGTGTCCGCGTTAGCCAAACGTTTAAACCAACTCAAAAAAAAAAAAATCTCTCCCCAGTATATAAAAGGTGCAACTAAGGGAGGGATGAGATCAAAGGCACATACTTGACAAGTGCACTGAGTAGCTGGTGCGCCCCCAGCAAGTCGTCATAGTCGATATCCCGCCAAAATGCCAGGTAATCTTTCATAAAGGCCACAAACCCCGGCCACGATGTTGCTTGGCCATCCGGGACGTCATCCTCCTGGGGAAGCGACTTTTCAACGAGGTTATCGAGCCCCTGCTGGCGGAACTGGGAACGCAGCTCGGCGGCGAGGTCGTGGTACTGCTTGGGAGAGCCAGGCTCGACCTGCAGCCACGAGCGCAGCTCATCGCCGTTCTGCGCGCGGACAAATTGGCGGATCTGCGAGAGGAAGTCAATTATGAGCGGCATATTGGGCGACAGGAGATGCTGTGTTCGCTCCCGGTCTGTGGGCGTGCGCGCGTCAAGGGGTGTGAGAATGAACGCGTAGTGCGATCGAGTGAGTGAAGTGGAATATGAGTGAGGTTGGCGGAAAAGTCCGAGCTCCACTGTAGCGTTGTGCTTGCCTCTGAAGCAGCCTCGACGCGAAACAAGAAAGGATGCATGCCCCAGATGCCAAACTGGAATCAACCAGGCATGCCAGAATGAAGGAATTTTTTAATAGTGCATTTCATGAGATGTATTGTTTTGCTACATTTTTGTCGATGTTTTCCGTACCACCCATACCTTTCATTACGTTGAGTTTGTTAACATCATTAATACTCCCTTCAGTTGTGTTGTTAACCTTCAGATCATTAAGTCATTAACAGGTCTTAACGTCACAAAAACACCGACAGAAACACATACAGATGCATAAAGCACACGAGACACATATCCGAACCCATCACCACAGGAAAACACAAGCAATTTCATGCACCAATCAATGGTCGACATTCTCGGTTGCTTCTTGAGCAGCGCTACCCTAGACTACACGGAAGACATGCACCGCATTTTCAGGGCATCGAAGCATTCATTACACAGTCGTGACAGGTTGAGTTATCAGGTTTAACGTTTTTATTTAATTTAGTGTTACTCATGGATTACCAGTCTGAATATTTCGGGAACCCGTTCCGACCATCAATCTTTCAATCATGACATCTACACATAAACCATTACACAGACTCAATGCGCTGCACCACGAGAGCTGTTGCTGCACCACCGCCGTTGCAGATAGCGGCGACACCATACTCACCAGGCTTCAGCTGGTGAAGAAGGGTCGTCAAGATTCGCGAACCAGAGCTTCCCAGCGCGTGACCAAGTGAAATGGCACCGCCAAGAGGGTTGACGTTGGCATTCTCAAGTCCCAGAATCTTGGCGTTGGCCAGGGCGACGGCGGCAAAGGCTTCGTTGAACTCCCAGTGGGCAACCTGATCCTTGGTGATACCGGCACGCTCGAGGGCGATGGGAACCGCCTTTGAGGGAGCAATGGGGAAATCGATTGGGCTAGTTGCGGCATCGGCATAGCTGACAATCTTGGCTAGCACACGCGAACCGGCGCCGTACTGCTGGGCAATGGCCTTGTTACCTAGGACAAGGGCGCTGGCACCATCGTTCAGAGTCGACGAGTTTGCGGCGGTGACAGTGCCGGTTCCGTCGCGAACAAACGCAGGCTTGAGAGTAGGGATCTTCTCGACCTTGACATCGAGGAAGCCCTCGTCGGTATCGATAACGACCTCGCCCTTGCGGGTCTTGACGGTGACGGGGGCGATTTCATCAGCAAAAGCCTTCTCGGCCCATGCCTTTTGCGCATTCTTGTAGGATTTGATCGCATACTCGTCCTGCTGCTCACGAGTGAGGTTAAACTTCTTGACTGTGTTCTCGGCGCAGTTGCCCATGTGGAACTGGTCGTAGACATCGGTCAAACCGTCCTTGATGAGACCGTCCTCCATCTTCACATGCCCAAATGCGGGGAGACCACTGGCGCGTGGCACATAGTATGGTACCTGAGACATGTTCTCCATGCCGCCCGCAATCTGTGCCTCAGCCAGGCCCAACTGGATGTTTTGAGCGGCCAGGGCAACTGACTTGAGGCCAGATGCGCAGACCTTGTTGATGGTAGTGGCCTCGACGGACTCGGGTAGGCCAGCGAAGAGGACGGCTTGACGGGCAGGTGCCTGGCCGACGGAGCCCTGCAAGACGTTGCCCATGTAGACATCGGTAATCTTCTCAACGGGGACCTTGGACTTTTCGAGGGCAGACTTGATGGCGACGGCACCAAGCTTGGGCGCCGACACGGAGACGAAGGAACCGTTGAACTGGACATCAATGGTCAATACCAAGCTCGTGATGTGCCCCAGGAGGAAGCAAATGCATTACCTTGGCGGTGGGAGTTCTGGAAGCACTTAGAATGTAGGCGTCCTGGAGCTCCTTGCGCATGGAGGGGCTGGTAGAGAAGCGGCGGGTCGAGTTCACATGCACATGGTTGGCAAGCTGGGCCAGCCGCGAGGCGGATCTGAGCTGGGATGTGACGGGCATTTTGGAGGAGGGGGAGGATGGGAGAAGCACACAGAGGAAGCACGCAGAGGGATACCTGAAGGAGGGGTATACGAGGGAAGCTCTTGAGCTTATGAATAAAAAGCCACGATCAATTGAAGCTGCACACTGGAAACGGATTAACACGGTTTCGGCCTCGGGTATGGAGCTGCGCCTATGACGGAGGCGACGGAGACGGCCCTCCGCTCGGTACTCTTCGGCTTACAGCGGGGGGATTCCGAGGTGGCGGGCAGGGTAGCAGAGGGTTGCAAACGCTGGAACCGTGCCGAGCCACGGCGCCGGGAAGAAGAACTAGAACCAGAACTAGATCAGGACCCCAGAATCTCCAAACCACCCCCTCCAAAAACGTGCTCCGCCCTGAGGTCCCTGGATCCCGCATCAATGCTGCGATTCGACGACAATGCAAGATTGAGCTGCCAGATTGGGTGCTCGGGAACCGCGCAGTCCAGGCCGTTCGCCCTATCGGCTTAGTAACTCTGTTTCCGAAGCGTTCTGCCAACTGCATTAGCTAGCATAACCTGCTTTGCCTGCTGCTGCGACCTGGCGACGCCGCTCATTTCCCGCTGTCATGCTGACACCTACATGTACTCCCACCTGCGGCCACACTGGCTGTTTTTTTTTTCTGGACCAGTGCATGTGATTTTAATCATACATGGCTCGCCAGGTCTGGCCCAGGCCCAGCCGCCCATGGAAGTGTCACGTGTCACCCAAGAGCGGTGGAGACCCCAATTGACCGACCCCGGCGCCATCGGGCTGTGATTGGCAGGCGTCGCCACCCCGTACTGGGCCTTGGGCGATTCACTCCTATGAAGCCTCGATGACCAATCCCATTTCTGCCTCCTTCTGACTGTCTTGACTTTTGCTCAGCCGATTGCTCGAAGCAAACACCAGAACCCATCATCGCTTGCTTCTGAACGGGGATATCCTTTCGCCAGACCTCTGTCACGATCCCCCCGGGCACGCCATCACCGTCCATCCTCCTGTGCCCCTCGCGTCCCGCTATCGCCCTCAGCTCCTCGCCCGATTCCCCTCCATCAGTCACCATGTCCACCGCCGCACGACGTCGCTTGATGCGAGACTTCAAGGTTTGTCTGACCCGTGCTTGGAGCTCTGTCAGCTTCCCACATGCTAAATACGTGATGCAGCGGATGCAAACCGACCCTCCCGCTGGTGTTTCTGCGTCTCCCGTCCCCGACAATGTCATGACTTGGTAGGTCGCCCCCGTCCAACCGACCTGAAGGCGTGCTCCAATACTCATCGCCCGCTACTAGGAATGCCGTTATTATCGGGCCCGCCGACACCCCCTTCGAGGACGGCACCTTTCGACTGGTCATGCAGTTCGAGGAGCAGTATCCGAACAAGCCCCCGCAGGTCAAGTTCATCAGCCAAATGTTCCACCCCAACGTGTACGCTACGGGAGAACTTTGCCTGGACATTCTGCAGAACAGATGGAGTCCCACGTACGATGTCGCCGCCGTGTTGACCAGTATCCAGAGGTGAGGAGGCTGTGATAACGCCCGTGTGGAGACGGTGCATTGTTTTGCTGACATTATGCAAGTTTACTCAACGACCCCAACACGGGATCACCCGCAAACGTCGAGGCCTCCAACCTGTACAAGGACAACCGAAAGGAATACACAAAGCGCGTCCGGGAGACGGTTGAGAAGAGCTGGGAGGACTAGACGAAGATGGGAATCTACAAGGGACAGCTCCGGGCCTGCTAATCGATGGACACGCGAGCAGCGTGTTTTGAGGACGAGGACTGACCTGGCTTTTGGCGTGGGCTCGGACGGAGCCCTATGGACTCTACATTATGCTCCTGCCTCTGGAAGACCGGACCAAGATGGGCGGGGCAAGTTATCTGGCGTTTGGGTGCGCGGAGTTGGATTGTTTGCATTCAGGGCGTTGCTGTACTGAGGGTGGAGGTCGCCCTCCCCGGGACTGTGTACAGCTTATGATATCACGAGGCTCATTAAGAGAGGCGTTGTTTTTCCCACTCCCATTATTTTTCTTCATTTCCCACAAAACCACAGTGCTGCATTGCATCATCGAGAAGCTTGGAAGTCGGCTTACAGCAGCGATGATCCCAGCCATGGGCGCCCAGCGCGAGCCACAAGTCGCCACCACACGACGACAGCGAGATAGATAACAGAGACAGCCACCATCACAACAAGCATAAGCCAACCTTGCCGGGTACTACTAGCCACACGCGTGTCGTATCGTGTCTGCGTGTTGCAGTTTGGGTGGCTGCGCGTAGACGAGAATCGTTGAGTGGGAGGAATGACCCCTCCTCACCATTCCGCGTCTAGACTTTCGCCTCATTTTGGACCAACTTGCATTACTGAGGGAGCGCCGAGGCCCCCGCTCTCGAGTTGACCAGTTGACACCCCTCCTTGGGGGGACAATTACCCTTCGGGCACCCCTCCATAGTGCCTGACAATGCCAAAGTGGCTCTGAGCTTGCTTTTTTTTTTTTTTTTTCGATGGGGGGTTGTCAACGCCTGTCAGGGCAATGTCAGGGCGGCTCGGCAGAGCATAACAGCCAGCGGTGGTACAGGCCAAAGGGGAGAGGGGGGGGATGGGGGGCTTAGGGGGCAGCCGACATCAAGCAGTGGATAGTTATGCTGCATCCCAGTGGGATCCCACTGCGAGTGTGGCTAGGTCAAATCAAATTGCTCTAACGCATTGCAACCAGCCAAATTGCGTGGAAGACCGGCTGAAACGGGGGCCGGGGCCCCTACCAATAGCTACTGTGCCTTGGCGCGTCCCCCAATGAACTTGGACAACGTAACCCACCGCCTTGTCGCTGCGTCGGAGTCACTGTTGTCGACATCCCATCTACTTGTTGTGCCTGCACACCTTTTGTTTGTGCGCCGCAGCCTCTGTTGTTTGCTGTTGCCGACCGCACTGCTCACGGCCGCCCGTGTCCAACCTCCCCTTTCGTTCCCGTCGCTATATTCCCCGACGACGAGAATCCTTTGTTGCTCGAGGAACCCCTCCCGAACGCCCGTCGCCGTTTTGCGGCCCTTACGTGCGTCTTCGTTGCAGCCCGCCTGCCCATCTCCGCGCTGCGAACCACCTCCCACCCCCCCCTGACCCGACTGTCGACGGCGCGGTCCATGATAATTCCCCCCGTGTGACACTCTACACGCGCTCAAAATGTCGTCTGCCAACAGCATCAAGGTTGTCGCCCGATTTCGGCCCCAGAACAAGGTCGAGCTTGGGTCGGGCGGCACACCCATCGTTAGCTTCCCTGGTGAAGATACCTGCACTCTCGACGTATGTCTCTCGCTTCACCCACCCCCGCCTGTTTCTCGCCCTCGGAGGGGGCGCCGGTGTGTATCCAGCTAACATGTAGGGCAGTCCAAGGATGCACAGGGCAGCTTCACCTTCGATCGAGTCTTTGATATGCAATGCAAGCAGTCGGACATCTTCGATTTCTCCATCCGCCCCACCGTCGACGATATCCTCAATGGCTACAATGGTACCGTCTTTGCCTACGGTCAGACTGGTGCTGGTAAGTCGTACACCATGATGGGAACGAACATCGACGACGACGATGGCCGAGGTGTCATTCCTCGTATCGTCGAGCAAATCTTCGCCAGCATCATGACGAGCCCGAGCACCATCGAATACACCGTCCGAGTTAGTTACATGGAAATTTACATGGAGAGGATTCGTGACTTGCTGGCTCCCCAAAACGACAACCTCCCCGTCCACGAGGAAAAAAACCGAGGCGTTTACGTCAAGGGTTTGCTGGAGATTTATGTGTCGAGCGTTCAGGAGGTGTACGAAGTGATGAGGAGAGGAGGAAACGCCCGAGCTGTGGCCGCCACCAACATGAACCAGGAGTCGTCGCGATCGCATTCGATTTTTGTCATCACCGTCACCCAGAAGAACGTCGAGACCGGTTCGGCAAAGAGCGGACAGCTGTTCCTGGTGGATTTGGCTGGTAGTGAAAAGGTGGGGAAGACCGGCGCGAGCGGTCAAACCCTCGAGGAGGCCAAGAAGATCAACAAGAGTTTGAGTGCCCTGGGCATGGTCATCAATGCTCTTACCGACGGCAAATCTTCACATATTCCGTACCGAGACTCCAAGTTGACCCGTATCCTGCAAGAGTCCTTGGGTGGTAACAGTCGAACGACCCTCATCATCAACTGCTCGCCCAGTAGTTACAACGATGCCGAGACGCTCAGTACACTGCGATTCGGTATGCGAGCCAAGTCGATCAAGAACAAGGCCAAGGTCAACGCTGAGCTCAGCCCTGCCGAACTCAAGTCGCTGCTTAAGAAGGCCCAAGGACAAGTCACCAACTTTGAGAGCTACATCTCCAACCTGGAGGGCGAAATTCAGATGTGGCGTTCCGGAGAGTCTGTTCCCAAGGAGAGATGGGCTGTGCCTACCTCTGACCCTGTTGCTGGGGCCAAGGCCGATGCCCGCGCACCTCGTCCTTCTACTCCCTCCCGGCTGCAGGCCGAGAGCCGCGCCGAAACCCCTGGCATGGCTGAACGCTCTGGAACCCCAAGCCTGCCCTTGGACAAGGACGAGAGAGAAGAATTCCTGCGCCGAGAGAATGAAATGCAGGATCAGATTTCAGAAAGGGAAAGCCAGGCTGCTACTGCTGAGAAGCTGCTGCGGGAAACTAAGGAGGAGTTGACCTATCTCAAGGAGCACGACAGCAAGGTGGGCAAGGAGAACGAGAAGCTCACGACCGAAGTCAACGAATTCAAGATGCAATTGGAACGATTAAATTTCGAAAGCAAAGAGGCCCAGATCACCATGGACGCCCTGAAGGAGGCCAACTCGGAGTTGACAACAGAACTTGACGACGTGAAGCAGCAGCTCCTCGACGTCAAGATGACTGCCAAGGAGTCTGGCGCCGCCCTCGACGAGAAGGAGAAAAAGAAGGCCGAGAAGATGGCCAAGATGATGGCTGGTTTCGATCTGGGAGGCGACGTATTCAGCGAGAACGAGCGATATATCGCCGAGGCCATCGAGAAGGTTGATGCCCTTCACGAGACGAGCTCTATTGGCGACAACATCGCCCCCGATGAGTTTAAGGACCTCCGAGCGCGACTTGTCGAGACACAAGGCATTGTTCGACAGGCTGAGCTGTCTGTGTATGGCACTTCTTCCAGCGACCTCGACAGCCGCCGAAGACAGGAGCTCGAGACTCGACTGGAGGCTCTTCAGCAGGAGTACGAGGATCTCCTCTCTCGCAACCTGGGCCCTGATGATGTTGAAGAGGTCAAGGCTCGCCTGGAGAATGCCTACTCCAACCGCCAATCGGCCCAGGTCCAGCTCGTGGATCAGCTCAAGGAGGAGATTTCCCAGAAGTCCGCCGAGAACACAAGGATGAAGACCTTGATTGACGACCTCCAGCAGCGCGTCAAGGCCGGCACCGCCGCCCCCATGGCCAACGGCAAGACTATCCAGCAGCAGATTGCTGAGTTTGACGTCATGAAGAAGAGTCTCATGCGTGATCTGCAGAACCGCTGCGAGCGCGTGGTGGAGTTGGAGATTTCTCTCGACGAGACCCGAGAGCAGTACAACAACGTACTGCGCTCATCAAACAACCGCGCCCAGCAGAAGAAGATGGCGTTCCTCGAGAGGAACCTGGAGCAGCTCACCCAGGTCCAGCGACAGCTGGTCGAGCAGAACTCGGCCCTCAAGAAGGAGGTGGCCATTGCCGAGCGCAAGCTCATTGCTCGAAACGAGCGTATCCAGAGCCTGGAGAGCCTCCTCCAGGATAGCCAGGAGAAGATGGCTGCCGCTAACCACAAGTATGCTTCCCACCCCTTCAACCCCTGTACCGGTTTAACATGTCTGTTTGGTGATGATGCTAACAATGTCCGTCTCAGATTCGAGGTTCAGCTGGCGGCAGTCAAGGAGCGTCTCGAGCTTGCCAAGGCCGGCAGCACACGAGGCCTCAACTCCCCCAGCGGTAGCTTCAGCTTTGCCAATGCTGGCAGCCGCATCGCGAAGCCCCTCCGAGGTGGCGGCGGCGACGCCCCCACCATCCCCACCATCCAAAACATCCACCAGAACGAAGGAACCTCCAACAAGCGGGCCAGCTGGTTCTTTAACAAGTCATAGAAGAAGAGAAAAAGAAATGTGCCCCAACCGTGCGGGCTTTCGGCTTTGGGTGGCGTTGTGAGAAAAGACCAGTAGAAAAACCAGAACCAACTCCCCTTGCTTCCACCTCCCCCCCTCCCCCCCTATCATACCCCCCTAGGTCCAATTTGACGAGCTTTCTACTTTTCTTTTGTGACTTTTTAAACGAGGGCCATAGAAGAGAATCGGGGGTGGCAAAACGATGATTGGATTTTTTATGACATGTTGTTCTTGAGATGGGATGATGGATGGAACGAGCGGATACAGCCATTGTCTCACATCATACGTGGGAGGTCGAGTGCAAGTGCACTCTGTTTTAGTTTGCGTGATGAGAAATGGCAACCCAAGGGAGGCTAGTTTGCATGGGCGGGAGTTTTGTCACGACCATCTCTCACACGACAGGTTAAGACAGTGAATGAAATTTGAAGTTACAAATAAATAGTGGCAATTCTTTTTTTTTTCTCTTTCTTTATGATGAGAAGAACTATTTTAGATGAATAAATTCTTTGAGACATGACCAAGGCACACACACAAATAGTAACGTCTGACATAGGATGTGACAATGAAACCGACCTAGGGACTGTCGGAGCAAGCTATAAACCCTTGTTTGTAACACGCCCATTATGTGAGACGTGGGTCGGGATACCAAAACCTGGCAACCTTGAAACCTAGTTAATACACGCACGCAACCACTCAGTCCAACTCAGTCCAACTCATCATTGAGATGCAACAGGACGGACGCCACCTATTTACTGCTTCTCGGAGGTCGTCTTGTAGCTCAGGAGGAAGAGCTGGGGAATCATGACGGCGGCGGCGAACATGCCGAAAACCATGCCGATGGCGGCGATCTTGACGTAAAGGACGATGAGACGCTTCCAGGCAGCCTTGGTAAAGGTGGACCAGGCCTCTCGGAGGGAGATGTAGCCGGTGCCGCCAACGATGGCGGGCTCAACCTTGCCCTGGAAGGTGCGGTCGAAGGGGATAATGGTCTCCTGGTCGTCGGGGATCAGAGAGGCCTGGACGCGGACGAGGGTGACGTAGGCGGGGATGATGAGGAAGACGCGGATCAAGAGGAAGACGAAGTAGACGGCGAACAGCTTCCAGGTCTCGACGTCGCGGGGCATCTCAAACTTGACCTCCTTGGCCAGGCCGAGGACGGAGACGAGGAGCCAACAGGCGCCGCTGCCGAGGGTGGAGAGGGCCCAGAAGAGGGTGACGGGGCGCCAGGTGGCGGCGAGGGTCGTCTTGAAGGGGGGCAGGCGGCTCCAGAAGTGCGTCGAGGTGGGAGGGGTCATGACGATGTGGACCCAGGCGGTGCTGTACTGGACGAGGAGGAGGGAAGAGACCAAGGGGGCGACGAAGAAGAGGGGGCCGAGGAAGACGGCCATGATGCCCGAGATCCAGGCCTGGATCACGGCCTGGAAGGAGAAGCAGGCGAAGCCGCGGAAGATGGAGCGGAAGCCGCCGTAGGATCGCAGCAGGCGCCACGAGGACATGAAGGACGAGGTGATGGGCTTGGCATCGTCGCCGAGGTTCAGGGACCGGGTGGGAATGGCGGCCGAGGCGGCCTTGTTGACGGGAGCGCCGGGGATGGGAGCGCCGGGGACGGAGCCGGAGGCGGCGGCGTCCTCCTCGCCGAGGGCCACGGGGGCGTAGGCGGGAGGGTGTTCATCCTCAACGATGGCAAAGACGGGGATGATCTTTTCAAACGTGTAGTTGACCTGCGCATTGTGGTGTTAGTGGGGGGGGTCTCGGGTTGTTGGTGGTGGACGCGGGTTGATGGCGATGCATCATGTAGTAGACGGGGGGGCGTTTTATGACGTACCAGAACGATGAGGGGCAGGAAGATGATAAAGTCGACGAGGAACACAATCCACGACCAGCCGTAGAAGGCGCGGGTAGACTCGGTGGGAGCCTCCCTGACCTTTTCGATGGTGAACACGGCGGCTCGCTTGACGAGCTCGGAGGAGATCATGGTGGCGATGTATGCGCCCAGGCAGGAGAAGTGATGTTATGAGACAAGACGAAAAGGAGAGCAAATGTTTCTAGGGAGAGAGCGGGTTAAGAAAGAGAGGTGGGAGAAATAAAGAATAAAACCAAAACCAAAGAGAGAGGGGCTTATGAAGATAGAAAAGTTGGGATCGAGCTCTTATTCCGCAATCACAAAACGTGAAGATGCGATGCTGACGAACAAGTGAAACCAAGGAGCCGGACGGGCGCTGGGGGGGTTCTTTAATGAGATGGATTGGGGGGGAATGCGCGACAGGGGACGGGCGTGTGTCGCAAGCCTCTCGCCGTGCTAGCGGCCAGGCGGCCCTGGGATCGTAAGAGCCACACGCTCTGGAGCGGAAGTGGGTGGGGTGGGCGCCAAGGAAGGCGGATACAAGCAGCAGGCAGCACACGCGCTCAGCCACCACCACCACCACCAAAACCTGAGATCCTTTGGTGGGCTCGATTGCGGAGAGTGAGTTCGGGCAGCATGTCGGACAGTCTGTCGGACAGTCAGACGGTCCTGGTCTCGGCTGCAGCTTGGTTGGTTCTCAATGCATCCATCACTCTCCCCTCTCCCTCTCGCCTACACCTCAATGCGCCTGCCTGCCTGTCTTTTGTTCCTTCACCTGCAGCTGTTGCAGCTTTGTTTTAATTCTTCTACTTTTGACGTCCTTCGCGCCAATCCCCTGTCCCGGACATTACTCGATCTGGCAATGGGTGGTTCAGCTTGCACTTTACTTTGCGTGTAAGACGCACACACTTTCACGCAGACGGGAGAGGAAGGATAAAAACGAGCGGGTAGAGAGGGATTGCATAAAAAAAGCGACCAGACTTTTTCAAAATGAAAAGCCATTTGCTTGTTGGCTCACTGTCCTTCAACTTCATTGAATCCGAGACAAAAAGCCGACGCTAGACCTTCGCCTCATTGATGTTGCTTTGCCTGCCTGTATGCAAAGACCCTGTCGGAGAGTTCTATTTCAGTGTCATTCGGACTCGGGGGAGCTTCTCGCCGATCGCCCGGATCCTCGCGGATTCAAGCCAATTTGCCTTGACGACGGGGGAAAGCCCAGCCCAGGGGCAGGGGTGCGGACTTCTTGGGGCGCCTCCAACTCCGCCGCTAAGGCAGCCAGCGGGGCTTCTTGCAGCCGTTTAATTGATAGCGGCACACAAAGGTGGCGCGCGTGGCATGAGGCATGGCATGCCAGAAAGGCACATCTCAATTGTGAATACAATAACTCAAACAAACTCCAACGCTGAACAATGCGACACGAGGGCTTGTCTCACTCACATGCGAACCATGTTTTTGCTATCATCACTTAACCCACTTGTTTCCTCTTGTAGAAACCTAGAGAGAAGCGGTGGCGTCGTTTGCCTCGTGTCTTGAGCGGCGGAAGTGGACGTGAACTGAAACCCATGCGTGCGCAAGCGCCACAGTCACAGATGGAATTCCCATCACATTACCATGTTTTCGGTCTCCTGGCCTGGAGCATCACGAGGCCAAAACGCTTTGCCACCATCTTGGAACCTGAAAATGGCGTGGCATTCAATGACGTTTGAATCCGGCTCGCTGCTTAGTGTTTCGTGTTCACTTGACCATGCCTGTTGGCACCCTCACTCGGAACTTTCGAGATGATGCTTGGAATGACGATTTCGATACGAGTTGCATTTGTTCTTGACTCACGGACTAAACCGGAATAACCTTCGATTGTGCATTTACGGTGATTTTAACCCCACCCC
>JAHVYC010000106.1:139616-187033 GCA_020623665.1 Calonectria multiphialidica
TGGTTGTTGGTTGTTGGTTGTTGGTGGCACTCGATACTCAGAGTTGCGACGAGGGCAATCGTACCTTTGGAGGGGCACCACTGCCTGCCCCGCAGTTTCACATCCCCCCCCCCCGCGCCGTCAACTGGATCGACGTCACTGGTGGCGTTTGATGGGAGCACCCACGCGCGCGCGGCACACAATATCTGTGCTTCTCTAACCCCCGATTATATCCACCTTCACCCAAAACCATCTCAGAGATGTCGGCGCCGCAGATTCCGAACCTGCTCGACTCTCTCCGCTCCGCCCGGGGCGCCCGGTCGGCACGCGGCCGAGGCCGAGGCGGCGTCGGCGGCGGCCCGAGTCGCTCGGCTGTCTCCCACGACGCCACCATCCAGGGCACCGACACCGACGCCGCCGTGTCGAGGCTGAGCGCCGTCGACCTGGGCTACCTCGACGACCACTACGCTCCCCTCTTCGTCCAGAGCGCCGATGGCCCCGCGCCGAGGCGGCTGCCCATCATCAACAGAGGTGGGCTTGGGTCCCTTGAGCTCCAACTGGGCTGAAACCGAGCTGAGCTCCTCGCAGGGACCTATACGCGCACCACCGCCCTCGACGTGATCGTCGGCGCATTTCTCGCCAACGACGGGGAGAGCTCCGGACCCCGCGCCCCGGGAAGGCAGATTGTCTCGCTGGGCGCCGGCACCGATACACGGCCTTTTCGCCTGTTTGCCCAGCCTCAAAAGGCAAACTTGATTTACCACGAGATCGACTTTGAGGTTACCAGCTCCAAGAAGCTCCGGACTGTTCAGGCCAGTCCCGTTTTAAGGAACATCCTAGGAGACGTCTCGGGAGAGGAAGGTAGCTCGACATGGTCCAGCAGACCACCAGCCGGGGGCGAATACTACTGCCACGGTCTTGACCTGCGCGCACTCTCCGCCCCTATTCCCGAAACCGAAGCGCCCACGAACCCCAACATCGAGGGAGAATCCGCAGAGGAGGCTCCCAAGAAGTTAAACATTCCCGGCCTCCGCCCTGACGTTCCAACTCTCCTCATCTCCGAATGCTGTCTCTGCTACCTCTCGCCGTCTGACGCATCGGAGGTTCTTGCCTACTTTGTCTCGCGGATCCCCACGCTGGCAACCGTCATATACGAGCCCATCAGGCCCAACGACGCCTTTGGCAAAATGATGGTGTCCAACCTTGCCCAGCGGCGCATTCGCATGCCCACGCTGGACGTGTACCACGAGCCCCAGGACCAGGCGGCGAGACTGCGCCAGGCTGGGTTCGAGCACGTCCAGCACATGACCATCCGGGGCATCTGGGAAAAATGGGTTGCGGCCGAGGAAAAGGAAAGGCTGGATTATCTGGAAGGGCTGGATGAGGTGGAGGAGTGGCACTTATTGGCCGACCACTACATTGTGATTTGGGCATCCAAAGGTGAGATGCCTGGGTCGTGGGCGAAAATTGGCCGTGGAGCTTCCACGGCGAGCTAGTATACATACCAATTCCAAAAAAAAAAAATAAAAAAGAGGTGTTTTATGAAAACGAAAAGCAATGGCATAGATTATTGATTCATCGGTATGGCTGGGCCGTGATACGCCTTGTTAATATCATGCAAAGCCTCCAATCACAACTCAACAAGGCCATGATACGAGTGATTCTCTGCAACATGCTCATTAAAGACAAACTTGAATATATAAATACCTCTTTCGTATCACTCGTTTAGTCTCTGGTTGTGTCACACGTTTATCCAGCTGCAAGTTCAGCATTTCGTTTGGGACGATCACGTGATACAACAGCAATCGCAGCGAAGGTCACCCTGGGCGGTCTTGCTAGGTACTTTTTCTGTACCCTCTCAACTCAGATCTCATGTCAGAGACAATTGCTAACTTTGCGCCTTAAATAATCAGCGTCGGACCCAAAGAGGTCTCTCCAAAAGGGTCGCAGGCCTTTCGCATGCGAACCTTGAGCCGCATCACGCGACGCTATTCGCGGCGACTGGCATCACCCGAGCCAAGGACGCTCATTGGCCACGCAGGAGGCATTGCGCATTTGCGGGCCAATTGGATTGTACCATCTTAGGGGGTCCCTGCGCGCGTCGTTGACCTGGCGCCCGCAACCTCATCTCTCTCGCGCTGCCCTGCCCGCATAATCGACGACGACATCTGCGAGCTTTCTTGGATTTTAATCACTTCGCCCGACGTGCGAGGCCGCTGTATCAGACTGTATTGATTTGCGCAGGATCTGGACGGCCGCCGCAGAGCCGCATTTCGATAGCCCCGGCAAGGGACCCTTTTTGTTTGATATACGCTAGCCCTTGGCCTGTGGCCTGCCGCAAACATGTCGGACGGAAAGGACAGCAAGGCGTATAAATATCGCCAGGAGATCAGTCAGGTGAGGCATCCATTCCTTCGTTCTCCGTTTGTTTTCGATTTCGTCCGTGATTTTGTTTGGTGGAGCGTGTTTGGAGGGAATAGGCGCTGGAACTACCGCCTAGCAGTGAACGAGCCTGGCTCTTGCGGGTGAAATGCTGCATGCTGCAAGCTGCACGCCGCGTTTGCTTTTTCATCCCATGCCGTTTGAAATAAGAAAATGCAACATTGTGCAGGCCCAGCTGCAACATGAAAAAACATCATTGTTTTTATTTATTTATTTTTATACTTCTTTGTAAATCTGCCCTCAGCAGGTTACCCCGGCAGACACCACTTCACAACCAACATTCATGATATTTGAAGCGGCTTTGCAATGGACAAGGCGCAACCCAAGGAGCAGGAATCTCGGTTGGGAGAACGGCAGCTGTATTATTCTCCTCTCATGGATGGCGTGATTTCCAAGTTTTTGGCCGGCGAAGGCGAAGTTGTCCATAACATGCTCGGGCCAAACCACTCCGAGCAACACCGGCCTCGCTTCATCCCAAGACCTGGGCTTGGAACTCCCCCTCAGCCGTCCACGCTGCAAGATGAAACCATGCTTGATTCGCCGTCACGGCTGGACGACACGGGACCGGTTGCCGAGGGGTGCCATTTATCTCAACTCGCTTGCTCTCACGACGAATTGGACGAATCATGGGAAGACTTCAAGGAACGACTCACTGACACTATTCGACAGATGATGTACGTCTCTGGCGAGACTGCAGAACCTCCTGTTGAAACCACCAGCATTATCGAGGACATTGTCCGACAACAAGTGATAGAATTGGTAAGCATCTCAACCCACCGTTTGGCAAAGCCTCAACTAACCAGCCCCCAGCTGCGAAACTGCACCGAGCTTGCGTCCCGGCGCGGTTCAAAATCCATCGGCATCAATGACCTCATCTTCCAGATCCGGCACGACCAGGCCAAGGTGTCCCGTCTCCGGACGTTCCTGTCGTGGAAGGACGTCCGAAAGAACGTCAAGGACTCCGACGACAAGGGGGCCGACGCCGACCTCGCGGGGGGCGAGGAGCCCGTCGAGGGCACCGCCGGCAACGACGAGGCCGCCAAGAAGAACAAGAAGGCCAAGGTAGGCCTCCCCTGGGAGCCGTCGTCGTTCTACGCCGTCGAGGTGCCGGAGCGCGACGACGAGGAGGACGAGGAAGAGGAGGAGATGAACTACATCACCCTCCAGCGCCTGCGCAAGGCCGACGAGCGCACAAAGGCCATGACCAAGGAGGAGTACGTCACCTGGTCCGAATACCGCCAGGCCTCCTTCACCTACCGCAAGGGCAAACGCTTCCGCGAGTGGGCGGGCTTCGGAATCGTGACGGACAGCAAGCCGTCGGATGATATCGTTGATATCCTCGGTTTCCTGACCTTCGAGATGGTCCAGACGCTGACCGAGATGGCGCTCAAGGTTAAGGAGCAGGAGGATATGGCTCGCGCCCAGAACGGCGGCGATAAAGACGGCACGACCAAGAAGCGCAAGCACGAGCAGGCCCTCTTCGACCCTCCCAGCGAGGGAAAGACGCCCATCGAGCCCCGTCACGTTCAGGAGGGGTCGCGTCGCTTGCAGCAGCGGCCCAAGAAATCCCGGGCCATGCTCAACGGCACCAAGCTCCCGCAACACACGCCACTTAACATTTTCTAAGGTGATGATGGTTGGATATTGTGTTGGGGCTGCGGTGTTTTACTTGCTGCACCCCCGAGAGCTAAACGGTGTTTGGGAGTATGCACAGGGCGAACTGGACACTAGGGATCATATGCTGTTGTAGTGCTGTTTGGGTTTAATTGAAGAAATGATGAACTATGCAATTCTGCGCTCTAACTAATCGTGATCCAACTCTGGGTATATTAAAACAAAAAACCAACAAAACCCCTCGCTGAGATACTCCAAAACAAGCAACGCAGAAAAGAAGAAAATGAAAACACATTAGTCCAAATATCCCGCCTATCATTATCTGGTATCGTGGCTCAGGGTGAAAGCACGCCGCCGAGTGACGGCGTCGTTTTCCCATAGTCGGGTACCGACTCTTTGCAGACTCATCGGCACCTCTTCTTCGCTATCACTTTCGCCTGTGTCAGCCACGGCGTCTTTCTTGCGTAGCTTATCTCTGAGCTGGCCGGCACGCTCGCGCATTGTCTTGGTCCTCTGAAGCTCCTGCCCGGGGGGAGAGGTCTCAGGCACAGTGGCAACCTCTTCGGCTGGGAAGCCTGCCATGCTATCCTGGGCTGTCGGCACCGAGGCGAGTGGAACGCGTTCCGCCCGGCGGATGCGTTGTCGATAGTTGCTATAGTCGGGCTTCTCGAGCATGCCACTACGGAAGGCATTGACGCCTACGAGCAGCTTTACCAACTCCACAAGCTCCTCGAGGTATTCGATAATCTCCATTTGACCTGCTGTGATGGCGTTCCATGAAAGGAAGCGCTTCTGGGTAATGAGATGGGCAAGCTCCTCGCCGAGCTCGCTGCTTGTGTCCAAGGCCGCAGAGGGGTTGCCGGCGGGGGTTTGTGTGCCGCTCCGTGCGGCCAGCAGCTCGCGGACATGGTTGACGAGCCGGAGCTGGGCCAGTCGGCTTGATGGAATGAATTGGGGGAGAGGTTGCCAAGTGGTGAGGGCCTCGTTGACAGAGTATAGCACGATCATGATGCTGGCAGCTACATTCCTCCGATAGGGATGAACATGAGCAACCAGATCCTCGAGCAAGGAGGAGCCGTACTCCTTGCGTAGCTGCACCATGTTATCCATCCGATCAATAATTTGGTGAAGAACATAGATGATCTCTTGGTAGATGGGAGCGAGAGGCTTGAAACTGCCCTTCAGGCGCGGCTCCTTTGAACAAAAAGGAAGAAACGTCTCTGCTGCTGCAAGGGCACCCCGAGCTTTGTTCCGTGCATGGTTGAAGCGCTTTTGAAGAATGGGAGAGCGAAAGTCGGGCTTCTCCGTGCTGTCAACACCGACGGCCATGGCTGACTGCATATTCTGCACCTGTTTCACAGAGGCGGAGAGGGACTCAACAAGCCTGTGACGTGCCCTCACTGGGTACAGAAACATTTCGACGACCAGGGCTACTGCTCCGCCTATAACGAAAGCAGTGAGCCTCTTGTAGAAGATTTCCACTACGGTGCCGGTATGGTTGAGGGCAGCTGGGATGCGTTAGCAGTTGGTGGGGCGTGAGCGGATGAAGCGACTTACACAGGGCGACGACGACCATGGTGACGGTAGAGACCATTCCTGCCTTGACATATTTGGTTCCAAGCTGAACGTAGAAAGAGGGGATGATGCCAAGCACCAGGATGACGATCATAGCGATCCTGTTGCCCCTCCCAATTTCGTACGAGAGGTAGCCCAAAACGCAACCGGATATAACACCACTCAATCGAACCAGGAAAACGAAAAATGAGGTGCCCACGGCAACATCGAACACGAGAAAAAGCTGCATGGGTGCCCATATGCCTTTGACGTCGGAGTACCAGCCATTCCATGAGGACACGAAAGCCGGCCAGCTGACGAGGAAGACGGCGATGGACAGCTTGACAGCATATCCAAGGTCATCTGAATCCTGGACCCATTCCAACCCATCAGCCGCCTTCCCTCTCATCTTCAATACCCAACTGGTTTCTTTGGCCTCATTTTTTGCCACATCTTTCTTCTTTCTAGTCTGCACGTGGCTTGGGGCCTTTTCACCCCTGGCTTCATCAGACCCTCTTTCTTCGTCTGTAGTTTTTTGACGTAGAGGTTTCTCGGTCTTCGTGGGATGAGTCTGCGCCTTGGGCTTAGACCCCGGAGCAACTTTACCGCGGCGAACTTCTTTACGGGCTTCTTCGGGCAAGACTAAACCGTCCTTTTCACCGCCGGAGGTAAGCCACTGCCGAATGCTCGTGTATCGGGGCAGCCAAATAGATGACTTGTCGTTTCTGGATTTCCTCTCCTCTACTACACTTCTGACATGTCGAAGCATCTGGAGGACGTGCATGGCAGCTTGCCGGAATCCAAGGACAAAGGACGAAACCAGAAACGTTTCCATTCGAGGCATGAAATCGACACCTCGGCCGCCCGGGCCCCCAGCTAAACGCCTCAACTCACTCGCACAACTGGAATCAAACTGCGCCAAGGCGTCGGTGAACTCGTCGATTCGAAGGTCAAGCTCATGAAGATGGATTCCTGCCGGGGCTGGTGCACCAGAAGGCAGTTTAGGCACATCATAGCAATAAGCTAAGCATGAGACGACCAATGTGACGGCCTCTTTGAGACAGACCTCGAATTCTTGAATGGGCCCCCGAATTTGCTCTAGAATGCTTTCCAGGAGGTTGGCACTGCTGCCTTCAATCTCCCTGACAGGCTTGGCATTTTCTACTCTCTTGAGGAAGTCTTCCAAGGTCGACACTCGCTGAAGCTCACTTGCATCACTTAGGTAGCTGTCCACCATTGTGAGATCGTCAGCGATGGAGCGAGTCTCATTTTCGAGTACGATGAACTTGTTCTCACAAGCGCCAATGAGTGTGATGGTGCTTTGAACTAGACTTGACATGTAGGCGGTACTCAGGGGCTTCATGCTACTTGGGGGAAGAGGAGACACGGAAACCTCATAGTTGATTTCTCTCTGCGCAGCTTTGCAACGTGCAAGGCGGGCACGAAGCTTGGCCTTCTTTCCCGTCAAGCTGGCAACAGTTGTCTGCTGGACGGGGACGGTCGAGGCATGATATCGAGACTGGGCTGACTGGAATGGATTGGGAAATTCGGCGAGAAACTTTCGGAAAGCGCCCTTCTTCTTGCGCTTTTGCTTCTCCCCAGCGCTTTTGGCGGTGTTTGTAACCGCAAGGCCATCCCCGCCCGGGGTAACAAACCAGTGGGTTGCGCGGGTCAAGGTGTCCATGGTTTCACATAGAGTATCAATAGTAGATAGACCAAGAAAACTGCTCGACAACTCGGGAAACATGGAGATGTTGACGAGGAGAGACACGCCTCCGCCGGTGAGTAAAGGATAGTAGATGCTGGTAAAGACAGACAAGGTTACAGTGTGCGAACTGCCGAGGATGACGATGATGGAGGCGATAAGGAGGAACGCAACAAAAGTGAACAGACGCGGACTTGAGGAGCGTACGTAGCCGTGCACCAGTATACTGGCCAGCAAGAAGAGGGCACGGATGGCGTATGCGGCCGACTGGTTGGTTTCGACGACCAGACTGAAGAGATGGATGCCGAGAAGAGACCAGCCGATGCCAATTAAAGAGCCGAGCAAGATCATGAGGAGCGACTCAATCATGATGCCGGTGCGCTGGCCAGGGTGGCCAAACACAGTGGCCATGGGGCATAGGAAAGTAGAGGGGCCGAAGACGGAGATGACCGCCGGAATGGCGACGATGACAACAGCAATGGTGGTTGCAATGGAGCACTTGACGATGTGCTGCCAGAGATCATTTGTCTGGTAGTCGGCCCAGATGGCCTTGATCAGCCTCTTGAGATGTTTTGAGAGGGACGCCATGGCGAAGGTCGATGAGGGGATGTTTGCGATGGGTTTTTCGTGTTGTCGTCATAGGCCATATCAAACTTATCCCCTCAACACGAGGAGGGTTGGAAGGGTTGCTTGAAGAAGAAGAAAAAAGAGAACAAAAAGCAGAGGCAACAGCGAAAAACAAACGCCGCGACAAGCAACAGAAATCCAATTGATAGTGGTAGCTGAGGGGTAAGAATTGCCGTGTGCGATGTGGACTGGTTGATATATAGTTGTTGTCGGCGGAAAGATGGTGGCGGCGACGCAAGTCGCTGGCCGCAGCGCTAATCTAGCTTGGACGGCGGGTGCGCCAGGATGGCCGATGGGCCGTTGGGCAAGAATGCCCCCCCCCCCGGAAACCGTGCCAGACAGGCGGGGGGCTGCAGCACTTCAGGGTTGTCACGGTGCTCGAGGGCCCGAAATCTAAACTGAAGTTGAATCCTTAATCACAATGCGCGGCTCCCCGGTGGAGAAGGCCATTAAAAAATCCCATCGTTCCTGGATCCCGCTGCGGTCCCTGCCGCTGAGCCTTGCTTGCTTTTTCTGCTGCCCGACGTCAAATGCGGCGCCGTCGACGACAACCCGAAGCCATGGGCCGGGCCCCGGGACAGTCGCCAGTGGATGTCGTTGTTAGTGGTCAGTGAATGCTGAACCTTCTCGCCGTGCATCCTGTGCGCCTGCAGCAGACTTTCACACTACACATGCACATAAACCTAGCATCTGCATCTGTCAAACTGGCTTGCCGTCCATGGCTGATTGGCTCGCCACTTTTGGCGTCGCGTCTCTTTTTGGTTTCGGCAACGGGACACACGACACCACAATCGAGGACGCTTTGTGACTTGTCAACCGTCTCTTGGTCCATAATAAGTAATATGGCACACTCAGTCAACTATGACAAAGCCCGCTACTATAACGCCACCGCACATGGCACACTCGGCCGAGCACCGCAATACGGAGCAAGCCAGGCAAGCGAGGGCAACAAAAAAGTAAATCACCTTGCCAGCAATGCCCAAACCCAATCTTTTGCCCCTCTTCTCCCAATGCCTGACCCTTCATTTTATGCGCCACAAGCTCAATGTTGGGCTCGCTCCGTTTATCTAAAAAAATTTTCCCGAGAAAACTTACAGGGGTTTTTACTTCGTGCCCTCAAGGAAACAGACTCTACAAGCAGAACCTGGAACCTAGACGAGAGAGGTAGGAGGCCTCGTGCATGATGTAGTCAATAGATTCAACCCTTTCTGGTTTGAAAATCTTGGGTTCTCCAAAGACTATCTGGTAGCCTGAAAGGGCAGCACAGGATGTCCTGTTGGCGGCGGATCAACGCCAAACAAGGTCATGATTCTGCTCCCTGGTTACATGTGCCAGCGGATCTACCACATCATCCCAGAAACTTTCGAATCGGGCATAGTGTTGAAGCATTCGATTTTTAGGCTGAAAATGCAAAAAGAAAGGTCCCAGAGGGAGTCGAACCCTCGCTGGCGGAATCAGAATCCGCAGTCATAACCGTTAGACCATGGAACCGAATCAACTTGGCTTCCCAAAGCGCCGACCCGAGAATTTATTCCCAGCCGCAGGCGATTCTTGACGTACCGATCCCTGGTCCCGCCGCGCCATTGTCGTTGGCGATGTGATGTGTCACCCTCGTGTGGCGTGTGACGAAGTTCCTGAGCCCCTCGCTGGATGCCGTGGTCCTGGAGGACGAGATTCGCTGCACGACCGGCAGCGTGCGAGACGGAACAAGATGTGGGATGAAATACATGGTGCTGCGGAGCCACAAGCCCAGGCAGGTCTCATGTAGCGAGATGCTGTCTCAGTGATGACATGCCTGCGAGCTAAGTCCGTGTCCAACCGCCATGCTTCGCATTTTCTCCCTGATGAAATTTGGGCCATTAGTTAAATCTGAATATTGGGGGAAAGAGAAAAAAGTGCATACAATTGATAAGATCCGAGCCAGCGATGCAATAAGCAAAACTGCTCTCGTCAGTGAGCACCGCCGCAGCTGTTGCGGCATGAGGCTCTGCAGTGGTCTCAAACGCGCGCCCAATCACAGCGCGCAATCCTGCCCCGCGAACGCCTGCTGGAACACGCACCTCATAACCACCCAGCCCAGCGTCGGTCCGCCATTCCCGGCGGCGCCCATGGGTGCTCCCCACCGCTGCCGCGAAGCTACATTTCCCACGTCCACGCTCACGCCCGTCGAGTCCGCAACCACGCATCGCCTTGACTTGATCCCAACGTGCACCAATCGCCATGCTGTCCTTTATCCTTATTCAGAACCGCCAGTCCGTCTCCCCTCCACCCGTTCACCCCTGAGCCCACCCCTTTCCTGCACCTATCGCGACAATCTGCTGACCCATCCGCCTCTCCAGGGGCAAGACCCGTCTCGCCAAGTGGTACGCCCCCTTCAGCGACGAGCAGAAGATCAAGCTCAAGGGCGAGGTCCACCGCCTCGTGGCTCCCCGTGACCAGAAATACCAGTCCAACTTCGTCGAGTTCCGCAACAACAAGATCGTCTACCGCCGCTACGCCGGACTGTTCTTTTGCGCCTGCGTTGACACCAACGACAACGAGCTCGCCTTCCTCGAAGCCATCCACTTCTTCGTCGAGGTCCTCGATGCCTTCTTCGGAAACGTTTGTGAGCTCGACCTTGTCTTCAACTTTTACAAGGTCTACGCCATCCTCGACGAGGTTTTCCTGGCCGGTGAAATCGAGGAGACGAGCAAACAGGTTGTCCTGACCAGATTGGAGCATCTTGATAAGCTGGAATAAATTACACACCATTAATCTTGCATGGGGCTGCTGAAACTCTCGTACCTCTGTAGAGTGGGGACGTTTGTTATTCTTGCACATATATTTGGGAAGCAGCAAGGAGTTCACGGCGTTCCAGGACTTTCCCCCCCGGGATTCATATTGTCTATATATATACTAACGGGGTCTACATAGACGACCCCTTTGACACCAAATGTTAAACCCTCCCGTTTGGGACTTTCTTAAAATATTCCTTCATTTTGAACAATTCTTATGCCAGCTCATCGTCATTTCCTTCCCAGTAAATAATGGTCAGCTCAAACTGACATGTGTTGACCGAAGTATCCCCGATCCTATAACTAAATCATCATAATTCATACTCATCATCATTGGGCTTTTTTTGGTTGACTTAAACCCGCAAATAATTTTCATGTCTTCTTGGACTCCCACAAGTCAAGAGCTGTGATGTGTGGTTGCACATGAACCCATGTATTGCTGCGAGAGTCGAATAAATCAACAACAGCTGCCCCATAATCTGGGTATTTCACCTTCTTCTCAGTAACATGCGCTTCAACTGGTGTGACCACGTCTGGCTCACTGGGGGAAGTGGGGTTAGTAGTGGGCACATCCTCATCACGTATTCCAAATTCTTGTGAGGTCAGACTATGCGCAGAGCCTATGGTGACGGGCGATTGTGGGCCCTCAGTTGTGTCCGTTGTCACAGGCTTGGGTTGGTCCGCAGAGATTTGGTTGGTCGAGTTGAACATGAAATCATCGGATATGGTAGTAGGGACGTGTCCAGGTGGATATCCCCATGTGGGTTCAGGCATGGCTTGATTCGTGCGAGGAGGTGACGCCCATCCACCATGCCAAAGGCAATTATAAGGCTTACTTTTCACAGCAGACATCTTTTTGATCTCTCTGCTGTCTTCTCTAGTGTGGCTCGAGCCCTACGAGTTTGTCAGAACGGGGTCGGCGTGAATATAAATCCAAGAATGCAGCTACCTTGTGAGACAGCAGGCTCTCTTCCTCATTTTTGAGGACAGTCACATTGGATTGGCCAAGGCTGCTCTCGGATAGTTTGCGCTTTATGCCGCATGAGTTGATCGAACTAGCTTTGCGCCTATCTTTAGGGCAGCTAGAGATGTAGTGGTCGCCTTGCCTGCCGCACAAATGACATACATAATCGGACATTGGATAGGTATCGAGGTCTGAGCCCGAACTTTTTGGGCAGTCTTTAACTAGGTGGCCTAGGGGGTGAGCTAAAGGAAATATTCGTGTGGCACCAAGTACATACCGCCAAGGCCACAGTGCCTACACGGATAGCTCTTTGGTACCGGTGAGATGGTTTCTCCCAGTTGACCAAAGTTGGCAAAGCACTGGCTTGTGTTGTCCAAGGAGCTATTCTCTAGATTCTTTTTCATATCCAGAGTAAGAGAGAAAATATTTCGTTTCTTTGACAGCGGTGCTAGTGGCTCTACAAGCTTGCTCTTGTCGTCCTGCTTATCGTCCTGCTTGTCATCCTGCTTGTCGTCCTGCTTGTCATCCTGCTTGTCATCCTGCTTGTCATCCTGCTTGGTTGTTGGGGTGGGAACTGGGGTTGAAATTGGGACGGAAACTCGGCCGGGTTCGACGGGCGAGGCGACATGCTTCTGTCGTTTCTGGGGCCGACCAGATTGCGGGTACTGACGAAGCACAGAATCTCGGACGTTGAGCATGTGCATCTTGAGTCGCTTTGCAGTGGGTTCGTCGAGACACGCTATTTCTCGTCCAGTCCAGTCATCGCAAAACTCGACGGCCTTGGGCATGTCTATGTCCCAGTGGCTCATAAATTCGCAGCAACGCTCGACAGCTTTGTCCGTCTCGCTTTTTTGAGGAGCCTTGCCCGAGACGTTGCCGCACAGCCAGGACATGTAGATCGAGGCCATGCTGTGGGCGGACAGGTCTAGCCGAACCCTAAGAAGGCGCTTCTCGAGCGTGTCTTGGCGCATTTGGCTGAGGTCAGAAAAATTCCGGAGGCCATTGCAGCCCACGATTTCACGCAGGTCTGACAGAATCTTGGAGTCGGCGTTCATGATGGCGAACCTCCACGGAAACGAGGCTGAATGTGCATCAGAGAAAGAGGAGAAGATGGTGCAGGTACAAGGATGTTGGGCTGGAGGAAGAAGGAAAGCGACGGGCCTGGACGAGATGGAAAAAAACCAAAGAAAAAGAAAAACAAGGCCAGGCTACGTTTCCCCTCTTGTATTTAAGGTGAGATGAGAGTGAACTTCGAGCCAGCGTCGGGCTGTTTGCAACTGCCAGGCATGGCGAGCGCAGCCGTATGTATGAGTGGGAGAAGAATGAGGCTCTGGGATGAACCAGCCAATGACAATACAGGGACAAAGCGTCCTTGTGGCGGAAGGCACATTCAACCTAACGTGCAGGGAACAGACCTGCAGGAACTCCCAAACAATCAAATTCTGTTAGTTGAACACGCAGTAATGCTTTCAACCCATGATTCGGCGTTGGATAAACTTGATAGATACATGAGCGACCTGGGTCAACACCCGCAACTCCTATGTCATACAGTAAAAGTGCCTCCCGAAATATTCATGCCCGTTCCGTCTGGCTTGACTCATCGTCCCGAATATCTATTACCTTCCCCTTTTCAATGCCGCGAACCTCGCCTCTAGGTCCTTGATGTCCGGCACGTCCCCGTCCGGCCCCTTCTTTTTTGCGGCCGCATCCATCTTCTTGTTCGGCTTCAGCTCCACCGAATTTAGTGTTACCTTGGGGTGCACATTATCGGTTGTCATCCGTGGCGGTGTCACCGTTACTGGGCTCTTGGGGGCGCCTCCTATGTTCTTGAGCGGCGTCCCCATCGTCTTTACATTATTCGCCAATAACGGATCAGCAAGTACCTTTTGCTCCTTCCCGCCAGCATCATCATCATCATCACCACCACCACCGAGACCATTGTCTTCATCCAGGAGCGCTGGAGGTGGCGTGGCCACCTCTCTCTTTGGCCAATCCACGCCATATGCCCGGGCAATCTCTTCCAGATATCCCACAACCAGCTCGTCCCGGGGCGGCTCGACGCTCAGCTTCTTGACAACCTTCGGGTTGACCTTTCCATCCGTATTCTCCATTGCTGCGTGAACAAACTCCTTGCCGTATTTTTCCGCTAGCAAATTGCGCACCGTTCCCAGCTCCTTGATCTCTGTCTTGGGCGCCGCGTAGAGCAGACTCTTGATGGCCTCTTCGAGCCCCGGGTCGACCGTGTGTCCCTCCATCAAACCCGCGCGCGCAAGAAGTAGCTCGCAGTATAGCTCGAGGATCTCGTGTAACTCGCTGATGATGTCAGCTCGAATGATGTTCTCGACTCGGATGCGCGCCGAATCCTCCTTGCCGGCCTCGAGGAGCTGGGCCATGGCCCTCCGGTTCGTCTTTCCGAGCTGCTCATCGCGCTGCTGCACCATGCGGAGGCGAGCGATGGCGAGCTTGAGCTGGACCTTGAGCTTGGTCTACGTATCCGATCGTGGTTAGCAATTGCGTCACTGGCTCATGCGGCTCCATGGCCATGGCGGGGTAGCGTGGGGAGGATGGTTCACCAGCAGAGTGGCCCCAGCAGGCGCCATGACGAGACAATGGATGGAAGCTGTGAGAGAAAGAGCAGAGTAAATCTCAGCGGCGAGGAGTGTAGGCAAAGTTTCGAAAAGTAGAAGCGCGCGAGTCTTATGGGGAACAGGTCGTGGTGGTGTTGACAAGGCAGAAACAATCCGCACATGAGCTCACTGGTGGCTAGCTTCAGCCCCACCACCAAACGCACTGGCACCACAGCGAGAGCTTCATGTACATGCAATAATACGCGGCCATCCAGGCAGCCTTGTTCCAGCCATGAAAACCATCCCCGCCCCAGGCAACTATTTAATCCCACACATTAAAAAAACAAACCCTTACGTTTCACGCTGTTTATAGTGCCACAATGTTCATAATTATGAATAAAGACGGATGTAGATTCAAATCCAACATCCCAAAGATGTTGCCCTCCCGTCCTGAATTATCCCACAGCCGACTCGTAGTCTATGTTACACTCCCATGACCGAACCCACCCGGGGATATGCAGCTCCGTCCGCAGGCAAATAACCATTCCCGATGCTGCGGCTCAGCTCAAGATAACCATCAGAGATCTTTCATCGCCATAAAACGCCGTAACCAAAACCAACAACCTTACATGCTAGTACACTGGGCGCGCCTTCTTTGGCAGCCCTTGTCATACGTATTTATGAGAACATACCCTCCTGCTCAGACTGTTCCCATTCAGTCACCTATCTACACCATCTCAGCATCCGCAACAACTGGCGGCACACCGTCGGTCGTCTCTCCCTTGAAGACCTTGTTACCCTCGTACGATACCCTTCGCCACCCACATGCTTCGTTGCCGTCCTTGATTAGCTCCATAGTGGGGAAGTAGTGTTCATTCTTCTTCATCGTGATGACCCATGGCACACAATCGAATGTAACTGCCTTCAGTCGGAAATCTATCGCGCGTTAGCTGGATGCCCAAGATGGGAGGGAAATATGTCAGAAAACTCACAAGTATTGTCCGGAATTTCCCTGGTGGCGGCAATGAAGGATTCGAGATCAGGGGTGGGAGTGTCATTAACATGTGTGATAAAGTTGGTGGGTGCGACACCGTATTGATAGGCTGGGGAACCGCGAATGCGGCTCGAGACATAGACTTCGCTGTGCAACTTGCTAATCTGTTGGCGGACAGCCTGGTGAGGCCTGTGCAGGATTGCACCACAGAAGGAGACGGCATGGTCTGTCTCTGTGTCATTTGCCGAGACTGTCGGGAGCTGAAGGTGTATCTCCTCGCACTCACGAACAATGACCGCATCGAGGACTTGGTGCGAGTACATGACATCAAAGTCGGAGATTGTGGTGCAGATCTTGCCGTTTAGAGTCAGAACAATATCACCTTCCAGTAGCGAAACAGGTTGGTCAGTGCGCTCGAATGCCCGCTTGCTAACCATGAACAGCTGGTGATGTGATCGGTTAGCCTGTGTGACTTTCTTGATCCATTCGTCGGAGACACCCATGACGGACGCCTGCGACATCTGAATGGACCTGAATTCAACCGAAAGGATGCACAGCTTGGGTGTCTCTCCCTTTTGGATGGCCTCAATCACAGGAAGTAAAGTCTTTGTTCCAAGTCCCAGGTAATACTCCTCGTCCCTCTGGGTACAGGGCGAACGCTCGCCAAGGTACGAAAGCCAAAGCGCTTGCACGGTGCCGTCAGAGGCAACGAGAACACCACTGTTGCACGAGGAACCCAGGTTGCTGTCAATGGTAATGGCATCGACGTTGACAGCTCTGTATCGGGGAGCACCTGAGTTGGCAGGAATGGCAACTGCAGTGATTTCAGTCACAGTGGTTGAACCGTGGACAACACGGCCGATGCGGTTGTAGCCAAGGAAGTAGGTTTTGGCACCCTGGGTAAGCACCTCGTTGCTGAGACGAGCACTCTTGACGGGCGCATCAACAAGCGACGGGTCATACTGAATGATGGCGTAGTTCTGAAGGGGATGGAGGAACACCACCTTGCCATCTACAATGATAGAGTCGGCAATGGTAACCGTTATATCACAGAGGTCGTAGGGAACAATGGCCCGAGAAATCAGGACCAGGCCCTTCTCGGCATCGATCACAAGACCCATGCCCCATCTCCTGTTCTTGGGGAAACCATCCAGCTTCACAGGCATGGTGCAGTTGATGTGGACGAAGCTCTTGATGAGATCCGCAATACCTGGGTGGGGCATGTGGTCCAACTCGATGAAGGAGGCTGACCGCCGGGTAGGGGGTACAGGAGGAAGCGGATCGCCCAGGTCAGTAAAGTCCCACACGCCACTCTCATCATTTCGGATGGCCATCTTCATCTTGGACGACCAGTGGCGGTCGACATAGACAATTGTCGTGTTCAGCGTGTGCAAATCACGCAGGTGTTTGTAGCTGACCACAATCCTGGCCCGGTCGGGGATGCCCTTCATAACCTCAATAAATGTCTTGAGATCGGGAACCTTTTTGTGATCCACAGTTTGAAGGATCCAGCCGTTGTCAGAGTTGTCAAACCGGAACGATCCGGCAGATTCGCAAACATAGACACCCTTGACAGGAACGGCATAGAGCCGGGCTTGCTGGTAAGAGAGGTCATGGAAGCTACCGCCAGCCACAGTAACAAAGCGGTCGGGCGTAATCTTGTGGAGGTCGCCAACCTGAATGTCCACCTCCACATCCTGGCCACCTCGCTGAAGGTGGACCTTTATGGTCTCGCCCACATTGGAGTCGAGAATATCGTCGAGCCGAATGAACTGAGTGATGAGTTCCCCGTTGACTTTGATGAGGACATCGCCTTCCTTGATCTTTTGATCAGAAGGGCCCTGGGGAAGCACAATCTCAGCAACAAGCATGTTGGTCTCGTCGGGAAATTGTTTGCGCATCGCAGCCTCCCACTCGGGGGCAAGGCCCAGTCGGCGGCACTCGTCGAAGGGCTTCAAGAGGAACTGGCACTGAATGTCGCCTCGGGTAATGGGGTTTCCCTGCTGGATGCACTGTAGAGCCCGCAAGGGTCGGTCGAGGGGCAGGAAATAATCGGTCGAGGCGCCATCGGAGCGGCCACCAGCCTGCAAAGCAACTGCACACCCATCCTTGTTCACGACAGGACTGCCTGAACTTCCTCCGCTGGCAGCGGCATTGGCCTGGTAGTAACATGTGTTGAAATCGCTGTAACCCTCACCGTATTCGGGGGCGTTTCGATCTAAACGACTGATGATACCGGAAAGAATACTGAGCTTTTCACCAGCATCGTTACCAACGACTCGAATCTCAACACCGACTGGAAAACAACAGTTAGCATCCACCAAGAATCGGTCTGACTACCATGGCTCACCTTTAGCGAGGTCGGGACGCAGTTCTAGCCCATCGACGTGCATGTATTTGATCGCTTTGGGGTCGTATCGTAGGATACCGAAATCGTGGACGGGATCGCGATAGACAGGGTAGCAGTCGACCTCTTCGTGGTTATCGAAGACGCAGTGTCCCCAGAAAGGACCGGCGCCAACGACGTGGCGGTTTGTGAGAATGTAGCTGCAGGGCGTTAGCATGATGATTAATAGACGCCGTACAACGGGCTGGAATACCCTCGTTCCGAGTCAACAACATATCCAGTAGCTTCGCTAGCTACGGCGGGATCCGTATCGAACGCGCATGTCTGGCAGAAGCGGATGGCGACGACATTGCGCACAACCTTCTGGATGGTGTCCTGCCACTCTCCCAAGCTTCCGGGCGTACCGATATACATTGCGGCATGTGGATGGAGGTCTTCAGAGATTTCAGAGCGGTCGTCGTACTCGACAATGTCAGGTGTGTTGTCATCAGCCGAATGCTTTCCGTTGATGGGCCTCTTCGCCGGGGGAACCTGGTCGGGCGAACCCGGGGCCTTTCTCTTGGCCCTTGCCGAAGCTGCGGTGCCGTTCATGGCGAGGGATTGAATCGAATTGGAATGATGGACGAGACGGTGGCTGGATGGAGAGGCACGACGCGGGCGGATTGTGTCGAGAGCTCGTGCGTTAGTGAGGGAGACGGGGCGACGTGACGTTGGGATGCTGGGTCAGAGACGCAGGCACGACGGCGTACCGAGGGTCGCAGAGTCCTTTATTCGGCGCTACGATGGACGATGGCGCATCCAGGACGACTCGGGGTGTGTAGGAGTTAAAGGAAGACGGGCAGAGGGTATCTGCAAAAGTTGGATGCTGGAGCAAACCACGGCGCATGTGACGGCCAGGCTGAAGGTCTGGGGAAAAAAAGATAGACACCTCTTGCGATGTACTTGGGTCTTGGCCTCGCGACGAGGGTGGATCAGCAGGATTATTGCATAAGGCCCAACTTTACGGCCCCGGGACGGTGGGTCCCTCTCAACGCCACGCTTTCGGCCGTCGCGTTTGACCCAGCGCGGTCAGTGAAGCCGGTGCTCGCTGCTTGGTGAGAGTTTTCGAGCTATGGATAATCAACCGCCCCCCCTGCACTGCAACCACAGGGGGCCTTCAGGGGATGGCTCACAAAGGGCCAGGGGAGACGATCCGCTACATCATCTCACCTCCAGCGCCGTCGGGGCTACCTATCACGGTCCCCGGGTGCCACTCTACGCCATGCCAGCGCTCTTAGTACCACCACGTTGGGGGGGGGGGCTTTGGGGGCACCATGCAGCCCGGGTTGCCGCTAGCAAGGCCCCCTTATGTAAGGCAACGCCACCGTCCATGTTGTGCTAGTGGTGTATTCTTTCTTGTTCGATGCAGCCCGGCTTCGACGCCCACCATCAGCACAAAGAGACTATCCCGACACTACATACCCGTCGCGGCTCGACCAGACTGAAGGTGTGGACTCCCTCCCGGGGTGTGTGCCACGACACCAACCAGCTCCCTGACCGAGTTTCTAACCGCTCATCCCAGTGCGATGGTGGATGGTAGCTGAGACCCTCTCCCGGAGCGTGTGCTTACTCACTGCTAAATACTGCGACGCTAAGCCGTTCACTGCCTGCATGCACCGAGGTGTAGAGTGGGTGACATAAAGCAAGCACAGTACACCCATGAGTACATGGAGAAACTTGTCATGAGGAGTAACTGGGACAAGCCGTCGGAGTTAAATTTGAGCAAGCACCGCAGGATTTGGCCAAACTTCCTTGCTTGTCCCTGTTACCGGCTTGCTTGTAAGTTTTCACATTGTATAGCTACGGGACAAACTCGCGCGCATCGTGTGCCATAGTTTCTGTCCACCCGCGGAGGGTACTGTGCGTGAGTGCATGCGTGTGTGTGTGTGTGTGTGTGTGCCATGTAAACCCGTTTTTTTTTACCTGCATGTCTGATATCTAGCACCCCTCTATCCGTCTTGGCCCTCCACGCACGAGTCTCGGTCTAGGCGCAGCTGACCTAGTTTTCCTTGTCGAGGTGGGTGCGAGTCTGGCCCTCACGCCCCAGATCTCAGCCCAGCCCAGGCGCGGATTTGCAGCATGCCATGCTCCGGCCTCATCTTCGTCTCCAAGGATCCCGTCATGCCGTGCACCGCGAGGCAGCCTGCTTGATCGGTGGCAGGGAGGGCCGGAGATGCATTCCCACGCATACATCCAAGACAACCAAACTATTCTGAGACACGGTGCCAAACTTGGACGGCTCCGGCACCATTGTTGCACCACACCCAGATCCCAGGTGACCATGAAAAAAGTGTCTCGTGCGAGATGGACGAGGTGGCCGAGGCGGTTCCCAGGTTGCAGACTAAATGGCGGTATCGGCCGAGGTCCTTGGGCATTCTGTATGTACAGGACAATCTCATCCATATTTTGCTTTTCTTCCTCGTATCCCGACGGTGCTCTACACCCTCCTACACAAGCGGTCCTGGTCATCAGGTCATTTTCTGCTTCCGGGGGGAAGCCACCTCAAAACCCATCTCTTTGTCTTTGGGGCACATTCTGAAGCAAATCCTCTGCCGATCGCTGCCTCTTCTCGGGATGCGAAATGCACGCAGGCCAGTGGACGAGGTGTCCTCGTCTGTCCCTCACGAACCGCGTGTACAACGCCCACGCCAGGGAGACTGCTGCGACGCTGGCGCCAGTCGGCCACTTAAACAGCTCCGGCGACGAGAAGACAATGGTCATTGTGTATGAGCACATTTCAAACATGTTTTGCCAGCTCACCTCTGCTGTAGAAAAGGCCCCGCGAATGTCTTCCTCGACTTCCTGCATGATTTGTCAGTGGCTTGGGCATGGTTGCTTTTGATGAGATGACAACGGCTCACCTCCTGGATAATGATCTGTGTCGACAAATCAAACCCCCAGAGTCCTACGCGGCTGAGGATGGTGCCACCCACAAGCCCAGAGGTTGAAACCAGAGGGTTGTCGGCATACACCCAGAAGACAGATACACCCGCAATCAAACAACTGAGCTGCCAGCTGGAGAACCAGAGTCCCGCACGAACAGGGCCAATCTTGGAAATCAACCACGGACCAATCCACGTGGCCATGACTTCGAACGACACTGAGATTGTTCTCACGGAAGCGATCTGAGTCGCCGTATAGCCGGTGGCCAGCAAATACGTCACCATCTGCCCGCCAAAGGCCAGCACTGTCAGGTACAACAAGGCGCCTGCAAACGATGCAATAAAGGCTGGGTGTCTAAAATAGAGCATCATGTCCCCGCCGGCCCTGTTAATGGCTTGCATGACAGCACCGCATATCGACTGTTGCCTCTGGCCCGATTGTTCTGGCGCCAAACTAGGCAGGGTCTTCGGCCTCTGGAGTTCCGGTACTTGGTGATAGACCTATGACATTTAGTAGGTGCTTTTGCAGCCGCCCTCAAGAAGACATACCTTGGCAATGGAAAAGTATTCCACGACAACGGAAACACCGTTGATTCCGAAGTTGACCAGAATTGCCGTTTCGGTCGAAATACCATCAATGAGGCCGATGAAAAACGGACCCAGCAGTTTGCATACAAGGTCGATACGTCTCATTTGAGAGTTCATGGCTGCATTTCAGACCATGTTAGTAAATCGCAGCGTACCAATTAGACATGGACTCACCTCTCAGAGCGGCAACGTCATCTTTGGCCACAACCACAACCTGGCTTGGCGTTAGATCGTCGCAAGCGGGAAAGGTACATAAGGGAAGCTCACCCAATCCCTCTCAACAGATACCAGGTTCATCATGGCGGCGAGCTTCTCGATGCAAGCCATCAACACTAGCAGCGCAAGGAGGCCGATCCTGAGCCCCTGTGAGGCGCTCGGCACCCTCCCGAGGATGAAAAAGACGGCACACGATGCCGCGACAACAAACCGCTGCGAGACTGTGACATGTCAGCAACTGCCAATCCCAGCTTACAACAGGCAAGGGGCGCTGCGCCTCACCAATCGATAAGCGGACGACTTTTAGCCGGTCTTCGCGATCAATGTAGTGCCCAACCAGCGATGAGAGCGCAATAGCCGATGCGCCACGGACCATAGCGTAGACAGACATAGGCAACAGTGTGCCGGGGAAGACGGAGGCCATGTACAAGACACTGCCAAATTCAAAGATGCGGGAGTTGCTGGTCGACAGGAAATGCGAGACGTAGAGGCGGCGCGTGCTGTTGTCGAGCGTCCAGCCGCCTGTATCCCGTAAATCAGCGCGTCCATTGTCGGCGTGGCCATCAAGCGGTGGTGACGAAGCGCTGCGTTGAGCATCAAGCAGAGGCATCCTCTCATTGTCGACGTTGCCCGCCCCCGACGGGCTCATTGGGTCTACCGGCTGATACATGCCGCCGGCCCGGTTTTGCGTTCAAACTTTTTTTTCTTCTTTCTTTTTTGGTTTGGTTTTGTTTTTGTTTCTTTTGTTTTTTTTCTTTGTCCAATTGAGCCACTGTGTTTCACCGTCAAGTTGATGGCGGGATGCCATGAAATTTAACCGCCAATTGATGGGTCCCCCCCCCCCCCGGCTCCGATACGGCGCAACAAGTACCGGGGCCATGGGCTGATCTCATCCGCTCGGTTCAAGCGTTTCCCGGCAGCTAGCTAGCTCCCAAATCCCCAACCGCAGGAGTCGGCCCACACCCGACACTTTTCCCCAACAAGGAATTATCCTCATGTAGGAGACGTATTTTAAGCATTTGTACAGGCATTCCTGCGGCATTATAAACTTATCCTGACACTTTAATCCATCCCTGGCACTTGCGGTGAGACGTGGGCCAACCATATAAATTCATTCGTGCCTCGCTCCTATCCATGTCCCTCTTCAACGCCTGGGCCAGCAATATTTAAATGCCAATGGTTGGTTTTGGAACCGGTGCATGATGTTAGAGAAGATACCGAAGCTTTATTTTCTTTTACTTGGAAAATATCTCTCAAGGTCGGAGGGGTGTAGAAAGCGCCGAGCATTTAATGCACGGGCCGGCTGGAACGAAATCTGCTGTTGCAAACCAAGTTTGGCCTCCAAACAAATAGATGAAAGTTGGGTGCACAATAGGTGTGCACCAGTAAAACTGATTTTCCTTGGATAAAAACTATTCCTAGTGGTAGCAACTAGCCTTGCGCATTTGTGCAAACTCAAAGTCCTCCAGATGCAATGTAAGGTTAAATACGCCTACTTGATCGCCAAGCAATTCAGGGCCAAAAGCACCACTGAAGCTTGAAAAGATGAGCTGGTGAAATTCACAAGACATTTAAGAAAAAGGAGAAAAGGCCCATATCTTATGCTCTCAAGCAATCATCAGCTTCTGATGACAGGGCCATCAAAACATCGATTTAGACCTCGTTCTCATTGAACTCTTCATCGACATCGGCCTCGGCCTTGACAGCAGCGGGGGCGTCGTCGTCTTCCTGGATCTTGGCAGCTTTAGTAGCGCGCTTGGGAGTGGTTCCTGTTGTGCATCTATTAGCTCTTTTCTGTTTAGAGATGGAAAAGTCCATGTCAAATTACCAGGGGCACGACGCTTTCGGGGCGTTGCATTCTTGGTGGTTGGGGTACCAGCGTCACTGCCATCTTCCTCTGGGTCGACAGCGATCTTCTTGGCACGAGGCTTGCGAGCTAGATGACAAAAGATGCGTCAGTTGTGTTCAACCGGATAGTAACGATGGGTGGTACGCACGAGTGGCGGTCTTCTTGGAGGGGGTGGCAGCAGCCGCAGAGTCGCCGTTCTGGCCCTCTTCGAGTTCAGAAATGGCTTTGTTGATCTTTGTCCATTGGTTTTGAAGAGACTTGGTGGTGCGCCCCGGCATGTCGATTCGAGACCAGTTGATTTGCTTTCCCTCGTCCTTGAACTGAGCGATGACTCGCAGGAGAAACTGATACTGTTTCCGGGTGTTTTCAGTATAGTTCAACGCGACCTGGCGATGAAAAAACTCACCTTTGCTTCTTCGGTCCAAGCAATGGCCTTTCCTTCATTTTTCTCGGTGTCAGACATGGTGAAAATGGATAGTTGATGATTGAAATGGATATCTAGGGTATTTCTGACAAAGCAAGAGGTCAGTATTGCTTCCTGTATGAGGACGGTTCTCAGATTTCAGATCGGGGCTGCATAGATAGAGACCAGTGAGGGGGGTGCAGGATTTGAATGGGGAGGGGAAGTTTGGAAGAAAACAAGGAGGATACCTTAGAGGGTAGGATTAGGGTGGAAGGTTGGTATGTGTGGTGCGAGGAAGATGAGGAAGAGGATAAATAATAATGTGGTAAGGGGAAGAGGGGGAGGGAGTGGGGGGGAGAAAGCGAAGAGAGCGGAACAGAAAAGAAGCAAGCAAACAATCGCCTTTAGGCCATGCAATAATAAAACAAGATGTATTCCACAAAGCAAACAGCGTGACAGTTGCTGGGCACTTATTCCACCCCTTGTATGGTTGCAGGGTAAGGGAGAATGGGAGACCAAACGGCTGTAGCCACTAGGCCCAGAAAGCCTTCAGCAGATCGATGTGTGGAAAGGAGCCAGCAACTTATAATAAAATAAAAGCGCGTACTTATATTGTGAATTATCCCTTGGAGTAACGGTTCAAAGGGAAACTGGGCGCTGGATAAAGCTGGCTTCCTAGAATCGTCGCGAGCAAGCAAAACGTCCTCTAGTTCAAAAGAGACATGATTCGTAGGAGCATGAGAAGAGGAACGAGCAGGCAACTGTATTTATTAACTGAGGCGACGACCATAAATCCTAATGTTTATCTGAGCTGCTTTAGGGGTATATAACCCGATGATCTTGGCAAAAACATGCTCAGGCTCGTTTTTATAGCACCACGCACACAAGCACTCACCATGCTACCGCAAAGCCTCATAATTAGGAATAAACTGCATTAAGGTGATTTCTGAACTAACAGCAATGCTGCCCCTCCGTCTATGTCTATGTGCTAGTTCGTGTCCTCGTGTACACTTTCCATAAGCCCAACTCCACGGAACCACAACTATGCCCCTGAACTGATGCCGTCAGGGTTCCCAACTGAGTCATCGGCAAAACAATAGTATGCCTATTAGTGACACTTAAACATCATGAATCCTATATCGTAGTCAGGACCGAAGATCCACCCTGCCTCGCCAATTTTCTGACCGCACTACATCTTCCGCGCCAACCCAAAATCCCGAATGCTGACGATGGCTGCGCTCTCGTAAAATCCTGCAGAAATAGCACATCTTTCTGCCGTCTCCGCACTGGGGAATACCCTCCAAAGTGTCTTTTTGACAGGGATGAAACCAACTCAAATGAAGAGGACCTCGTCTCACGCCGCCCATTCATGCCCAAAACATCCCACAAGTATGTGCCTCCAGCTATCGATCCAGTTACTTCATCCTCAGCCGAAACGTCATAAACTCTTTGAATCGCGCCTCATGCTCATCGCATGCTGCAAGCCACTGCCTTCGCACCTCACTATCCTGTTGTGTCCAGCTGAAATATTCTTGGATCGCCGTATCGTTTCGAGACTCCAAGAATGAATACCCCTTGGTCTTTCTCAAGTTTGCAATGTTGGCTTTTCGGGTGGCGAAATGCTCAACAACCCTACCATTGAACTCGTCCCATTGTTGCATGTACACCTCGAACTCTTTAACATATTTCTCCCAGGCACCAGGGTGAGGCTTCCTCCCGTTGGATGCGACAGAAGGTAGATGGGGAGCGGCGGGGGCTTGCGGGAAAAGTAATGAAGGTGCCTTCGGAACTTTGACGTGGATCTCAGCCGATGGTTTACTCTCAAAGGGCAAGTTGTCCTTCAGATCATTCATCGACTTCAGCCCAGAGGTCTGCTGCGTGAAAGGAGCCACTTTCTTCAGGTCAGCAACCGTGGCCAAGAACTCCTCGCTGTCCTCCGACCCCGCGGTGTTCGGGTCAAAGGGTATCTTCTTCGGCACCTGGGGCTTCACTTCGCCGTTGACACCTTCCGCGTTCCCAGCGCGCCATTCGGGCCTCGAAGGCTCCACGTTGATGTTTCTGGGCACGTAGGTGTCTCCTGAGGCGGCTGGAGTACCCGGGTTCGCAGGGCTGTCGATATCCATAGCCTGAGGACTATCAGCAGCAACTGGGCCTGTTTGCTGGGGTTTACGGCCACGCCAAGCGAATTCTTCGTCCTCCCCGCTGCTGCTTTCTCCGTCTGCGACAGTAGCCCCAGGTGGTTTGGCTGGTCTGCCCCTTCTCGAATTGGTTCGCATGGAGCGCGTTGGCGAAGTTGATTTTGGCTGAGGTGGCGGTGGAACGAAATTATGCGGCCCAAACTCCTTGCTCCATCCCTCCGCATTGAATCCCGCGTCGCTGTTGTTCTCAGCCTCAGGTGGAACACTTGATGAATCACTTCGAGATACAGCAGGGCGTTTGGTTGGAGAGCGTCGTTCAGTTCGATTGCCCAGCGGATGTCGCGACTTCGTAGGAGTGTCCTGTTCTGAACCGCCGGCGCTGAAGTGCCAAGAATCAGGCTCATCTCCATTTACAAACCTTGTATTGATATCATCGGTGTTGGTTCTCGAAAAGTTGTGGGGTCCAGGAGAGTTGGGAGCAAACGTGTCATCGTTGATGGGAATGTTGAAGCTATCGGAGAAACTGGTGTTAGCACGGTTCTTTGAAACAAATTGTTCTGGTTGCTTGTTGATTTGTGGTTTCCTGCCAGTTGACCCATTCGACTCAGCATTCCGAATAAGCTGGGACAAAAATTCGTGTTGCTGCCGTTCAAATGGTGTCAACTGAATAGGGGTGTGATGATCTCCACTAGGAGACGGGTTTGGGATGGAGCAGCCGTCTGAATGGGACGGGCACGTTGCATCATCTTGACACATCGGACGAGAGTCACTGCCATCCTTTGTTTGATAGGGGTTGTTGCTTGAAACAGACAAAGCAGTCCGACTGGCGGGTGTGTAGGGTGGTTCATACATTGACGGCTCGGTGGTGTTATTTTGAGATGTTCCTTCCACAAAATTAGTTCTCTTGTTCACCTTACACATGTTCGACACTTACCGGCTTCAGCAGCTGTGGCATTCGCCGAACCCTTCTGACCAGTTCGAGTTTTCCGTAAGGGCATTTTGGGGCGAGCTTCCGGTGGCACCTTTGAGGGCGAGTCCTGTCCCTGGGTGCCTGGAGCCGATTCATCAGCATCCTTGGGTTTTGGGACACTGAAGCTGCGTTGTCTGGAGGGTGTAGCAATATCCGGAGACGAACTATCGGCCCGTGCCCGCTCGCGGGCACTCTTCGCTCTACTTAGGGGAACCTTGTCGGATGAGCCGGCCCTGTCGCCAGGTTGCTTCGTAGGGGAGCTGCCTTGTCGAGGTTCGGGTTGCTCTCTGAACTGCCTCAAAGGGTCTGGCATGGGTGCTTGGCCGGGTTTACCTGGGTATGAATAATCGTAGGTAGTTGACTCCTGAGCGGGTTTCATGTTGTAGTTTGTATTGTAATTGTTCCTCGCCACGGGAGGTTCGTCGCCAGGCGCGGCTGATCGAGGGTGGAAACCTGCTTTCCTGGTTCCAAAAGAGGCCTCGGCACGTTGCTTCGCAGACTCGGTTCTTGGTGGTGGGGGTGGGGGATTTGGTCGAGCCTGTTCGGTAGGCTTCTGGTTCCCTTTGCGCATGTTTTCAAATGCCTTGGCTGCATTCTTCTTCATTTCAGGATCAGAAGTGGCTTGCTTGGCAGTGGGAGGGACTCCTTGCGAAAAGCGTGTTTGCCATCTCTGTGCGCCAGAGGGTGCAGGCCGAGTTCCTCCTCCATTGCGACGAGGAGGCGGCGGGAACTGGTCACCAGCCGTAGACCAAGGATTGCCCCTTACACCTGATGCGGTAGGGTATCTAGATCGAGTTCGGGTGGCATCGTACTTGGCTTTTTGATCCGGGTCTGAGAGAATCTCGTGTGCAGATTGAATTATCTGGAACTTGGCGTTGACCTCTTGCTCATGTCCCGGGTTCCGATCCGGATGATACTTCAGGGCTGCAACATAAGTCAGTCAATGCAAGACTTGAGCCTGGGCGAATTCCATACCGAGCTTCCGGAACTGCTTTTTGATTTCTTGGACATCCGCCGTGGGAGACAGCTCCAAGTCTGCATAGTAGTCCCGGGGTGTCCCCATCGCAATCGCCAACCCAAGTGCGCCGTGAACTTTCTACCGACGATGTGGAACTCGCTGATCGATTCTTGGGCGAAAATCGCGGGGTCTTCGCGGAAATAGGACGTGGCTTTCGGTTGGGCGGGGTTGGTATTGTTTACGCCCCTAGACTGGCGATTTTGGTTGTTGTCTGAGAAACTGGTAAGCACTGTGGTTGGTCGCAGAGGTCTCGGCCGGGTGGCGTGGGCTCCAAGCGTGGGGGATTTGATGGTATCGATGTCGGGGTACATACAATCGCTGACTGTGCTATCGTGGAGAGTCGGAGAGCTAGCTGGGAGCCTGCTGATGGTGTTTCTGGTTGGGTGAGCGGATGTTCAACTGGGCAGAGTTCGGTGATCGTTGGGTAGGAGAGGGAGCGGGCGACTGATGAAAAGACACCAGGGACGGGCAGCAAATAGCGGCTAAGCCCGGGGCGTAAGGACTAGGTCTGACCGATCGAGTCGGGTTTCTCGCTCGAGATGCGACGCAGGGAAAGCCCAAAAATCGAAGAAGGGGATTGGGCTGCAGATATGCAGAAAGAATGCAGACTTACCAGGATGACGTCAGGCTCGGGAGGTGGTTTGGGGGGATGATGACAGGGACAAGGAGTGAAGCTGAAGAAAATAGGATGCAGGTAAGAGAGGGTAGAGGGTGAGACACCCAGATGTGCGAGGTGCAGTTTTGAAGGCTGAGGGCGTGCCGGATGCCATGTAACCTGTGAGACAGCGCACTACGGTTGAGGTCACGGATAGAAGAAAGTTGCACGACAGGGAAGAGCCAGGCTAGTGGAGAGGCAGCCCTTGGCGCCGAAAACGAGATAGGTACCTCTGGGCGTAAAATGGACTAGGGTGTACAAACGACGGGCCGCGTCCGAGGGCCGTGGCTCAGCAATTTGGAGGCTGTCAGTGCCAGCCCGTCCAGGGTCCTGGGGCGTTGGCACTTTGCACCTTGAAAACCACAGCCCCAGTCATCCATCGGCTTCAGGGTCTCGAGTGCACCGCCACAAGTTTCCAAAGACATATAAAGCATTGGAAAGACTTTTGAATCAGAGGCCAGGGCCTCCACCTCCTCGTCCCCTGGAAAGCGCCCCCATCCGTCCGCTTTTCTCTGGTGCTTCGCAAAAATGTAGTAAAATAAACAGTTGCTAGTGGCGGGGTCATTGCCCCAGTGCACCTGGCAACTCAAACCCCACTTTCGGGCTGTAATTACATATGCACAACATCCTGGTCCTTGATTCACTGGTAACTAAAAAGACGGATTCACATATGAGCAAGCTGGGAACCAAGCAGTAACTCATATTAGCTATGCTCATAATTAATGCCTCTGCCCTTTGTTTAGACGGATGAATAAATTTTCTCGTGTTCGAACAAGCCGACAGGCGATCATGTGAGATGTGGAACCACAAGCCACCTAACTCTTCGTTTGACATGATTCCTCTCACATGCCACTCAAATCATCCAAGCACGGCACGACATGTTGTTGCAACCTCTCCGCAAGGCCTCGTGATATCATCATCATTGAGCGGAGGAACATACATAATCGCCCCAAGCCTGGAACGCCCGTCATGATGCAGCTTGGCGCCCTCGCAACGCTTGACACTGCCACACACACACCTATTCTTGCGTCAATGGAGGCCGTTCTACCAAAGTGCAAGAGCACGGCCTCAACCCGGCCACAACCAAAGACACCAAGCCTTTAGTGGCTTTATGTTTCTACGATGCATTTAACCAACCCGCTACCACCAATGCAGGATTGGCAGGCACAGGACGATCGCTGTCTGCGAGGGATTGTCTAATGTTGGACTACTGTACGTTGACGGCGAGCCTCGCACGCATGTGACCAACGCACGCCAACGTCGGCTTTACCCCACAGTACTCAAATAAACCATGTTCACGCCTGACGTATGCTGGTGTCGGCTCTGCGAAAGACTCGATTCAGCTATACTGGGATGTTCAGTAAGGGCATCTCATTCATATCGCAGCAAATATATTGCAGTGTTATTATGTATGATGCGTTTAGTACAACAAACCCAACCCTTTTGATGTAAAGCGTACATTAGGAGGCCTTCCAAACACAACTCGCGCCACCGTCGCAATGCTAATCAACGTTGTTTCAACAATTATTCTACCAGATCGTGTACTATTCATTCAATCATCTTCAGCTTAATTTGCCTGCGCAGCTTTCTCTGCTGCGATCTTTGCCTCCATCTTCCTCCTGGCAGCCAGAATCATGTCGTCCCTCCTTTTTTGCAGAGAGGCGTGTCGCTCTTCTCGGTTCGAGCTCCAGCCTTTGCTGTCTTTCTCATCCTCTTCGGTCGTCGCTCCGACCTTGCCCCTCAGGTTGTATCGAGTGATCAAGTCCGGCTGCGCTGGCTTCTCTGGCTGTCTGGGCGCCGTAGGTGTGTTGGTACTGCTGCCGCCTTGGGGCTGCGGGGGTTGGAACGTGATTGGGGGCTGGACAAATATCGTTAGCAAGCTGCTCAGGTATGTATAAAGTCCATCCGTTATGAGACGGCCGGTCCCAGTGGGTGTGTCGAGGCATACCGTATCCAACCGGCCTGCGAGGATCCGCTCAGTGGTGTTCTGGATATTGCCACCGTTTCGCTGCAGGTCCCACAGGATGCTTCGCCTATCTGCTTGTGGGAACATCTGTTGTATCCTCTCGACGGCGACTTCTCTCGACCGGAGCAAGGCCTCGGGCGACCTGCTGGGCTGCTGAGGCGCGGGTCCTCCGAAGAATAGATAGCGGACTATCAGGCCGAAGACGACCATGATGGCCACAAAGTATGGCAGTGAGATCTGTTCGTTTGACATGGTTGCGTCGGTAAAGCCGGGTGGTGCAACCGGAGCTCGTGGTGGGAGGCGATCGAGTCGGGAGAGTAGGAGGGCGTTTGGACACGAGGGCGTTTGGACACGAGGGCGTTTGGACACGAGGACAATTGGAGCGCGACGGAGCTGGTCTTCGCGGGTGCTATTCACAGGGAAGGGTTGTGACACTGGTCGGGAATCCACGATTGTGGATCGGCGCCCATCCAGGTGTAATCACAATATTGATAGTTAGATATTAGGACAGAGTTTCTGGTTATGCAAGTCCACACTCGTCCACACTCAACATCTAGCGTCAGCCCGCCCACCTTGGAGGAACCTCGGCTAATCTGGCGCACGCGACACCGCAACGCTTCATGTACACTACATACATAGTATCACCAAAGCTCCAACCAGCACAACAATGAGGACCATGCATAAATCCCAAACACACTGTATTTCCGTGCTTTCGCCGTAAGCTAACTGTAGTCATTTGGGTAGCACCCGACCCAATCTCATCGTCAACAATGTCCAGACACCGCCAGATAGATATACAAACATTCACTCGCACGTGCGCCTCATGAATTTGCTTTGTCCAGACGGGGAAGCATCCTGTATTAACCCGGTGCAGCCCTCAAATCCAGGTGACAAACCGTCTACCTTGATGACCAGATCGTACCGTCCCAGAACCACCCTGTGCCAACAGACCCTATCCATAAACGCAAGAAACAGTCCGATGGTACACCTTCCCTGGCTAGAACCAGCCGTATCGTAGCATCACATTCAGTCAACCGACCCCTAAAAGTTTTTCTATCAAGCCGATGAAAATTAAGAAACGATGGGTGCTTGGTTGAGGGTCGTATCTAGATCTCCGTAGTGCAACGTGAATTCCCGCTGGCCGAATAGGTAAGCACTGCTATGCATACAGGGACTCAATTTGGTCAACTTACTCGCTCTTTCCTCCAAGAGGAAGTATCCCACACGATATAGTAGCCTCGCTCGTGGTTTGGGCTTAGTATTTGGGGGGTCATGTGTTCATCCTTTGTGAGCCACACTTGAAGCTTCTTGTGCCACCGCCAGTTTCGGGAGTGTCTAGTTCAAACAATCAGCACATCATTCAACGCAAAGGCTAGTCCATAACTCACAGTTCCACTGCTGCCATCTGCTGCTTGAGATCAGCTGGGCAGCTGTAGAAGATCCAGAACAACGTCTCCTCGTTGAAGCTCTGTATCTTGCTCTCAATCGGCTGGACATTTGTCACGTTGTAGCATTCGGGCAGCCGAAATTTGCTAGCATTCGCTGTCGGTCTAGGAGGGGCATCATCAAATAGGGAGTAGATCTGTGTTGAGAAGAGCCTGCGTTTGTTAGCCGAGATTTGCCACAGCTGGCATCATTGCACTCACTCCTGGGAACCCATGTCCAATCCAAGCGATGTAGGATCCATACCCACAACCATCGCATGGTAGTCAGGGTAGTTGTTCATCAACGTTCGCAAGCCTTTGATTCCCCATTTGTCCACGGCTGGCATGCCAGCGAGGGGGTCGACCAATTCAGGAGCCTGGTCGCTCTCCTCCTGGGCTTTGGCTATGGAGGCGTCATTCCCAGGACTATGGGTATCAGGATCATGCGAAGCTCCGTCAGTTGCGGAGGCGGCTGGCACGGAGCCGTCCTCTCGGAGTTTCTGTCTCGCCTCATCCTCGTTCCCAAGAATCTTTCCATCCTGTAGCCGAGACGAGCCTCCAACAGTTAGTAAGTATGCAGGACAAGGAGAATCTACAACTCACCAGGTGCACCGACTCCTGGCGGTGATCTTAGTTCGCTTGCCCGGGTATTGGCCGAAAGCGCGTTCAAGAGACCATTCCCTCGGTTTCCTTGCGTAAGACCAGGTGCCGCAGCCTGAGGACCAAAACCCAGAGATGACATCAGGCTCGCCGCACGGTCGGAACTTATCTCCCCATTCGCAGTTCTGTTCAGTGGAGGAAAGTCATCGATACTGGTAGCCTGCACCTGAGATGCTTGAGCACCCATACTGCCCTGGTTTCCGAACCGAAATGATCCTTGCACGGAGGGCATACGAGTGGAATTGGGGCTGAAGAGGTCGTCCTGGCCTCCTTGCTGGGAGGACAGAGGCGTAGATTGATTACGTTGTATGGGACCGCCTAGATTTCTGGATCCAGAGGCTGACCACATCGAAGCCGGGTTAGCATTAGAGAGCTGGGAGTTGTTGGATAATGAAGGAAATTCCCTGCAAATCCAGTTAGCGCAAACAGCTCTCAAACACAACTCAACCATGATAGATGTAGTGAGGGTGCAAATGTGCAGCAAACAGCCAAGCAGTGTCCCTTTGAAAACAATGCGCGCAGGCTAGGGCATGTAGCTCGTCGGTCGTTTGATAGACATCATCCACGTTGTCGCGCTTTCCGACCAGTCTGGACTTCTTTGGGTTGTACAACCCTGACGAGCTTGGGGTTGAATGCGGGGGAGGGTAAACGCAAAAGGGACACCAGTAATGAGGAATAACATACGACAAATCCAGAGGCGTTGCAGGTTGCGAACCGCTGAGGCTCTGTGCAAAACTGACATTTCCGCCGAGTTGACGGTTGGGATTTTGAAGACCGGCACCACCCATAGGCACTCCTCCTCCAAACGCCCATCCTGAGTTATTGGTCCCTGTGTTCGTCGCGCAATGGTCAGCCCCTCACAATGGCAAACAAGCTGCTTCGTGGCAGTGTCAAACAGGTTCAAAGCGTACCTAGCTTGCCACCATTCGGTAACCGGTTGGATCCTGCTCGCCCCGGTTGCTGAGGCTGCTGTTGACCTCCAAATCCGCCAGGCATTCCGCGGAGTGTTTGTGGCACTGCCCCTACCGTCCGAAACCTTGGTCAGCCGTTGTTCGATTGATCGCTGCAAAAACCACCATCCTGGGCCACGGCGACACGGAAGCCCCCTTCATCCATCATATATTCATTGACATCTCGCATTGGCCGGGCGGTGCTCGAAGATACTGTGCCCCCGTGGCGAGGAGCATCAGGGCAAGGGAGGGGCACGGTCACGAGGCATAGTGCAAGAGCACAGAGAGGCTGAATACCGGCGCACAAAGTCGCATCTCGTTGGCCTGATGTCCTCTGGTATCTCGACGGCGAAATGGGCTCGTGGCATCGCAGATTGGGCAAACAGCGGGGTCTAAGGCTGAGGAGGGACGACGTGGTTGGGAGCGGTCCTACCTGGCCGATTCATGATTGCTAGGGATCGCGCGAGCGACTTGGATTGTGGGGGCGGGGCGTTCGTAGGTCTTATTTTCGCGGTGTCGGGCTTCTCGAGGTCGAAGTCGATCGTGAGGCAACGTCTTTGGGTGTCGAGATGCCGCTTGCACTTTGGCTGCACTGGTCGAGAAGGCTGTGAAGGCTCGATGCACCTTGGAGCCCGTGGCCGGATTCAAGTGGGTCCGCACCGACAGCGATGGCCCCGCCAATCAAGTCGTTTCAGGCGGGCCAAGGCTGAGGATGATGGTTAACCTCACAAACTACATGTGCACAGTTACTTGACAAAATCCCCGAGGCACGCGCTTCTCGCAGCCGCCCGCTCTCTAGCCATTTCATGCATCTATCGAGTCTTGCCCACGGTCTTGCGGAGGCTGCCCGCAAAGTCTACGCCGACCAGGTTCCTTCCGATCAAGATGATTTTGCCTTCTGGGGTCACACCCTCATCGGCGACGCCATCCATAATCTCAAAAACTTCCCTCACTCCTTGGATCATCTTGACATTTCCGTCATCAAATACAAGGCGCCCCTTGGAACGGTGTATCTCGAATTTGCCCGCCTCATCTGACTCGGGAAGACGACTATCCCAGAGCACGGCCCGCAACCACTGGTCGACAAGGGCCAATTGGTCAGGGCGTAGGTGAGTGACAGGAATCGTCACGGTTGATATTGTCTGCGCGAGTCAGCTACACAATTTTCCATCCCATCCCCTTGCTCTCCATCACTCACGGGGTCGAGATGGCTGTGTCCCTTGGCACTGGCCTCTGCTTCATTGAACTGGTCATAGGCGTGTAGGTCCAGTAGGAAGCCCTCAAGCTGTGGTACAACGCTCCTTTCGGTCACATGAATCTTTGCAAGCCCGTTGATAGACTCGATCCGAGATTTGACAGCATCAAGCTCCTCCTCATTGACCATATCTGCCTTGTTGATGACGATGACATCCGCGTGCGAGATCTGAACGTGCGCAGTAGTCAAAAGAGGGCCATGATCATCATGATCATCGTGACCCTCGACCTTGCCAGTTGGGTCTTCAAGGCTTCGCAAAATATTTTTCGCATCCACTAAAGTAACAATGCCGTCCAGGTAGATCGTGCTGCCGAGGCCGTCATCGACCCAGAACAGGGGTGCCAGGTTACCAGGGTCTGCAAGTCCAGTAGTCTCGAGCAAGATGTAATCAAACGCGCCCTTCTTCTCCATCAAGGACTCGATGGCATTGACGCCCGTATCCCTAGCTATATTAGTTTGTTCGTACCTGGGGTCCGCGGCGGCTTACTTTACTGAGCAGCACATGCAGCCGTTACCAACCTCAAGCCATTCCTCGACTTGCTCTCCTCCCTTGTTCACAGTAAGAGACTTCTCAATATCGAGTGCTGTGAACCCCACTTAGAGAAGTAGCCCCTCAAGGATATGGAAGAACCTACAATCTCCAAATTCTAGTTTACATGTAAGTACACAAAACTCTTTGTTCAGTAGGGAGATCACGGACCGTTCATAATGACAGCAATTTTCTTGCCATGCTGAGCTGTAAGAATGTAATTCAAAAGCGTCGTCTTCCCCGCTCCCAGATACCCTGGAAAACATCAGCCCAAGTGCGACTTAGAGTTTTCAAACCAAACGCCTATAATATAGCTTACCGGTCACAATAGTAATTGGTACCTTGACTGTGACTTCTTCTTGAGCTTGGTCATTGTTGGTGGTGTCAACCAGCTCTGGCGGGGCATCATCGTCAAAATCCATGATGCGCTCCAGTTGTCAGCGGGGTCGGAGTCAAGTATGTAGTTCCGGCTAAGGTATTTAAATTATACCAAATGAAGTCCTGCCGAAATTCAACAGGATCCGGGGTCAATCTCGTCTCTCGTCTTGGCCGTCTTGAAAATAGAAATCGAAGCTGGGTTTCAATACCACACAGCCCACATCGTCGCGCCAATCCCGTCATGATGGGACATGGAGACCCACTGTCCCCGTTATATGCACAGGCACTCCCAGTATGTACATATCGAAGCTCCCTGCGACGCCAGCGCAGCAAGGGTCGGGTCAAACCGCCAGCCTCGTCGTTTGTCTTAAACGCCAGCAGTCCATTTCCCCATCCAACTTTGTCGCAACCCGCCGCCCAGACGAATCCTTCCCAAGCTGCACGCCGCAGCATCCTCTCATTTGAACCCGAACAGACATGTCGCTCGCACCCAGCTCACCCCGGTTACCAAGCCCCCCGCCGCCAGCTGAGATCCAGATTGGGTCTCCGTCTGGTGGCCAGCCTGCCAGTCCCCAGACGACGCCATCCGAGCAAACACTTCTTGACGCCAGCTCCAGGCGACGAATTCACCCCGGGACCAAGGCTGCGGATATGGCTGCTGGCCCTCCCCTGGTACCCCTCCACGAGGTTCGTCGTTGCGCCCTCTCGGTCGCCCCCAGAAGCTAACCCCCCGTCAGCTGGACTCGGCCTTCCAACTTCAAGAACACCTAGCCGCCCTTCACTGCTACCATACCGCCTCCGGCACACAGCCGCTCTCCCGCGCGACCGCGCTCCAACTTGCGCAGCCTCCACCCGGCATCGACCGCACCATTTGGCTCTACGAACTGTGTCGATTTCTTATCTCGCAGTGCAACTCCCTTATCGTGGGCTTCCTCTTCGACACCCCTCCATGCAGTGCCAGCACCTGTCCCGAGATGCGCGCCTCCGAGTGGCAATTCCTATGCGCCGTCCATGAGCAGCCCAAGAGTTGCTGCGCCATCGACTATTGCTGCCATACCCTCGATTGGGCAGCCAATGTCGTCACAGATCAAAAGATTTTCCCAAGCCGTTTCGTCGTCCTCAGCGATAATCATAGCAAGAACGTTGGCGTCAAGAATCTGGTCAATGTTTTCCGTCGACTGCACCGTATATTCGCACATGCCTGGTTCCAGCACCGTGGCGTCTTTTGGTCAGTTGAGGGGCAGACGGGTTTGTACGTTTTTTTCAAAACGGTTTGTGATCTCTACGACCTGCTACCTGCAGAAAACTACAAATTGCCTCCCGAGGCTGAGGGCCTTGAGGCCCCTGTAGAACAGGAAGCCGAAAAGCCCGCGCCGACCATCCTGAAACCTCAGGCACAGCAGCGTGGTCCTGGGGGTGAAGATGATAATCTACACGTTAGAACCAATACGCGACGACATATCAGAAGCAGTCCATCAACAGGCAGCGCTGTCACTACTGTGATTGAAGCCGAGGAGGAAGACGCCGATGGCGTTTCACGAAAACTCAGGAACATGCATATTTCATCCCCGTCCGCCTTGGACGAAGGGCCTGAGGTTGCAGACGTCCCTGTGATAGTCGAGCAATCTGTCATCACACACTCAGCAACTCAAAACGGTGACTCTGGGGATGATGAACAAGAGGAAGATATTGACGAGGATGCTTCAGATGCAGATCAAACAATCGTAGAAGCAGACCTCGACCCTGAATCTATGGAGGACAAGGACGAGCCAATCGAAGAATCTGCACCACCCCAGGATTCACCAGCCTCCGAAGACACCAAAGAGGATGACAAGCCCACTGGTGAGCATGGGGCCGCCCAGAAGCCCGAACCACCGGCTGAGGAACCATCCTCCACAGAAGCCGAAGAGACCGCCAAGGAATCTGAGACTAAGCCTGAGCCTGAGCAGCTCACAAAAGAAACCGATCCAGAGAAGGATGACGAGGATGATGAGGATGACGAGGAGGGGGAGGAGAAACCCCCGGCAGAGGCTCCCCCGAAAAAGGAGTCTGGCGAGGACGAAAAATGAGCTAGTGTTTGGACCTAATATTTGTATTTTCCCTCTTGGGTTTACCCGCTAAAGGAGATGGTGTCTCAGCCCAGCCTTTTCATTTGGGACGCGGGCGTGTATCCATTGTGGTGGTAGTGTATAATATCTTTCCATTCAAGAACATAATGAAGACATACGAATGTTTTTTTACTGGCACACACACGGCAGCTGAATGATTAATGCACCCTTGCCTTTTCTTTTTTAAGCTGTGAATGAATCCGGGCACTAACGGCCCAAGCCAACATGCCCGTTGGCGTCTTTTTTTCATTTCTCTATTCAAGTTTGTGTCACCTGGTTACCACCATGTGATCACATGGGTATCTTTGTCCGAAGGCATACCTCATCTAGCAAGGTCTTGTCCATTATGTATGTCGCTTGCTATTCCATCTCATTACACCATAATCTTAAAGTTTATGTCGTCAATCAGTTGCGGACCAAATTGAGGCGAAATGGGCGTAAGTGGCTAGGGAAACGGTTAAGTCGACCAGGCACGAGCTAGCCATCCGACCCCTGCAACGGAGTTTCCAAACTTCGCTTTCTCCATACATGGTCCCAAATCCAAATCTCGGGGAAGCCAGGGCGGCTTTGTATGATAATAGCAATAACACTGGCAATACACGTTTTGCAGTGGTTTTCTGATTGCTATTTCATGTCTGCGACAACGGGTCGGGACAGCTCACGCTGACCATCCTTTGATTTTTTTGCTGGGGCGGTTGAAGTGATGGGTTTTTATTTTGTGGTCTCGGCTCTCAGGGGCTCATCCTATGCTTGCCGAACGGCTGTTTTTCTCATTCAAGGACAGTTTTGCAAATATATGCTTGACCTCCCGGAGATTCTCGTGTTGCGCCGTCACGGCAGCAGCGTTGCGTTCGTCGGCAAAACTTCGAATACTTTGCAATATTGGGCTGAAACCCTCCCCGTTTGGTAGCCACCATTGAGCACATGAAGGTTCTCTAAACAGCTCGGCCATTTTCGCTCGAAGGGTGATAGGATGGATATATCTAGGCTCTGGGTTAGTTATCAATCAACGACTTGCGGGACGGCTCGGCGTTAGTGCCCTACCACCAAACTTACCCCATTGTTTCAAGCAAAGCGAATTTTCGCCGAAACCACATATGGTGCCGTGCGTCCTGCGGCAAAAAGAGGGCCGCTATGGCTATACAGGCTTGGGTGAGAATTAAAACGCCTTTGGGCGTACCTGGCCAGTATTCAAGAGTCTCAAAATACCGACATGTCGTATATGCATGCTGGCTCAATTCTCCGAATAAAACTTCGGGGGGCGTAGTCGACGATTGGCATTTGTGCATAATCATGATGGAATGCCATTCTGCGCAAAGTATTGTCGTCGTAAATAGCGGTGGTTCGTAAAGAATATCTGGGGTGTACGGGTCGACAATGTCGTCAGGGGTCGAAGCTCGTGTTTTCGGGAAATCGGTAACAAGGTATCGAGGGTCGGACAGTGCAGGATCCTTGGACTCCTTCCATTCAACGAGATTTCGAGTTAACTGTTCATGTTCCGCATTGAACTGCTCTGGAGAAATCTGGCCACGGCTTCCCCGCGCAAACAAGATTGACATGTCGTACGAGATCAGGCGCAGCCTCGCTGACCATTCTTCCATTTTCCAGCGCAATTCGTCGGGGAACGTTGCCGTCTGAGTTTGATAATATTCGACCATGGCAATAAACCATTCGCGGGGAAGATCCGTGGGGAACCCACCCATCAAAGCCACAAATGTATCAAACCGTGCATACCAATGGAGGCACATACGACCCATAGGAGTTTGCATAATAGTCTGTGGCGTAAACATGCTGGTTAGAATTTCAAATGCCGCCTTTTGATGCCCCATCAAATTGACCCAGTCACCCAAATACTCCTGCATACCAAGTTAGCACAAGTAGAGGAGTACAACACAATCACCTGACGAACCTCGATCGTAGCCAACTGCAAGATAGTCAACAAGGTTGCCACGTTGTGCTTTTCGTTCCTCTTCAGTGTTCCCAGCAGTAGAGTGACGCTTTTATTATAGTATTGCAAAAATGTTTTCAATTTTCCGTTGGGATCTTGCAGAGTCAGGTGATATGCAGAGAATCCCACCAGCGCGTTAAGGAGGGGCTCGTGCCGTAAAGCTGCACTAGGAAGGACGCTTTTAAAGAAATCGTCCGAGTCATGAGGAATACAATAGTGATAATTAGTCATATTTTCAACAAAATATGACAAACACCGTTGAACCTCGGGTGTGAGATGGGACCAATCCGCCGGTCCGAGATCCAATGGGAAATCGGTTGACGGATATGAAGTTGTCGGGAAACTGATAGGGGTCGCTATCGAGGTTGAGGGAGACGAACTCTTGGTGCTGCTCTGGGATGGTGCCTCCGAGGTCTGTCGCCTTGGGGGGAAAGTTCCCGAGCTCTTTGACATCTTCGACACCTTTGGGGCATGTCCGTCAGTCTCGTCTTCGTCAGGTATCGTTTCGAGTTTGCTTTCTTGCTCCGTATCATCATCTTCATCGGCGTTGGACGATGAAGGGCTGGTTTGTATCCCCAGGCCGTGTTCCTTCGATTTCCCGGAGGCCCCAGACGATCCCTTTGAACCAGCGGGTTCGGGATAAACGCATTCACGGTTGCCTTTTTTGCATCCTAAGTCAAGTTAGCATTTCTCCTAGCCGAAGGAATCCAATAACCGCACGTTCGCAAATCGGACGGGTCTCGTCGCACTGGGAAAACATTAGACATCTCAACTATTTCCGGGGCCAGCGGATTTTCGATTTCTTACCTTGACTCTCCGACTTCTGCACATGAAACAACCGGAACGTGTTCGGCGATGCTTTACATGATCTATCCCCGGGGTGGTTGGGGGACCAGACTTCCTTCGATTCTTTTGTGGTTTCGACGGGTTGAACATCATTGGCTCGGGAAATCCTGTGAAATAGCCCAATTGCTGATAAGCCCCAGGCATCGGGGAAGGCGTTATGGCCATCGGTTGTCCATGCATTTGCGGCGCAAACATCTCTTCGGGAGTGGTGACTGGGTTAAGCCCCGCTCCAGACATGGAGGAGAGGAAGTGGTGGTAGTAATCGCCCATGATAGCAGCCAAGTCACGGGCTAGCCAAACAAACGGGATGTTTCGAGACTGACAAAGAACGTCTTTGGCTAATATCGATGGCGGCGGGCGTAATTTGCATGCTTAGCGAGAATGTGGCACTGTTTAGACCACAAACCACGAGCAGCTTGCGTCGGAAGCCCCGAGCGAGTGGTTTTGCAAGAGCTGGGGATGTCGACTGTACGCCAGCTCCGCGTTTCCGGCCCGGCGCTCTCCAAGAAAACAAGGACAAATCAAATGAACTCGACGACACCGGTCAATCTGGGACAGCCGTGAAGAAAAGTATCTGATGAAATCAAGATGGACGGGGGTGGGTTGAGAATTTCCAGGGGCCAGCTGCCAATTTCTGCCTGCTGCCGGTAGAAGTGACGGACAAGGGCCACCGTTGAGCCCTAGTCGATACTGTACTGACAACCCCCCCTTGTAGAAAACCGGCGGAGTGGTAAGGGCGTGGAGGGGGAAAGAGTGGAATGGGATGGACGGGGAGTGTGGATGAGGATCAGTATGTCAGAGTGTGGCCCAGTCCGGAGATGCCCAGAGGGTTTGTGCCAAAAAGGAGTCTACAGGGACGACTCTGTCAAGCACCTTGGGCTTGCGGATAGATCCAGGAAAGCGGCAAGATGTCCGCGGTTTAGTGAAACGTGGGTTGCAAGGGCACTGTATGGTTACTGGTGGGGGGCTCCAGGATGTCTGTCAAGGAAGAGGGGTTGGCGACTGCCAGCAGGTACATGTATGGCGGCTGAGCAGTGGAGTTATTAGGTGGTCACTTTGTGACAGCGGCAGAGAGGTATCGTCGATGGAGAAGGCCGAGGGTCCTTTGTAAAACAGACGTTGGGCGGGATGCCGTAGACTAATCAGGGGGCATCCATTCAAAGCCTTGCGATGGGGACCGAGTGGTCTTCGATGGCAACGTTGGGGCAGTCCGGGCTGGTTAGAACCCCTGGGCACAAGAGCCAGAGATGTCGTATTCTGCGGGAGAGTGCTGTCGCATGCAGACCTGACGGGGCGTCAACCGATGATCGTGGGTCTCGGGAGCCCAGCCAAATACTATCCCTGGCGTCTCTGATGATCCGACACGACTACGGCAAGCGGCTGAACGGACAAGGCCACTAGTTGCGTGTGGTCTGCAAGTGGAGGCAACGGTGTGGCAACAGAGTGAGGCGAGAGAATTTGGGTAAAAGTGGTGTTGCTGAGTTGACGGCAGCTAGAGCCCTGTAACTTTCAAGTGCTGCCGTTGCTGCTTGTCGAGGATGCGGATCCGGATTGGAGATTCTGCAGAGGCGGATGGGAGGGATGGGTCTGCCGGGGGTGTGAGTGGGTGCGGGTGTGTGTCATTTGAGAGGGAAGAAAGCGCGGGAAGAAGAAGCGCCAGTCGATTGAAAAGAGAGAAGTATGTGAGGATGTGTGCATGTGTGGTGTGTGTGTGCGTGTGTGTGTGTGGGAGGCTAACTCGGCCGAGGAGGGGGGGCGAGGCCAAGAATGGAGGCGTCAACAATAGTGGAGAGGAAAGGAGGTGGAATTCCCTTTTGGATGCCAGATTATGTACTTTTGAAAAGCCGTTATGCTGTTGTGGTGGCAGAGGATGCGGTGGTGGTGGTGGTGGTGGTGGAGGCGGCCATGGCTATTATGTGTTGTTGTTAGACAAGTAATAAATGGACCGGGGATGGCTTTAAAGCAGAGAGCGCGAAAGAGAACGGCTGCACAAATCAAGTGGTTACGACAAATTTGACCCAAAAGCGAATAAACAGCGGTGGCCCGAGCATCAGTAATAAGAATCAGAGGAACAATTGAACTAACACGCGGCGGAGGATATGTGATAGATTGAGGCATGGAGTGGATGGATGGATGATGTTATTCCAGCAGTGCGCGCGGGGCGGCTTGACTGGGGCTGGGTTGGAGGGTTGATGCGCTGGGAGCACTAGAGGGGGAAGGAGCACACACCCTGGCAGCCAGCAAGGGTACCTGAGGGTAGGTGCTGATTTTCCATGGTTGGCTTCCGGCTCTTCTGGTTCTACTCCCAGTACTCTCCCGATTCTGCGATATGCCCCCATCGAAGGCACAGCTGGGCCCGGCTTCAACAGCCTAGCCTGCTAAGATGACGCCGGATGGCAGATGGAGACCGCACCCGCAGTGCCTTTTGGGCTTGGGCAGAAGGGTACCTGTCCCGAAAGAGCTTAAGACCGCGGAAAGCAAACCGGAGGGCTGGACCTGATGGCGCCAAACATCCCTTGTTCTCTAACTGTTAGTCGCCCCCTCGAATGTCCATCCCCTTGACGTTTCTAGACAGCCACGCCACTGGACCGCCTAAGTGAAAACGACGGCCGACTAGAGCTGAACCTCTGGGGGGCAGGTGGATCAGAACCGCTGTGGCGTTGTCGGGGTCGGAGTAACTGCTCGTTCATCCATGGTGCCTGTTTTTGGCATCTCACAGTTGCGGCCGCCGCGCTTGGCATCGACAGAAGCACCAAACGCACCAAGGGCTACTTGGAAGTGGCCGCGACCAGGGGCTGCTACTGCATGCGGTGATGCAACGCTTTGGGTGGGAGGGGCGTTTGAAGGCGCAAGGAGAGCAAGTCAGGTCGCCGGGGGTGTAGATGCAAACTTTGAGGGTACATACTGTCACTGTCAGCTTCCTTTCCCTTCGTTTTTTGCCTGTCTTTTCTTTTTTATTTTGTCCCTGCCCCCCGTCACCCCGATCTATCCTCCTTGGGAAACAAAATTTTTGAGATGTTGTCTTCCATCCATGACACGGCGACACGGCGACCCGCCCATCACGCCCATCACACTCACTCACTCACTCACTCACACGCTCACACATGCACACTCACACAGGCGCACAAATGCACACGCACATCCTTGATTGTCCTCGGTCCTATCCTAGTGCCTCTCTCTTCTTGGACAGTGCTTTGCACTACGCCTCTTCCCTCCTCTCCTCTCCTTCCCCTCCCATGCTCCCATGATTCCAGGGTGCTAGAACTGGGCGCCGGCGTGGCAGGGCATCCTGGTGTGGCATCCGTCCATGGCTCCCCGGCCGAAACACAATTATGGAATAGATGGCGATCTGATAGGGCCCGCACAGGGCCCATGAGAATTACCAGAACATGGCTCGAAAAAAGCCTTGATCAACCTGCCCCAGGCCATGGGTCCATCCCAACATCTGACAACCACCCACACAGCAAACGGCGCCTGGGCGCTTGGATCAATTACCGCTCTCGGCGCTCTCTCGTGGGTCGTCGCGTGGCCCGACCCAGCAGCACCGCAGCGCCTCCGTGGCTTCGTTTTTGACTTCGACCCGACAGTTGACAATCTCTATGGAGCGGGCCTCGCCATGCCAACAGCGCGCCATCGGCAACGCGCCAAGTTGCCAACCCTGGGATTTGCACGGTTTTCAACCCTCGTAGTGCGCTCCTGCTCGGCCGGACCGGAGCGCTTCCGGAGACGGAGGGCCGAAGGCAATCACAACCACGGAATTTCCCGGTCCTGTCTGTCTTTCGTCGGCCCAACAGAGAATCAGAGTGCTCACTTCATATACCTCACATCGGAGAGATGCTTTCCGCACATGGGCTGTGCCCATCCGCTATATCCTCAATCCCCGTCCTGCCTGGTCTGGGCTTAATTAAGCACTAGGAAGAGTTCGGGCCAACCTGAAGCACAGGCCAGATGAGAAACGGGATACGTTGGAGATTTGAAGACGCAGCTTACCATGCTATGCCATGCTTGACCCTGCAGCAAGCATCGCCCCCCGTCCGGTGTTTAGCTATGATAATCCCAGTCCCGAATGCTCCGGCCAGGCAATGTCTCGAGCTCCTCGGTGGAAGTTGATGACGCGCGATCGATTGCATCCGCGGCCGGCCCTGGTTGGTAAGAAGCTGCTGCAACTCAATGCGATGCGTAACATTTTATAGCTCACGAGGTAGTGCGCTTCTTTTGGCTCCTGAAGGCTACATACAGTATGCATGTGCAGGCTCAAAGCAACTCCTTGTCCTGCGTCGATTTGTTTCACCTCACGTGGCATCACATAATCGAATCTAACGTGTCTGGTCCTACATTGGATGAGACTTGGGCGATGCCTCATTGGCAAACGGGTTGAATAAACAAGCGTCTCACGACAGAGGTGTGCCCGCCAGCAAGGGCATCCACCACTTTGCTTTGTTACACGGATCGGGAGCCTCCCGTTCCAGCCCAATTCTAGAACAATGTAAGCGGCATCGAAAAGACAACAAAGTGATTGGGCGGGTCAATATCTTGGATGTGGTTCGTCTCCCCCAGCACCTCGACGTGCCAGGGAGTGGCTTCCCTTCCATTCGTACCACGGCACAGCAATTGTCTCCCAGGGCCGAAGATGACAAGTCATGTTCGGACAATGTTGATCTCCCCCGACAAGACGGCCCAACTGCGCCCAGCCAACAACATTTGGCTCCACTCGGAGGGCCCCGTTGCAAGACGCCTGGGTAGGTTTGGTAAGGCCGATGTCCTCACGAGCCAGGTCTTGGTTCAGCAGATGCATGGAGCCCCAAACGGCCAGCGAGGATGTGGTCCAGCATCCCGGCGGCACCGTCGCCCGCCCAGCCAATCCCAGGCCAAACAACAGGAATGGAGATGCCTTTTGCGGGTTTATCAGTTGGGCATGTCGAACTTGTTCCATTGGACCAGATACGGTGGCGATGTCTGGCGGCTGTTCTGCTCTACCGCAGTCGTGACATTCGGGTGATGTACCGGCGGCTTGGCCCGTGACTGGCGGACCTGTGTCAGGTACGTGTGCTGTAGGGAATTCTGTTGATTAGTCCCTCATCTCAAAAGGGTATCGTTCGGGTGTGTTGCATTCAATGACAGCCGGGAAGATCCCTTTGGTGCTGAGCCATTGGGGGTCCGGCTGCGCTCAAAGCGTTGACGCCGGAGCGCGGTTACTGTCCCGGCGGAGGGCGATTTCTCCCCAGAAGGCTGATTCTAGCCTACACCAAACTTGGAAGTACCACTTCCCTACTTTGGTATTTGATGTGCTGCCTTTGCTCCAGGTTTGGCACGGATGCTGTACTGGACAAAGCGTGCTCTTCTCCCTTACCGCGGTTACCTATGAGCGCGGGAGGGACAGGGAAGGGAAAAATGAGGCAGAAGGGGGATTTGTGCAGGGGCGGCGATTCCCGAGGTGTGTGTGCTATACACCCTGTGTTGACAAAAGTGCATTAATTATGTCCCTGGTTGAGCGCCAATCTGCATTCTCCATTCTGTATCTCAAATGCTCAATCTCTGTTTGAATGCGAAAATCTAGTCGCCGTCACCACGCTTTGCCGCGACCCGCTAATGTACGTCGCAAGGGCCCAGGGGTGAGGGGAAGAGCGGCATCGTATCCCATTGCCCACCCCGGTACTCGACAAAGTTCGACTTGCAGCCTTGACGTCGTGCGGACGTCGAAGTGGTCCGACAAGGAAGCAAGACGCCATCCAGCGCGTCTTTAGAACGGTGCTAAAGGTTGGCACCGGCGCCTACTCAGGCATGGGGGCCGCAAGCGCCCTGGCCACCCAGAGGGGAGGAGGGCATGCCAGAGGCCCCGCTGGCGCCACCAAGTTGAAGCAACCAACTCAGGACATGCAGCTGTTGGCCTGAATGGGAAATCTGACGGCCTGCTTGGCATCAACCCATCCCCGGGGTCAAGGATCCAGCTGGGGGTCTACCGGTCTAGAAGCCTTCTCTTATGTTTGAGCCCTGAGGGTGGAGGGGTCAATGTGGGTATAGGTGGAGCGAGACATGCGGGCGAAGTCAGGGCCGGTGAGAACGGGTGCATACGTAACCCGACTTCGATGACCCCGACCACCGAGGAGTAGGGAAAGCCCGAGAGCCTCATAGTTCTGCAACAACAGGATTGGTACTGAGAGCCGTTGAGCCACCTCGGCGACCCTTTTTTTTTTTTTTCCTTTCTCGGGCCTATAATGACTCAGGTCCAATACACCCTAGCCCAGCGTTTGATGTTGAGGTGACATATACCTTGAATGATGGATATGCGGGTGTTCGGGCCAGATGCAAAGGCAACTGGGTAATTGTCCTCCCCGCCCGCTGCTTGGCTTGGGGGTGGCTCCTGTCTAAGTTGTCTCCTCTTCCCCTCTACCAAAGAGAAAAAAAAAAAAGCCTCCACCCCCCCCCCCCCCCCCCCGAAGGTGCCAGGGCCACAAAGAGAAACTAGCCTCTCCCCCACGGGTAGGCATCCCTTGAATCCTGGATGGATATACCTACCTACCTGCCAACCCCGGTAGTCCAACCCAAGCCCCTCGCCATTGCAACTTGGGCAGTTCGGTGCCGGCTATCGCTAACATGGACTGCCATTGCACAAGCCTTAACCGGCATATTGATTACCCTCACGTCTAGCACATGCTGGTGCATATCGGTCAGAAAGATCATCTCCGGTGGCCGCCCCACCACAGCGTGGTTTAGTCCACATTGATAAATTTGTCGGCCCAGCTGTTTCACCGGACTCGTTTTAACTGATTACCGATACCGATAACATACATTGGTGTCAACTTGAAGAGTGTTCGGTGAGGAGTCCAGAAAATGCCACGAACCCATTGGGCGACACGGCAAGTGTGGCTCAAGCTCGCCGAGGTCGAAGGGGGGGTACAGATCCCGCCGCCGGCCCCACCAACGGAGCTGAGGCGAGAGAGGATGTGAGCCTACCAAACCCTTTTTTTCGTCTTGTCTTTGGTTTGCCTTGTCTCGTCCATCCTCCAATTTCCCAGGATCTGCCCTGC
>JAHVYC010000107.1:0-186801 GCA_020623665.1 Calonectria multiphialidica
AAATGCCCTCATGAGAAGTCTCAAGGGCTAGGTAAAATAAAATAAGACCCAGAAATGCCAGGGTCAAGAACAAATATCATAAACATCATTGGAACCGTATGATCAAACGGTCCCTCAAAGAGGAAGCCACAAAAATTGGCCAAAAATCATGGATTGAGACGAAGCTGGGGTCGGCTCTTGGTGTTGTAACCAGAGGGCCTTTATCTCTAAGTCCGGTGTTGTAGCCGGGCTAACTTTTAACCGCTTTTCCACCTGCCCCATCGTGGACCAATAACTAAATACCCCAGCTCCAACACATTGGCCATTAAGCAATGCAATATTGAAGAAGCATTTGCGAAGATGGTCGATTGTTGAGACATCCGTGATTATGGGCTTAAGTAGACTCTGAGTGATTATGATTGTGTTTGTCTATGTGTATATTAGTAAGGAATCCATCAAGATTTGGGCCTAAGGATTAGCTGTCCAATTTGTAGTTTAATAGTCTGCCTGTTCGCTGATGTGCATCATACTCCACCTATTATAACAGAGATATTGACGTATAATACAAAAATACAATTACATATTTTCCCCTTATTTATTCTTAAATTACTTTAAGTGAGCGACCGACAGTTATTTGGTCTAAATGAAGCCTGAAAGCTTTTGATGTTGTATATTCTGCTCATTACTTCAACTATATTAGCCATGATAAAATTAACTGGTGTCTGGAGGATAAGAGACATACTCAAAATCATAACCTTTATTCTAATCATTAATAATTATAACTCATGTAAAAGTGACGCATATTGTCGTGAGCTTCGAGATCGTGGTATCGATTTTGGTAAGGATTCGGCTGAAGCAGTTGTCTTGGATATACTGGGTACTATGGTACTGATTTTCTGCTCGAGAGTTGCAATGCGTCCCATAGAATCGGTGGTGGTGGCCTTGATAGTTGCCTTGAGAATATATTGCGTGCAGTCAACGCCTCTTGGACACTGAAGATGATAATACTGGGGCATGAGGACATTGCCTGATCCAGGAGTGACCAGCTGGCCATCCTTTTTCAAAAGCTTGTTGAGTATTTCTCTGCGTTGAATTTTGTTTTTGTAGTCTCTTGCCGTCCGGACAGCTGTGAAACCCGGGGCTGCTGTAATTGCGGCTTTTGGAGCAGTCGAGTCAGAGCTCATGGATAATATTGTTCCGGCGGATGTGCCCGTGGCTGCAGAAAATTCTTCAAATATATTAGGACCTATATTGTTGAGGTAGGGGGGATATTTACCTGTGAGAGTAGTTGTAATTACGTTGATTATGTCTACAGCATGCGGCCGTGACAGGACGGCTGTGTCCTCTTCATTCCAAATGCTTTTGGTTCTCGTCACACACTCGGATTTTGTGGAAGTTTGCATCATTTCATGATGCATTGCTGATATGCTTCCTGGATTCTTTGCAGATATATCTGGGCGCGAGGTCTCAGCAATGAGAGCCTCGGCCGTGCAGGCCAAAGTCACGACAAGCCAATTCAAGTTCTTCATCATGAGACCAGCAAATCCATTGATGGCCAATGATCAAGTTGGTGAGGAACAATGGGGGAAAAGCGGCGGCGCGGCGAGAGAAATTTAAAGGGCGCTGCATCCAGAATTACCGTGGCGGCGGCTATTGGCTTGGCGCCATAAACCAACGATTTTGCGGCCCGCTAAGATCCCAATAGCGCGTTCGGGTAGGTTTTAGGTGCCAATTATCTAGATCCACCGGGGTGATGTGGTTTGCCAGTTCAAGCGCCACACTAGACTAACGTCGACGCATTAATAGGGGGAAAGAAAGAAAAAGGAAGTAAAGTGGACACTGGGGTGATGAGTTCAGCCACGACTAACCAACGCCTGTGATAGTTGCTGCAAAACTGGTTAGGGTGCCTTCTGAGTTTCGGTCGCATTGGTCAGCGTCTCTGGGTCAGGACTTTTGACTCTGGTTGTGCCGACAACCATCAATTCGGGTTGACTGGGTTCAATCGATATAAAGGTAAAATGATCAGGTTCTGGGATTGGGAAACTGGGGGAAATTGTGCTTTGACCAGACTGAAATAGAAAGGAAAAAGTAAAAAAAAAAAGCATTCCTTTGGAGTCTTTTTTAATGAGAGCACGAGCGCGCTGCTCAGCCGCAATTTACTGATTATTCGGACGGAGACTAATTCTTGGTCCTCGAAGACTTCCGTAAATTGGCCCAAGGAAGGACTCAGAGTTGCCATGATAAGTCTCTGTACAATATCGCTCATCAAAAGCATTTCCGTAGTGCGTGCTTCTCGTAGAATCCGAAACAAACTCACAGGGTCAGTTTATAGAGGTCATGTGCACTAGATTCATGGTTTGACCAATTGAAATAGTATTCAAGCTCAGGGGAAATGTTATTCTAACGACCAATACTTAGAATCTGGAGTTTGGTTTTTCTTGAGGTCGATCCATCCTTTGGCTCGAACAACTACAAACCTCAGATACGAACCTGAGATTGTGTCAGGCCTTTCCAGCAGAAGATCTCGGATTGCATAACTTGAAAATATCAGGTCGTCATATATAAAGTGACATTTTTGATACACAAATTCTGTAACCATGCCGAATGCATCCGTTTCATTGTCGGAAAATTGTATCCTAGAGCACGAGGTTCGAGGGATTGTCGTATCTTTTGTTCTAATCAGTGCATTTCCATCGATATCTTCCGTGAACAATATTTAGATAAAAATGACTCGATAGATTTAAGAATCGTCAATATTAATCTGAGCTTAGCGTAATAATTTAAATAGCCAAGCTGCGCCATGGGCTTATTGCCCCCTCCCCCATACTACATTTGCCATCTTCTACAGCTTAATAACAAGCATTCAAGCGTTAATGAATTTAAATATCTGAAAATAGAGCTTGATATAATCTCGCGCGTTAGATGCTTAAGTAACATGCTCTGCATGTAACGGTTTCGATGCCTTCTTCTCATCCGATGTCGAATTTTCTAGGATAGTTGCTTCGATGCATCAGTAACTTGGCAAGATTGATCCCTAGAAGGGTTTGAGAAGAACTTACTAGAAAATTGTCTGGCTGAAACACGCTGCTCAAATAGCTGGTCAATATCTTCTAGGGATCTTTGAGAGGTCTCTGGCAATAGAAGGAACACCTAAACAGACGCGAGCACCATGATAGAGCCGAAAATGAATCCCACTTTTGTGTTGAGATTTGCCGCATCTGCATTGAAAAGATAAGGGAAAGTGAAGCTGACGAGCCAATTGAAGAACCAATTGCTGCAGGTGGAGACTGTCATGAGTTTCGCTCGGTTTCGGCCGGTGGATATTTCGGAGCAGACCACCCAGACAGTTGGACCCCATGCTAAATTGAATGAAACCATGTAAATAAACACCAAGGCCACGATACCCTCACTGACAGCATATGTCGGGTTTGGGTGAAGCCCTAAGCCTCCCATGGTCATAATGGCTGCTGCCATAAGAAACCCAGAAACAATAAGCATGGGGCGGCGTCCTATTCTTTCAATGCCAATCTGGCTGGCCATCATGGCAGGAAGTCCTACCAAGTATAGGGTCACCTGAATAATAAAAGGTTTCTAAATTTGTAAGTAAGAGACAAATAAAGATTCTGAACTGCTCACAAACCTTGATGCCAATGATGGTAAAGAAATAGGGACCATAGGCAGTAATGAAATTGATACCGGAGCCCTGTTGCAAAGCTACGACAAAAGATGCCAATTAGCGACAGTAGCTAAACAGATGATATGATATTTTGGAATGATGGATAGTGACGGCGTAAGTGGTAAAAACCACAAAATAGGGGAGAACTTACCTTGCAATGCCCATCCAAGGTAGGCTTTGCGTCTTTCGGGTAATAATGCGACGACACTGTGCCACGAGCTGCCCTCGATCGCGATCGATTCCTCATGCAGGGCTTGATTGATACTTTGCAGATCATCGCTTATATCGGCATGTTGTCCTTTCAACTTCTTTAGTGAATTCTCGCAGTCCCCAATCCGGTTTTTTAATGCCAGCCATCGAGGAGACTCGGGGCAGAAGAGCAGTAGCCCTGGCCCAAGAATCAGGGGAAATATCATCTGCACTGCAATGGGAATGCGAAAACTACCCGTGTCGGCACGATTAGTGGTGGCATAATCAACGGAAACACCCAGAATCAACCCGACGCCGACATTAAACTGATACATGCTCACCATGACGCCGCGAACTTTGGCCGGGGCGCAATCAGCAATGTAGAGAGGTACAAAGCATGAGATCAATCCCACAGCATAACCTATTTCTGAGCGTTAGAAGCCCAAAATTGAACCGGTCCGACTTGCTTGACCAATACTTACCAAGAACTAGTCTACCCGCAATCATGAGGCCGATATGTGAACCAGCGACCTGTAGAATAGTGCCAATTACGACAATCGCGCAAGCCATCAGCAATCCACCACGCAATCCGGACCATTTACCGAGCCAGGCCGCAGTAAGAGCGCCCAAAAATTCACCAGCATTGATGATGGATGTGATTAGGGATTGCCTAGAGGCAGTAAGAACCATGTCTCCAGTGGTAGCGTCATAAGTGCCATGAGACTGGATAAATGATTTCATCACCAGGATGCCTGGTTCAACAGTTAGCATTGAAGCAATTTATAACCAGGAAGAAATCCAAACCGGAAAAGTAGCTTTGGTCATAACCAAACTGTAGTGCTCCCACAGAAGCAAAGAGACAAATGAGGATAGCCCTCCACTCTTTGAGAAGGTCGCTTTTAAGCGCCATGGTGAGTAGAAAGCTGCAGAGAGGGCTCCAGGTTTCTCTGGAATCAATGGATGCGGCAACAATGGGATCCTCAATTCAGTGTCTCAAGAAAAAGATGATGTCTAGGACATGCATTAGCATGAACACGCGAAGCAAGTACTTCTTTATACATATACGAGCGAGAGCCGACGCCAGGGAAAACTTTCTGTTGCTCGTTCGCCCGCCACCAGCCTTCAAACCGGCCAGAACTCCAGACCTGCGGGGGAATCCACTAGATAAAGTCACCCTCTACACGTATGGGGAAGACCATGCATGATCCTGACGAACGGCGCGTTAGATAGGTGTTCTAGATCCCCCGTGTGTCTTACTTCGGTAGCTAAGGATATGAGCCATGCCGGAATTTCAAGATTTACCGACTTCAGTCCGCCTCTCAAACTCGATCTGCAAGGAAGTGGTTGGTGGATTCGGATGGTGCGGTGCAACTCTACGCTTTGCCTAATACAGACGACTTAGGATTGAGCCGATTTATCCACAAGGAGATATACCGACCCCAATAGCCAATCATGATCGTAAACAGCGGCGCTATTGACCAACAAAGTGGGCCCAGCTGATGTAGCCTACCCTTCTTGGCCCTTCTCAACAAGCGGCTGATCAGATCCGAGGCCACCACGCAAGGCAGTTCCGTCGGAAAATATTTGCAACATTGGCGTGACCACGGCGGGGTTCCCAATGAACTGGGCTGACTATAATATTACATATCGCTAACGTCTTATGGCAAGACGTGGTGATTCCATGGCATATATAAGCTCCCATTGTACGCGTGTTGGTGCTGCCTGCGATTGGTTCAACATATGCCTGCACCAATCCCGCTACCCAGTCTTCGCCGAGGCCAGAGATGGCTCCAATCGTGAACCTACCCACAAGTGAATCTCACAGCCATGTACAGAAGGTTATTGGCAAACCGTCACCGCTTTCTCCTGAGCTAGATGAATTTCGCGGGATTCCATATGGAACGGTCAACGCACGATGGGAGCACTCCCAACTACGGGAGAGCCTTCCGCAGGACTACTTTTTCGCAATAAAAAATGGGTAAGCTCAGAGTACACGATTCAATGCTTACCTCATGTCTGTACCTAACGAAACATCTCATTAACAACCCCAGGCCCAAGTGTCCCCAGCCAGCTGCCCCGAACAACTCGAGGACATACCAATCATATCTTCCGTTCCCTGATGATGTAGCCGAATCCGAGTTTGACTGTCTAAACCTATTCATTATTAGACCTAGTAATGCGGCGCTTAAACAGCGTGGCTTCGATGTTGCAACGACCCTACTGCCTGTATTTGTCTGGATTCATGGTGGTGGATGGGCATTTGGGGCGGCAACGGATCCAATGTGGGGTGAGAAATCCACTCTATTGCACTTTTGCTGCTTGGCCGGATCTCTAGGACAAGTTCATACTAATTACTTCTGAGATGACAGGTCCCTCCCGAATTGTGCTGCGCGCCCTTCATAGACGAAGCCCAATCATCGCGGTTTGCATCAATTACCGCCTCAACATCTTCGGATTTGGGGCTTCCACAGACCTTCTCCGATCTCAAACTCACGCCCAAACGCGGGGCTTGAATTTTGGCTTGCGAGACCAAAAGGTTGCTTTGACATGGATCTCTCGAAATATTGCCGCCTTTGGCGGTGACCCAGACAGGGTTACTATTGGAGGGCAATCAGCTGGATCAGTCTCTGTACACGCCCATCTTCTAGAGGCAGAAGGGGGTTCGGGAAAACCTCTAATCAGGCGGGCCATTATGCAATCCGGTGCATTAGAGACTCTAGGTCCAGATCCCATACAACATGCCGACATTGCCTGGGCAGATTTGTGCAAATACTGGGGCGTGGACACCGACAGCTGCAAGAATGATGGCGTCAGTGTTGAGCTTCTTCGGAGAATTCCTGCGGAAAAGCTGGTGGAGTCCGCAGGAGCGGTGGGACTCGTGGTATTTCCTGCTGTGTTTGACAATATCACTTTCCTACCAGGAACTCCAACTGACCCAAACTTCGTCATCAATCTTGGACCAGTAGGGCCTGGAGATGGGGTTGAATCCTCGCCCTCTACTTACATAGATGTTCTCATGGGAACTACCGATTGGGAGGTGAGAATTTGTGTTTTCTCGAGCGCTTGGCTAAAGTAAACTCGTTTCTGACCTCATATCAGGCTGGCGTTTTTCTCTCATCGACAGTAAGCTGGGATCAGGTTCAATCCGTTTTCGGCCAGGCATACAGCGATTGCATATTGCGCACCGAGGTTATGCAAGCTTATAACTTGGTGCAATCTGCATCACAAGAGGACCTCCAACGAGGAGTGGCACTTTTCCTCAACGATTCTATGTTTGGGATACCAGTCCATCGGGCCAGAACACATCTTGGCCAGCGTCGTGGCGATACTGCCGATTCACATGCACAAGGTGTTCACACGTTCCATGTTGAGTTTGGCAACCCATTTCCTGGTCCTAGCCAGGGCATTTCACACCATTGCGTGGAGTTGATTTACCTTTTCGAGGCAAGTCATGATGCATTGGCCAAAGCTGATCAGGGAATTTTCAGTCCATACCAGGACCCGGACGACATGCCGATTCTGGATAGCATCCCTGATGACGATCTCAATTCCCACACAGAGCCTTATCATTCCTTAAAGCACCGAGATACAGAAAACACATCAAATGATCTTTCGTGCTCGCGGACAAACATTGAATTGTGCCATGCTATCCAGGACCACTGGCTTAATTTCATCCTCTTCGGGAGGTCTCCGCAAAAACATAATTCATACCCAGTAACAGTTTATGGCGAGGACAGAGCTACAGTGATTGAGAGTTTCGCTGATGATAAATGGCAAAGAATAATTCGAAGGTGGGATTTGACGGCGAAAGACTTGGATGCGATGTCAGCCGCCAGTAGGGCAATCCGGGCACTTTAGGCCGTCCAATAATAAACATCATTGCATAAAAAAGAAATTTTGAGATGCACAACCTCATCGAATGTGCTCCACAGTCTAGATACTGCAGATAATATCCACAGAAACGACCTGCAATAAGCGGAGACACTTGGAATACTGTCCCCATGTTGGAGTTGGCAAACGATTGCTATGGAATCTATTCCCTGGATATGTCTTGATTCATTGCTTATGAAACCCTGCTTCTTTAATTAACCGGGCTTTGGAAACGTAACTACGAGCTTTTAACCAATTTCTTGGCCTCTTACATTTAAATTCATCGTCCTCTAGCAGGTGAGAAATCCTCATGCGTCTGAGTGATGAGCACATGAAAGCGAGTTCAGCCTCTGTTTGCATCGCCCGCGATAATGTGTAAAATTACATCAGTTCCATAAATTTCGAGACCAATACATTCAGTGATTCTAGTCCCGGCAAATCGGGTCGAGCTATCCGGATCTTCCAAATCTGGGATGGGAGGTTGTAGCTCGTCAATAACGCTTCTTTCGGGATCCCCACAATAGGAGATTAACCAGGGGTCCTTCACTTTTATTCGTTCCTTCTGCGGGTCCCAATTGGGATGTGATCAAGTCATCGTAGTAGCCCTAGCCACTTTTCCTGTCATTTATCACGCCATACAATTCAAACCCAGCCAATGAACACTCACGGGGTAAAGGATGGCCCTGTATTGTTTGTTTCATCAATTTCAGCTCCGTAGTACCCCAGACCTACTGTCATGACGTGAATTCTATTTCATCTCCGCTCTTTCAGATCTGCGACGTATGTCGTGCTTCTTGACCGTTGCGATTTTATTTTCTTCCCTTCAAACAAGTTAAACGACCATGTTGGGGCACACTGCCTTCATCCTCCTGGTGGCGGTCACCTCCATCATGGCCCAACTACAGATCACCAAGACGACTTACAATTCCGAAACAGGTGAATCGTTCACCTTGAAATTCGACCAAGGTTGCATTGATCACACATGTAACCTTTTTCTTATGAAGGACAAATTGGATTATTGGGATCTAGGTAGTGAGTCATTCGTCGAGTTTATAAAACATAATCTTCTTGATGGAGGCTTTCAACTTTTCGAAAGGCTCTTGTTGACTGTCAATAGCCAGCACCCTCATCAATGGCTCACTTACCATCATTTTTGGCGACCAAATGGAAAATGGGACATATGCCTTTAAATCGGTCGACAATTTAACCAACGCGACTTCCTTAACCCCGGAATTTCAAATCTTGAATCCCACTCCCACCGGTACCAGGGGCAACATCGACTCGGATAATTCTAATGGCATTTTACGTTCGGCATCTATAGCGGGGATAACAGTTGGAGCTATCGCAGGTGTCATGCTTTTGATCACTGGCGTCTTCGTCTGGAGACGAAAGCAGAACCAAAAGGTTGATATGGCTTTGAATCCGGCGGAATATTCTGATGACCCAGAATTAAACAAGGCCCAAGGATTTTGAGAAAAGATTATCTCGGCCAAGGTGAATTGGCCGCAATATATTCGCAAACCCCCTAATATGAAAAATACGCTATTTTCAACAGAGATTGGACCGACCGTGGAGTTGAAATTTAGTCGGTGCTATTTTTATTGATGCCGATCTTTCAAAAACAAAACCCAAAAAAAAACACAAACTTTCCATCTAATTACATCTTCAGGCTTTCAACTTTTCAGGATGTTGTTCATGAGTCGGATGGAGTACTCTGACCGGGATTACCCGGTGCTAATGTCCAGTATCTTTTCCAGGGGTGGACTTTGTAATTTCAAACTTCCTCTTCTTCGCTTCTTCGGGCCGGCCCATATCTTCCATCCACAGGCCGTTGTACCCTGCCGTCCATCGATATTTCAATAGTTCCGGATCAAATGATTCCTCTATTGCGAGTTCTGAAGGATCGCGCTCATCCGGTGTGAGGCACTTGGACAATGTTTCCCGTAACACCCTGGCAAATGTTTTCTGATAGTCTATGCTCACAGTGTCGACAAAGGCGTCCAGTGTACGTAGGTTGATCTGGCAGCAGTTGAGGATGTAATCATCCGCTGAATGCCTAAGCTTCTTGGCGAGGATCAGGAAGATGAAAGAAGATTGGAGGAGGTATGTGCCAAAAATCCGGAAGCAAACCCGCAATTTCGGATCGGAAGCAAGAATTAGGTCAGTTATCTGCCCATCGACTATAATTAGCCACTCTTTCCATGAAAATAGTTGTTTTTAAAAAGGCCTACCTTTGAACATTGCCCAGCATGCTCTGCAGCAATTAAGAATTCATTGGACAACAGCCAATCAGTATCCTCAAACATCTGGACAAGATCCGCCCTTCCATGCAAGATAATATACAAGCAATGATATATATGCCATCCGTATAGGAGTAACTTCGGTTGGGATGGAAAGTTATTGTCGAGTTCTGATATTTTATTCAAGGTCCAGACTGAAAAAGTGGCATTCTTGGGTGCGTTACTAGACGGTGTTTGTCCCGAGAGACGACGAGCAGAAGACTCCCATGATTCCAAACTCTGTTCGATAGACTTGCGCATGAAGGATGTGAAATCCCGGTTGGTTCCAAAGCTGCGATGTTGAAGAATAAAATGATATTCCAAAATATCGCCGAGTATGCTATAGGATACATTAGTAACAGATGCATGATAGACTACATCGATGTACTTGCGCAAACAAGGGAACGAAAATCCCGAGGTAATCTAGCGAATATACCTCAAAATTTACCCCTTTGTGTCGTATTTGACTATCCGCTTGGCCGGAGAGTGGGATGTCACTGTGCCAGATTGCATCAGGGCACGGCCGGTACAAATCCTGACAATCAGAATCCCGCAATACCGGCCTCATATTGAATGAAAAGGAGCTATGTCGGTCAATCATGTATGCCATCCACCACATTCTTTAACGATTAGTCTTGAGGCTTCCCCAAAAAGAAAACAAATCAAAGAAACAGCGACTAGTGGTCACGTCTGGAACATGGACTCACCTTCTTCGTTCTTCCTTAGATTCTTCATCGAAGCCTTCTGCTTCGATATTTAAGTTAAGCTGCTTGACTAAAAACTTAAAATGCGATAACCATTGAGGGAGATACCCATGATTTTCGTTGTCACTTGTGGCAACGCTACAAAGTATAAGTGTGGCGACGACATCATCAAATGCTGGCTCAATCTCTGCAAGAAATACAGGGCTGAGAAGTTTGAGTACAATTGACAAGAGAGAACTCTTCAGCCATGTTTTTTGGCCATTGTTTAAGTGACTCAATGGCGCCTTCCCTGGTCTGGACGGCAGATAACAAGATAGACCTATTCGCCATCTACTTAGCGAACTGTATCAGTACGCGGAGTTGGGGACAATTGGCTTACAGAGAATGGAGAGGAGGAGTGTCGGGCTTGTCTCTCGATATCCATCTAAACGCAAGATGTTCACTCTTCGCAGCACGGTGGTACCATTATTATCTTGGTTTGGCGAAGAAAAAAAGTTCTCCAATAGTTTGCACGCATCATGAGTCGAACACAGATATGGATAACCAGCCCTATTAACGGTACAGTCAGCTCTGAAATTCTCAAGTCCACTTGTCTACCAACTGTTCTGATGATAAATCGCTCTCGCCGACCCCGTACGGCTGTAATCGTTGCAACACAGGATATATGGGAGTGTTACCGGGCTGGGCTTATTAACTCTTCACCAACGAGGACCACTGGGGCTGGGACTTACTTGGACTGGGATGACTGGGTCAAATTTCCGTTTCGGTCCCGGTTTAAGAATCGCTCGTTGGCATGTACAGGAGAGATTGAGTCCTGAAACCCGTGTTAGTGAGCGAATGCCTATGAAGTGCTTCAAGACCGTACTCCTGCATCTGCGGCATCCCTGGGGAGAACTAATGCACTTAACCTTCCTGAGAACGCATTCATCAGCATACTCCTTATTCAACTAGTGGATGGGTGGCTCTGACAATTCATGACATCTATCACACGCCAATCGGGTTCTGTCCATTCTCAACAGTCACGTGCTTGGATGAAAGAAGGCGTTTCGGATCCAAGCATATTTCTCATGCAAAGCCGCTTGTATTTCTTCACTTAGAGTTAAGCCCTAATTCTGCAAATGTCCCAGAAAAGAGAAAATGGGAAAGGAGAAGAGAAAGAAGCGAGGCTGTATACAATACGGAAGAGGGGTTCTAATTTTACAGTTTTAAATTACTTCGGCAGCGTCAGGCTCACTTTATCTTTTCGCTATAGCTTGTCGGGGCGGAACAACTCTATTCCGTAACACGAATGAAGATCTATGGGGAAGAAAGCCATCCAAGCCATTATACAGGAGAAGTCGTTTTTGCGGGTGAACCCGACAGATTGAATAGATAGGAGGAAACAGTATCGTTTTTTGAGGATGCGGAGCTTTTTTTGCATCAGTTAGTCGCTAGGCCAAAAGCTAATAAGTCAATGATCCACAATGCTTGCAACTAGAGACGTAAATAACAACTATTTTAGGGTCTCTTGGGCCCGGCCGCACGATAAATAAAGTTTGTCTAGAAATTCTGTCATTGTTCCGTGGTATTACGCAGAACCACCAGTATCCGAAAAGAAAAATTGGCAAGTCTGCTTATTGAGTACTTTCTTCTCTACGAATTATTTATTTTCTCGGTCTTTAGAATGCCACGTTTCATAGCCGTAGAAATAACATGCCCGTTCCACTTTAACCTTACAACCTACCGCAAATTATTTCATTTCACTCGTTGCTTTGAAAAGTTTTATTTCCCTGGTAATTTCGACGTGTTTTCTTGTATATCTTGGTTTTCTTTCTGCGGGGAATCCCAAACCACAGGAATGCGGTGACGGAGAAGGAACCCTCAATGTCAAATCTAGGCGTGGGTTACTACATGGTTCCCCACGCCCGACTCCCCAAGAAGTTCATTAAAAGACCTATTTAGGGTCTTTTTCTCAATTTCGCTCGAGCACTTGATAGCATTTACCCTAGGGTGCGTGTCAAACATGCCTTATTTCTGTCCTAATATGTTATCCTCGCCTCGAAGCCAAGTCTGGATTGCCAACTTTAGTCTGATATGTGTTTCTTTCATCTAGACGATTATTGTACCGTTTAATATTTAAATACGAATTCTACTTGCTTTCAGCAAGCAACTTAGAGCGGGCGGCGCCGTTTAGTGCTTTCTACATCACAGTGGAGCCGGGAAGCATGACCTTGTATCAACCACGCGATCAGTATTACCACTTAGCTCAGCCACGTATACTCTAAATCAGCCATTCCCGTCACTATTTTCCTTATCAGCAAGACTATAGTGCCTGGTTGGAGATGCAGCTGTCCTCTTGGGTCTTTACCGCATGATTAGCGTTCTGGATCAGACAAGTGGATGAGCGACTTGGCCCAGAGCACCTCCATTTGTCCTAATATCGTGTTGATTGCAAGTACAGCTTAGCCACTGAGACTTTCAGCGATGTCTAGCATTCTGCCATTGGTAGCTTGCAGTCTTTTGCCACATACAGTAGGAGCTAATCCTATGGGCTATTACAGTGCAGTTGCTCTAGTAGGTCAAGACTATCGATGCCATGCTTGGGTTCGAGTATTGCATCGCATTTGCCACACAACAATAGCGCCGGGGCTGACCCTCTTCTCGTCTGATGGCGCTTGGGCCGAGACCTTTCTCGTCCAACCCTCTCAGCCCGCCACTTTTCAGTAGCGGACGTGCGCGACGCCACAAGGACCCAAACAGGGCATGACCAAATAGACTGGCCGCCACGCGGGCATTTGGGCTTGATGATTCGACAATGTAAATGATCAGCTATGATGTTCTCCATGAGGCACATAGTTTGACAGTCACAGGGCCGCTAGCAGCCTTCAGCTGTGATATGTAAAGCCTCTTCGAGCGGAACGCGCTAGATTCGGACACATTCTTTTTTTCCAGTAGAGCTCCTGATAGGGCTGAATTGAGGTTCTGTGGAATTCCATCTCCAGTATCTATAAATACAGCAACCAAGCTGGCGTCTGAACCTCACTTCTATCCCCATCTCCAGTTTCAATAGAGCCTCCTAAATCGCATACACCCTTCACTTTTACAAACTACGTCCCGAATATGTCATTCAGCCAATCTTCCACCGATATCACCCTTGTGGGCACCATTCTTCTTGCAAGATGCGACGGTAGGGCCACTAAGTCTTGGATTGATTTGAACGACATCCTTTGCAACACTGATGGTAAATTTGAATGGGGCAACGGCGGTGCCTATATCGAGTCGGCCAAGGGTGTGTCACTGGACGGTACTATCCTCTATGCTCAACTCAGGACCAATGAGGGAACTTGGGAGTCGGCCAGTATCGACCTTGATGACGGTATTGGCAACTACGATGGCGAGCTTGCGTATAATCCCGAATAAGCTTCTGTGAGTGTCTTGTATCTTGTCTTTGATTGATCCTTGACTAAGACCATCATTTTTTAATTCGTCAGTTCACAGAGGGTGCAAGTACTTCGTCTCATGTCTCAAGGTGACGTTCGCTCAAGCGGGGCACTTTAAAAAGAAGAACGCCCGATTTGTAGCTAGACTACCTAAAAAAAAAAAAAAAAAATACTTCCTATTGCTCGTAAAGAATTCTCCAAGTAGAAATTTATTAAAGGCCTTGAGTTCATATTCCAGGATTGGTAATATTGCGTCATGTCCAATTGGGGTTTGGGGAGCACCATCCATAAATTGAGCAGCTGTAAAACCTATGGTCTCAGGCGATACATAGCTGCACGCAGTATGGTAGGCTGGAATTAATGCATAACAGCGCATTTCCAGTCCTTGGGGGGCGCACGAGTAACGAGGGCTCAGCTGGCTGTAACATGGATGGTGCTGGTAGAGTAGCTGAACAGGCGGTGAGCGCTGTGGCTTTGTGGCTTAGTGGACATGTGTACTGTACCGCTGGATGGATTTGGTAGGTCCACTCAGCCTAGAAGGTGTTAGACCCGGCTCATTTGCAAAGTCCGGCCCGTCCGCATGCGGGAGCATCGTCCGCAGACCGTCCGCATCCCCGTCCGCATCCCCGCCCGCAAACCTGCCCGCCCGACCCGACCAACTGCTTCACTTTACCATCTCGTTTTGGCGCCATGGCCGACGCACAACCGGCTTCAGCTCCGCATGCTTGTCTGATATGCCGTAAGCAAAAGAGGAAGTGCTCAAGGGAACTTCCCGCCTGTGCGCTCTGTCAGAAGAATGGAAAGGCCTGCAAATACCTCATAGGCGGCCAACAACCAGTGTCCTTGGCCGCCCAAGAACGAGCGGCGGCAGGAAATCAAAGCCCCTTCAACACCGTCACTCCCCGGCAAGACGCCGGCACGCCACCCAACCCGGCACCTCCAGCTACCCCGAGCCTCGCTGCACCCACTCGGCCGAATCATGTTTCTTGCTTCTTTCTCGACTTTGAAGCCTTCCATCAAAAGAGGCTTGCTTTGCAAATCCCCGATGTGCATATGCAGCAAGAATTCGGAAGGTTTCTCGACACATCCTCGCTAACTTTTGACGTGGACATCTATTTCAACTCTGTTCAAGTCTTTCTGCCTATAGGTAACTAAAATTCTCGACGGCTCGCGCTGGTGGGGCGTTTTATTGACAACATGGTAGTTTCCAAATTACGGCTATACCGCGAGCTCTCAGCGCTGCAGGGCAATCTCAGCGCAGACCTGGCGCCCTTGCTAATTGCCATGCAATTGCATACAAAGCCGATTAGAGGCGAGACACAGAACTGGGAGCTCTACAAGGCCGCAAAGGCAGCGTGTTCCCGTGCTGAGAGTGACAACGTATTTTCCCTCCGGCTTCTGCAAGCGACGCTCCTTATTGCGCTTTATGAGATTGAGCATGCCATTTATCCAGCGGCCTATCTCAAGGTGGGACATTGCGCAAGATTGGGGCATGCGATGGGCGTGCATGATCGGAAAAGAGCGCCGCAAATGCTGAGCCCAACAAGTAGGTACCAGCAATGATCCGACGTGCCGCAGGTTGTTCTAAATATCTCCAGTAACGTCCACCGAATGGGAAGAACGGCGCAGGACATGGTGGGCAGTAATCATGCTCGACCGATACGTTCAGCTGGGCAGCAAGGGCCGTCCATTCGCTTGTGAAGACGCAATCCCAGAAGAGCTTCTCCCAGTCGATGACAAACTTTGGGATCAAGGTGTATGCGAAGAGAAGATTGCCCAAGTTGAAAACTATGACTGACGCTTCGTAGGAGCTTTCCCTTGTCCAGGCTCTCGCTGTGTCAGCCAACACCGCGGTGCAGGCGTGCCCGTTTGCCAGAACGTGCCAAGCATCCCACGTACTTTCCAGGGTCTTGCGCCATGCGAACGACCGAGTCGTTGAAGACGAGTTTCGCTACCAAGAAGCTGTGCAGCTTCAGCGAACTCTGCAGGCGCTGTCCACGGCCATCTTCAACGAGTCTGAAGAATTGCTGAAGAGATCAAACGACCCCATGGCCAATCTGCCACTTTTTACTGCCATGGCAATTTGCTTCAGCGGACTGCTCAACCTTTACGATTTGTATAGCTGTCCAGAGACTGCACTGACCAGTCAGATCAGCAGCCAATCGTACATGGAGATGCACAGAATTGCAATCGCGGACATCAAGGAAGTGTGCTACAAGGTGTTTCGGTTTTCGCAGAGCATCAGGTCCGTCGCAGAAATGGGAGGGATGCTGAAAATGACGCCGTTCGTGTGCGATTGCCTCTACCAGGCCAGTGCAAATTATGTGTGGATGTCGAATGATACGGGCACGGAGGAGGACAGCTCGAGACTCGCAGCAATCAAGGATGTTCTCAGCATCCTGGGTAAGCGGTGGAAGGTAGCAGGTAAGTGTTGAAAGACCAGGCATGCATTAGTCCATGACATGACAGGAGCTAATGTAGGTGCAGAGGAATATCGAAGGATTCTGGAGAGCGAGGAGCAAGTAATTATCATGGTTGCGTAAAGCTCGGCAAGAGCGAAGAAAATTTGGATTAAGTTCGCTCTTTCATGTCACAATCACAAGACGTGCTTGGAACATGCTTTGAGGGTTGGGCAGACTCGAACCTCGTCAATTCAGCCAGGCATATCAATGGCTTGTATAGAATAGACCCGGTGATTCAGCGATTCCATAGGACCTCAACGTGCTTCCTCACGGTAGAATTCTCTCCGTACTAAGCCATACATAGGATGTGAGGTAGAGAGCGATGACATACGACCCATCCAACGTTGCCAGGAGTTGCGACTCCGCAAGTTAGATTACAGACATGCAAAATCTTTTACGCAGCGAAAAATATGTAGGAACAGCCATGGTTTTCCCCAACCTCACCGACCAACGGCCTCGGAAAAGGGGGGTGGAATATAGCGTCTTTGGTCTCCCCAGCCACGGACACTCAAGCCGTCTTGCGACGGCGAATGAGGCAGCTGGAGAACCCGTTATTCTAGGACCTGTCGATAGGATGATTTACACCATAGCAAGTTGATGGCTCCATGGAGTTATCGAGCTGCAAGGCAATCGACCCTGACAATTAAGCAGGGGATCGCAAAGCACAAATCCGTGTCTTAGAAAGAAAGAATCAAGAGAGGGAGAGAAATTTTCGCGCCTTGATAAATGATTTGCGACGCGCCGTCACGTGATGCGCAAACTCCACCCGTCTGGTTTTTCGGTGGTTGGGGTGGGTTGGTGGAGATGCTTGTGGATGGTTTTCATCAGAGGCCTCGGCTCAATCTCAGTATTCATTAGTTGACGTCAATTGGCACGAACCAGGATTTTTTTGGATTTTTTTCTCGAAAAGATTTCCGGGCTCATCTCAAGTGTATGAGGTTTTGAAGGCGGTGACGAGGACGGAGATATGCTACGGGTGAGAGAGAAAAGCCGGCAAGCCACTGAACCAAATGCCTGCGAGCAAGCGGCGTGCGGACGGTGTGCGGGCGGACATGCGGGCGGACATGCGGGTGGGGGCGGACATTCCCGCTGCCGCTTTGCCTACCCGGCACTTTCGGATCTAAACATCTACCTCCGATAGGCATGCATGCAACAAGCAAATGCATCTGCTAGTCAAAATGTTTCAGTTTAGAATATTGGGAGAACAATACGTGAAAATAATAACATATAAAGACCACAATACTCGTCCCCCAAAAGAGCTTCATCAATCCTCACCCATCATTCCATTCAATCACAGCTTACAGAATCTCACAATCTCACAACAACTTCACAACCTTACAAACTTACAACCTCACAACCAACATATCAACAACAAATATGCAGTCTACCTCCAAGAGAACCGTTCTTGTCACTGGAGCCACTTCCGGTATTGGCTTGGCCACTGCAGAATTACTCGCTAAACAAGGGTGGCGAGTTATTCTTTCCGGGCGTCGTGATGACGAAGGTGAACAGGTACAGTTTCCCACTCAACCAAAACCAGGCCTTTTAAGATATATCTAACCACTTCGACTCGTAGCAAGCGGAAAATATCAGGGCCGCAGGAGGCGAGGCTGTGTACATCCACGGTGAAATGACGAGCGAAGAATCCGTCAAGGAGCTTCATGATAAGGCCATCAGCGTTTGGGGCTACCTCAACGCCGCGGTGAACAACGCTGGCGTCTCAAACGACGCTGCCCTCTTCGCTGATCTGAAGACGGACAGCTTTCGCCAAATGTTTGAGCTTAATGTCATGGGAGTCTTTTGGTCTATGCAGCACCAACTTAGGCACATGGAATCGAGGGGCACTGGCAGGATCATCAATATGGCATCTATCGCAGGCAGACGCGGCATTCTTTACCAGGGATCATACGTGGCTACAAAACATGCTGTGAGTTTAGCTGCAAAATTCCATATCCTACGATGACAATGCTAATACAATTCGCCTTATCAGGTTGTGGGCATGACGGAAACTGCCGCAATCGAATACGCAACCAAAGGCATTACAGTTAATGCGATTGCGCCTGGTGCGATTAAAACAAAGATTTTTAGCAATGCTATCGAGTCAGGCCTGTACGACGAGGAGAACATCACCTCGATGTTCCCAGCGAAGCGAATGGGTGCCCCTGATGATATTGCCCGGACAGTCAGTTATATTCTGGACTCACCTTATATGACCGGCTCAGTTATTGGAGTTGATGGCGGGTTCTGTGCCTAAGTTTGGTTCCTGCCTGTTTCACCTAGCGAAATAGAGTTTAGATATAGACGTATAAACTTATTCAAAAATATGGGATTTATCTTATAGTCTTGGAAAACGACGCGGTCCTAAAATAGAAGCCGCGCCCATCCATGTTGTATCTATTTAACAATAGGCAGGGAGATGTAGTCTCACTAAAAAAAGGGATTTCTTTGCATGATGCGGCGAACCTTAATCCAAACAGTTGCGTGAACAACCTGAATTTAATAGAGTCGCTGGGCCCAATACATTTCCCGTTTTCTAGTGTAGCCTTCCACTGCACACTCCGCTTTGGTTGGTACATGGGTTAGAGATACATGGCTACAGATTATCCATGATTCTTAGAAAGAATATAACCCTGCATACTTACTTGCATGAGCAAGGAAATACTTCCGCTTTTGCCTCAGCAGTAAGCTTCATCTATGATGCGTCATCTTATCATCGGGAAGTAGTGTGGCACATTTATGCACTTGTGGTAGCCAATGAACCAATGGATTGTAATGTGTGTCAGTGGCTGTCGTGAAGATAACACCTACTTCGGGGGATTGACAGGAGTGGCTGTCGCATTTTGTATTATCCTACATCCATCTGGGGAATGCTAATATGCACTGCTGTCACACTGAAAAGAAGAGATAGAAAGATAAGGATTAACGTTTTAGGATTTGGAAATGGTGTTACAGAAAAAAAGCCCAAAAAAAACGAAATGTGAAAGAAACTGGACTATTGACGATTGACGGGCATTCACCAAATTTGCTCGTGTCTTCTTTACTCAACAACACCCCGCTTACTCCTCCGCACCTCCCCTGGTGGGTCCATAATCTCCACGTCGCACTGTGACTGCAAACCTCTCCCAGCCGACGAAAATCCCAGAAAAGTTCAATTAGAGCTCGTTGTATGTATCAAAGTCGTACCTGAATGAGGAGTAATCGACCGTGGGCTCCTGGGGAAATAGGCGAACCCAATCGTCATGTTGGCCCTGAACCTCCGGCATACCGTAAGGCCGAACAGGGGTACCAGTAGCGCCCTGGTGATGGAACTCAGCGGAGGTAGTCTCCAAATTCTGTGCAGAATCAAAGCAGAGTAGGTTATTATCCGCCGTAAAAAGTCCGATTGCTGCGTTAGTGGTATTGGTAAAAGAAGTGTTTTCATGAGGAAATCCAGCGATACCGAAATTATCGAGAGCAGGTGATCCGTAGTTGCTGGAAAAGCTCAGAATGGCCGGATTGGCATTGTCGCTGTCGGACATGGGGGGCTGAGTAGAAGCAAACGAGCCACTTGGAGTGCTGTCTGGTTCACTTGGGGTGCACCGCCAGTTACCTCCGGAGGTACCTTTCTGAGGTTGGCTAGGAATGTGCACTAATTGTCCGACTTGCTGGTTTGTTGGTGCAGCATCAGAATGACGGCTAGATGGGCCACTAACTGGCCCAGTACCCTGCTGCAGATTCGGGGATGTGTTGTAGGCAGCATGCAGTAGGTTGTCCGTAAATGATGCATTCATCTGATGCCCCCCAAATTCTGACATGAGAATTTTTAGAACTTTAGACTTGTTTTTGCGACGTAGAGCATTCACAAACTCCGCCATGTTTCTTTCCATAAAGGGCGAGTCAGGTTGCTCATAATCACTAAACAAGCCAGCCCACATGCAGTCCCATTTAACCTCATCAGCACTGCGCGTCAGCCCGCCCTTTAAATTTTTCAGAGTCCTTTTAACCACGACAAATGTGTTGCGGTAAATCAGCCCTGGGTTTGGTGCATTCATAGCACAGCTATTAATATGCGCTTCTCGTGTTTCATCGCCAAAGATCGACCAGCATCGAGAGCAGTATTGTGACTCCTCCACACAATGACGCCGCTCAAGGTCTTGTAGTAGATCTTGAAACCTAGTAATTTTATACTTGAAACACTCAAAGTGGTTGAATGGGTCAATTTTGTAAAATGGACATCCCCACAAACGACTATTGTTTGGTGCGACTTCCATCTTGATTTGTCGTTGAGGATGCGGACGCTTTAGTTATTGCAGTGGTTTGGGGTACGTCTAATAAATAATGCAAACGTGTCGGAGCCGGACAGTGAATAGGCTTGGTGCAGACGAACTTCTTGCTCTGGCTTGTGAGATTTTCGTGGTGAACACCAACGAATATTATATATTAGCCATAATCACCGTATTTGAAGTTGTAAAATGCGCCTGGCTTTTCGGTTCCAATCAGAGGAAGGCGAAGCGGTTTCATTTGGGCATCCGGCGAGGTAGTTTCGGCCTGGATTGCACAGCCATGTGGCTATGGTTATTGTGGGTCCGGCAGGGTGTCAAATTCGGGAAATACTCAGATATTTGCACTCTCAGCGGAATGTACACTCCCTTTTGCTTAGTGCAACAATTATTTGACACCAGGGCATCTGACAATTTTACCACAAGGAATTACCCGTTTTCTTCACCCATATCTCCCCAAGCGCGCTTTTTTTTCAAAATTGAAAAATTCACGTTTTATGGGCTGATATCGACTATGAGTGGATGAGACTTCTTTTATACTATGATTATGATACTACTACAGGTAATCAATCAAACAGTTTTGTTATGACTCGGGATAGGCAACAAAATTTATCCCTGCCTTGGACCAGATGATCCTGCGATGGAGCTGTGGTTCCGTTGCTCCTTCAATTTTGATTGTTTCTGTCCACATATCATCCGCAAAACTCAACCACTATATAGACCATTGCATGCGTTCCCTCAGAGTTATGCTGAACTTCGAAAGTACTTCTCACAAAGACAGCCCCGGTTCTAAGATACTTAATTTTGAATAAAATTTGAAGACTAGATTATATTATTTTCGTCACACCGGCGTTAAATCCTCGGCAAGATGGTCTCTTATTTGCTCCATAGCGACATAGGATATTTGGCTCCGTCAAATCGCCAAATACCCGGCTTGAGTGGTACCGATTAACCTGGGAATCTGAGATGAAGCATAGTTGTAGCCCCAGTATGAGATATGGAATCATAAATTTATACGTATTGTTAATAGTTAAGGTATGATTATAAAAGTTTGTGTCACTAATTCTTCATGAATATTTCCCAAGTATATCATCATTATCCTCGTACAAATATCAGATTCAAAAGGGATTGGTATGACTCCTTCCCATCCGGTCTAGTTGTCCACGGAATCGATAGGTTTCTTGACTCATAGCGTCCCATGACATCGACTCTATTCCCATTGCCTATACCAGGTTCAACGAAACACTGATGATGAAGTGAGAGAGTCCGGTCTGTCCTAACGCCGCTGCCCCTCTGCACCGGCCTTGTTTCTCGATTCCCCTAATCAATGGGCTCCTTGGGCCACCCTTGCAGGGCTCTATCACGGCGACGCTACATCCCCTTTCCATCATTCTACTATGCTGGAGACTGAATTCATCTATGACACTGCTCGCGACCAATACCATAGTGCGGACTCGCCCATTTGTCGGCACTCCGTGGCTGGGCTCTCATTACCCGAGAGCGATTCCGATATGTGAGCATGGGTATGTTGTTGCAAGACCATTATTAAGTTGTGTGGCTTTAATATTGGGAGGGAGTTTTTGCTACTGCTGTGGCGGACACAAATGTTTGACATCTACGATGAATTTTTCTTTCTTTTTTTGATTAGTAAAATTTGGGTTGACGCTAAAATAATTATTCATTTTCAATCTCTTCATCGCTTTCTTCCTCTAAAGTATATGTGCAGTTTTGACCTAAACACAGCAAGACGCAGGGCCACTTTGGGATACCGCCTCGGGCAATTTCCATCCCGCCACTGCTTTCTTCGCCTGACCTGGCGTGGATGCGCACTGCTCAAATCCGCCAAGGAGATATTAAATGATGTCATCATTCAGCTTTGGTCGGCTCTTCCGGATAATGGCATTTGATTGGACCACATCTATGAGACATGCGTGATTATGGTGGCTTTGCGTCGTGTTTTTCGCTAAGAACATGCAGGCATGACGCATCAGTGTGCGCATGGACAAGGCAATGGGCCAATGAATCTCCATGCACATTGGTGGCTGTCACAACATCAACACGTTTGTGATGGTGGGTAATCAATGGAAAAGTCGTCATGGAAACACATTTTGACATTTGAATCTGGACCTCTTTTATTGCACCATGTGCAATAAAAGAGGCAAGAGTATGCCGTAGTTGAAAATTTTACGCAGTGATGAATTATAGCCTGGCAGTCATGTGGGCGGTGTCATGAGCAGCTCCTCTGTTCCGTGATTGGCCTAATGGAAAATACCAATCGGCCGCACCGGTTGCTGAATGTCTCCAAGTAAGCTGCTGTGAGGTTTGCAATCCACAGGCGTTGAAAACCCCAAGGATTTGTTTTAAACAGGTTAGACCAAATCTTCTTTTTACAACATAAGAAGAGCGTGGAAAATAAAATCTGACCAATGCTCTTTGTTATATTAATCTACATATATACCAAATTGCAGACAGGTGGATGATATCACCGGGTATCTCGCTACATTGAGGTAGGATATCCGAGTGAGAGTTCTGACGAATAGTAAAGTTTATTGTTCCCAGGGGTTTGCGATTGACGAAGCTTCCCAAGAGCACGGAATTTCTCCTGACTCTCCATCCTCAACATTTCTAGCCTTTACTTCCGATAAAACTCAACAGATCCAAAGGGGTTTGTCCGTTTAGAGAAAGGATTAAACGGAACTCTTGTTACCTGACGAGCTTCCACCGACCTCTTGGCGAACGGGTTTGTGGCTTTAAAAGAGGGATTCCACTTGTAAGAAGTGGCGTCTTCTTGGCGAGCCTCAGCTCCAACTTCGACAGATCTCTTTCCAGACTTGAAGGGATTCTTAGTCCAGCTAGAGGGACTCACGCCGACAGGTACATGGATATCTTGAGGAGATCTCTCTGTTTCTGGGTTATGAGTTGAGATGGCGTTGTATGCAGTAGAAAATGCCCTTCGGACAGCCTTCAACAGGCTCCAGTCGTTTGTGTTCTCACTGGGGGACGAAGACATGATTCCACTAACGCCGAGTTCCCGCAGGAGGTTCAGCTTCTGCTCAACAATCTTAGGTGTGTTCCAGGTCCACAAAAGCCACGCGTCAGCACTTCTAAGGGCCTCCGCAGAGAAGTCCTAGGACTCATAGCAGTTGTATCCCTCTTTGGCCATGGCCAACTCAGCAAAGTAAGAAATACCAACAGTAAGCTTGTCAGCGCCAAAACCGCGGTCAAGATAAAAGCCCACCACATCCGCGGCATTCTGGATAGCCGTGTCGTTCTTAGTGGAGTTGTCGTTTCGGACCACGAGATCATATGTCATCAACTGTTCAAAGCTATCGGTTAATTCGAATGATCATCATTTTACTTCCACATGGAAGGAGCCAAGGACGTACGTTGACAAAGTCGACCCACTTGTTGATCTCGAGGACCTGTTCGTGAGTGAAGACGGCGATATCGCACTGAAGACCAGGAACAGTGATAGAAAGCTCCTTATCACCGATGGACTCCTTAATACCCTTAAGAAGCTTCGAGTAGGACTCGATTTCAGAATTCTCCCAATCAATATCTGGGTCATGTAAGCAGCCATTTAACCAAAGGGCACATTGTGAAAAAGAATACCAATGCAGTCATATCCAAAGTTCTCAATGGGTGTAGAAATATTCTTGGCGTAGGCCCCGCGAGCACTGTCGCCCTCAGTACCATCCCCGAATCCAACAGCATCGTCCCAACCACCAATGGCCATACAGACCTTGATGCTTTCGGTGAACGTAGTGCGGACTTCGTTAAGAGGCTTGAACGGCTTGTACTCTACGGTGGGCTCGGAAGCAAAAAGAGAGGCGTCCGCAAAATCGGCGATCACATAGTTGATGCCCTCTGTTTGCGTCTTTTAGGGCCAAGTAGCGGTGCGCCATCTTTCGTAACAAAGTTAGCTTCAATTTGACTGAGTCAGAGCAGGGCTCACAGACTGATCGAAATACATGACGAATCGGGGGTCGGCAGCGGCCGCTGTCGAAGCCAGGGCCGTAGCGCCCAGCATGACTGAGGAGCGAATAGTCAGAGCAAGGAATGAAATAAATAGGGAATGTTAAAAATGTTTGTTAGATTTAATGAATGACTATGAGTTGAAAGTAGGAAGGCCAAGTGATCCTCATCGGGGTGGAGCTGAATTAAACACGATTATTCGAGAAGCCCTTCCAAGTGAAAGATGCCATCACATAATATGCGTACCACGCAGTTCGCATGTGTGAACTCTAATGCCGTATGGTTTTATGAAGATCGTATTCTCCACGATGTCTCAGCAAGACAGCCGGGGCGATGTGCAAGGACCATGATGATCAGCGATGAAGGCACCATCACGATGCTGCGAGTAAAATTAGGCACTGGAAGGAAACTGAAACAAACGTGTCTATTTACGTCGTATTTTTGAATTGTCACATATTGCAGCATTTTTAATATGGTAGTTTTCCGCCGTCGTTAGTTTGACCAATGCCTTCTACACCTCCCAGACCGTAATGGTATTTTCTGGTAGCCTTCGCTTGTCGACTCCGAGGTCCTTTTCCTTATTAGCGCCTGTTCACAACGTCATAATTTAACCCAATACGATACATCAAGAGTAGTGGAAATAGGAAGAGTGCCAGTTTTCGTATTATCAAGACCCACCTAATAAAGTTGTCGTTAGACGTGCGTCCTACAACAACTATAACCCAACCGTCTGTCCTGTATGGGGCTCGCAGCGAGTAGACAACGCTTGTGCTTATCAAATTACGCACAAGTCCCTGGGTTACCGTTTGACTCAATCTAAATGACGGGTTAGGCAGTCTATGATCAAGTAGTCAAACTACGGAGCCTTTCAACATTTTGTAGTCATTGCGACAAATACATATCCACTATTACACAGACAACAGGGATATCACGGGAAAATGATGAAAGGGAGCAAGGCAATGCAAATTATGTGTATATAGACCAACCTCTAAAAATGCTCTCAGTGACACCTGTTTCTCTCTACAAATAACGGATGAAAATTGATGTGGAAAATAAGCAGGCGCCGGACACTATCAAACAGCTGATCTTTGCTAAGGAAGTGAACAAAGCTCATGCTGTGCTAACGCACGGCCCTTTGGACGACCTTAGATGCCTGGTCATTGTTGACAACACCTTGTCGTTCGGCGAGTGGCACAGCAAGATGAAGAGCGTAACGTAAGCAAAATTGAGTATTTCCCTGTTCAGGTATTTAGGTACTATATCTCATTAGGCTAGTCTCCCTCGCACTTGCCCCATTCTAGAATCACTAAATTCTCAAGCGCGTATTTGCAAGGACTTTTCTATTCCTCGTTCCAATTGACATGTGGTTGGCCACGATGGATGCGACTACAGGGATCTCATTACTGAAAATTTCCCTAATTGGGCGCACAGTAGTTGTAGTCTGTTGGGAATGTATCGTAACAGTAGGCGTTTGGAATGTTTCTTACATGATAAAACGTCATCCTCAACCGCAACATCATTTGTTTGCCTTCACTTTAACCTTTTATTCCGTACACGATGGATCATCATCCATGAACCGTTTTTGAGATACTAAGTGTCCCACAACGACATGTCATACATGAAACCCCTTAATTGTCTCGTGCATCAATCTCATGTTGAGCACGGAGTTTGGATACCCGCGTGGCAGGTTTCAGGTTGCAGCGCCGATTCCTGGATCAGTTTTCAGACCAGCTTCGAACTTGAAAGTAAGCCAGACCATATGCTTAGAGAGTCCAAGGCTGACAGCTTTCCAAAAATAATTCTGTAGGCCCTTTAGTTTACGTCGACCCGGAGAAGTTTGAATGTAAATGCCCCCATCTCCGCCATCATCATTCACAACTCTCGCTCCCAGGCCTGCTCAGCTCTTGTCACCGAATTCGATCAGGCCAAACCCCGGAGGATCTGATATGAATATCACTCTCTGTACGTGTAAAAAAGCGATCTTCGAGCGCGGTAAGGGAAGGAGGCAGCACCACACTCGTCGACATGGATTTGCCCAGCAACATTTCTGAGATTCAATACATAGTTCGTAGTTCTGTGAGATTGCCTTTCCCTAATCTCCATTCTTCCTACGATCCATCGTTCCTAATTTCATCCCACTCTCAAAACATCCTCAAAGTTTGCGCATCTTACTTGGCTGGTACGCGGGTTGTCGTCTTTTGTAGCTAGGCTCTAGTCTTTAGCAATCGATGCAATAATACGGTAACTTTACCTAGATATGCTCAGAAAATATGTTTACTGGCAGATAATAGTCTTTGATTGGGCCACGTGAGTGAGACATGCGTGGCGCGGCCTCTGAGGTGTTTTTTTTTTTTTTTGCTAAGAAACATGCTAACTAACATCGCCGCACATCTGTGCGCTCAGACAAGCCAGTGAGCCAATCAACGGCAACAAACTTCGGTGGCTTTCGCGAAATCAACACAGTTGTGAAAATTCATAATTAAAGATGAAATTTCCCTGAAAGGGCTGTTTTGGTATGTGTATAACTCGAGGCTAGATCCGTTGGCTCTGAAAAGCGCTCGCGTTATCAAATGGGCGGAAGTATATTGACCGCTTGGGGTACCACGTGACCAAAACGTTCTTAAAAATATATAAGTTAGCTGCAACTGAGGCAACAGGTAAAGAAATGAGTGTAGCTACCATATTCATTGGTCATATGAATGCGAATTTGTTTGAATAGCGGGTTGCTTGGCGTATCAGTAACCCCGTAAATGATGTGGCGTGAAAACACTTTATGCACTCAATGAGGTGGCACATATTCTAAAACACATTTTTTTTCTTTCATAGAGAACGCATAAACTTATGTCCATACCGCCAACGCCCATTTCCATTTCATATACCTTGATTGACCCAGTGGTAAGCACAGTTGCCATAATTAAAATGATGGAAGCCGCTGTCCGACAATTTCCCAGAAACAATGTTCATTATTCCTGGGTACCCCTGCGGTGAACAAATATCCTAGCTAGGTAGAGTATCCTCTCGGCGGATTCTGACATTGACCCGTCCTGCTGAATTAAATCTTGGCATGGTTCTCTTGGAATTAATGGAACGCATCTTCATCAAGATTAGATGATGAGAGACCAGTCGCGAGTGAATCAAATATTGTCTTGGTCTTGAAACTCATTGTTGGGGGTGAATCCAATTTTTGGTATGGTGAAAGAGTGCACGTTAGGGGCAGTGGCGTCAGGATTATAATCTTCCAAAAAGGGATCGAACGTGGTGGTTTGTGGCGTCAAATTGTGGACAGAATTGAAGCCAAGTTGATCGACATGGTTGGGTGTAGAAGTGCCATATTTGAGGTTCGTGGTAGCGCCATACGATGTACACTGTTGAGGGGATCCCATGTTGTTGACACCTTGATTGATAAAAAGGTGGTTGTCGTTTGCAAAGCTGGACCCAAAATCCCGGCTGGGGCATGCTTGGTGTGAAATAACACCAAAGGTACCTATGTATGGGCTTGGTGAGATTATGGGATGCTGACAATCCCCTGTAAATCCCAGACAGCGCACTAGTTGATTGGTGTGATGATTTCCGACAGGTATTGGGGGATCGTTAGCCCCCCCAATAGCACTGTCGGTAACATTTTGCCACTGAGATCTTGGCGCAACACCGCAAGGTTGCACGCTGCCTGTGATAATATTGGTAGGGGGGACACTGCTAGTGGATGCATGTCACCCAGTCTGCCGCTGACTTGGCGACGTGTCGTAGGCGGCCATCAGTACCTTGTCAACAATCACGGATACCAATTCGATTTCTAGCTCCCTTTGATACCTTATTAGCTCTGAAGTTAATGTCTCTAGAACCGCTTGCTTGTTTTTGTGGCAAAGGGCATTTGCGGGCTCTCTCATGCTTGCTTCGATAAACGGTGACTCAGGCAGTTCATAGTCATGGAAGAGGCTGGCCCACATACACTCCCATTTGACCTCGTCGATGCTGAGTACCGGACTACTTCTTAACCTTTTTAGTGCGTCTTTGGTAGTCTTGAATTCGTCTTGATACAGCTTCCCCGGATTTTGCAAATTTTCTGCACATCCTCTGACATGGGTATCACGCCTTTGCTCATCTTCCCACTCTGACCAGCATTTGGGGCAGCACTTTGACCTCTCCAGGCAATGGCAGCGCTCAACGTGTTGCAGAACATCGTGAAATCTTGTAAGTCTGTATTTGAAACAGTGAAAATGTCTGAATGGATCGATTTTGTAAAACGGACAGGCCCAAAGGCGACGGCTGTGTGGCATGGACTCCATATCGACTTATCAAAAGATTCAAAGAAAGGGGACTGGAATAAAATACCAGATGCATTGTGGCCTACCTAGTTGGTGAGCCTTGAATGGAAATGGATAGTGGAAGTGGATGTCATGGAGTGCAGGTCATCTTTATTCTTTTTAGGGGAGAGGAGAGGAAGATTTTGGTTGGGGTGTTATTTGCGAATTGGAAGCGAATGACATGCTGCAGCACCTGGTGGACGAGAGACTAAAAGGCACGGTTGGTCGCCAAAGGCTCACCTGTGTGGGCTCCGCTATGCACCACCCCACAGTAGCCGTTCGCTCCCGCCAATGCTGCATATAGCGTTGACAAACAGACCATGGGACATCGAGACTTTCCCCCTATGATAGGGTTAGGCTAGGCGTTGGCGTTGGCGTTGGCGGAAGGTGGATGGGTATAGGCCAGATTTGAGACACACCACGTTGTGCTGCTTCACTAGCAATAGCAACGATAGGCCCACCAACGAGGAGTGGGTATATGCAGCCTCCATATCAGCAAGACCCTTTCCAAGCTAGAGATTCAAGACCGACACTTCCCCAGCCCTAGCGCCGAACCGACACCCAAACCCTTGCCCTCTGCCCTATCCTCTGGCCGCGGCTTGCAGGGCCGGCACGTCATGGCGGGCCCTTGTCGTGAAGGCCCTTTTGCTGGTTCCATGATGAATTGAGGCGCACTCGAAGGTTAGTAGGCTACCAGCATATAGCGGCGCCCTCCATGGCGCACCCTCATTTGGAGCACCCGGCCCTCCCAGAGACAGCACCGCCAGCGACCCACGCACGTCTACGTGCTCGACCGACCAGACACACTGCAATTTTTCTGAGCCCCGTGGGTCCGCAATCTGCAAGAGAAGCATATCGAGCAGCCACCAACCCTTGACCGCACCCCTGCAATGCCAGCCCAACCCAGCCCTGAGTGAGGTGATGTAAAAGTCGTTTTCAGGGTTTTTCGCATGCCCAGTGGTGGCGTCCTACGGGGAATTCCACCAGGCTGCCTACTTTAGGGCCTGTATCTGATCGAGTGCCTGTATCGAAGGATCGAGTGCGGAATCGTTGCGGGGCACTCCGCCACAAATAATAACGGTTGATGTAGCAAAAATACCAAAAGCTGTACCTTTATTTGTCTGGAATTCCATGTACTAGTATTAATACTCTATCATGTACAAAACGAACCATCGTCGATATTTCAAAGCACCACTGGTTTCTATGGTAATGCTGGCCGGTTACACTATGAAAAGGTTAATTATGAGAGTGAGAGTTGGACATTGCTGAAATACCATAGTATCCTTATTGCAAGCTATTATCTTGCCCGCGGCTCCAAGTCCATAATTTGAGAGCGCAACTATATAATTCGATGTTCATCGCAATGACACATAGAATGTTGGGCGTGTGAGGCTGGCCGTTGATTTTGTTTGTCGCATATTCACTGAATACTCCAATAGACCCTTCGCGAGAGGCCCCTGCTGCTACCATTGGGGAATTTTATTGTGGCTATGTCGACCTATACTTGGTAGGCCAATTTACGATATTATTGAAAACTGGTAACAATGATGCCAGTCCCAATGCCATTCATACAACCAGATTCTGCGAGAATCGCTTGGCTGCAAGATGGAACAATCCTGGGGTAGGGATCAGATAAGTGAAAGGATAGCGTTCTGTATGTACCCCGGGAGTACGTGACTTCTCTGAATCCATGGCCAACCTCTTGTTGCAACTGTCATGGGTGCTTTCGGTAATAAGGGCTTCCCCTGGATTTTTTGCTCCTATTCTCCACAGCATTGGATGTTGTTTGACGCTAGCGCTCCTACGCTACGGGGCGGCACTCCCGTCCCCACCAGGAGGACTTTTGCCAGGGGTGGTGGCAGGTTGTCGCCTGCGCGTGTCTTGTCCTACTTAAGTCTAGGTGATTCTAACGCCAAACATTGCTCTGTCCGCTCAGTTTGTTCTCATGTATTTGTTAACATGACGAATTTGGGGGGTCGCGGCCCAGCAGTCATCGCGGTGCTCGTAGGCGAGACGGGCATCAGTGGAATATTCATAGGTTTACGATGGTATACTCGGCGCGTCATCAAGGGGTCACTTGGATCAGATGACTACTTTCTTGCATTGACCTGGGTCAGTATGAACTTTTTCTGATCATTATTATTTTCTGAGTACACGGAAGAGCTTACAAAAATTGTGTCCAGATTTTCGTCTTGACCTACACCATACTCTACGTCATCGCCTGCTTGACTGGCTTTGGTGAGCACCTCGACAAACTCGACGATTCCAGCAGAAGACAAGCTACTTTTGAGTTCTTGATCGCCCAATGCATTGCGGCCGTATCGATGGGACTCAGTAAGGCCGCTGTCTGCTTATTCCTCCTACGCCTTGTTATCCACACATGGTAGGTGACACAGTCAACGACCATCGATCTGGACTAACAATTCATCAAGGCACAGGATTTTCGTGTGGTTCTGGCTCATCACATACAGTATTTTGAGCCTAATTTTGGCTGTTGCTGTTTTTACACAATGCACACCCGTTCAATCCCTCTGGGACGATCGAGTGACAGCAGAGAGTTGCCCTATGCAGTTGACAACTCTGGCAGTAGTTGTATGCGGTATGTCCATACTGCCGCAATTTCTGATGTCAAGTCCTGACCATTGTTTAGCCTGGTCCGTGGCGATGGACTTTGCCTTGGCTCTGTTTCCCTGGTACTGCCTCTGGCCGCTCAATATGTCGAAGAAGGAAAAGCTATCCATCTGCTTCTCCCTCAGTTTAGGTGTCTTGTACGTCAGTCTTTACCCCAATTTCATGCAATCGCTAACATCATGAAGCGCTGGAGTATGCGGAATCGTGCGAACAGTTGGTCTGAACAAGCTGAATGACCCAGATGTTCTCTGTACGTTATTTTCCTGCGTTGTAAATCTTGTCATTGCTTGGGCCCGGGCTAACGTTACAATCACAGTTGCCACATCCGAGCCTGTTATGTGGACATCCAGCGAAACATTCCTCACGATGCTTTGCGTCACGATACCTTCCCTCCGACCATTATTTCGGCGCGTATTCCATGGTTATGTCGAGCATAGTTCGGATAAGCCTAGTTACGCACCACATGGCAGCCGATCCGGGAGATTTAGAGAACGAGACGCGTACCAGTTAGATACCGTTGTACAAGGAGGCGCGGGAGGAGCCGTCTCGGACTCGGAATCTCAGAATCGTTGCGACCCCGACAACGGCAGCGACAGGAGCATTCTCAATAAGCCCCGGGGATCTATTCAAAAAATGCAAGAGTTTTCTGTTTCATACACTACCAAGGCAATAAAATAAAGATAGCGTCGTTCAAGATAGACCTCGTTCAGCAATGAGCTTAATGTAGATGTGTTTCTAAAATTGGTGCCCGAATAAAGCCTTTAACAGACCTTGGACTCTGGAGCAAGGAAAATTGTCAAATATGGTAAGCACACACTCTTATCGTGGGTCCAGTACTCTGCAAGCGAAATGAAGCCCCAAAGTTAAAGCTTTTTATTTCTATTTTCAAATTGTCTACTATTCGCCTATATTACTATTTATGAAGCTACTAGAGACTTGACACGAATTTGGCAATGTTCCCCTCCGCATCCTGCGCTGCCTTCATGTTTGGTGCCAATCCGTCGTAGCCGTGCGCCAATCCGGGATAGAGATGGAACTCGGTGTCGACGTTGGCGGCTGCTAATCTAGCGGCATATTTAATGGCCTCATCTCTGAACAAGTCGAGGCCACCGACTTCAATAAAAGTCCTTGGTAGCCCGCTGACATCTTTGGCCCTAGCGGGCGCTGCATACCCCGAGATATCTTCTTTAATCCTCTCGGCTAGTGCATGTCAGTAAACATAAGCAGAAGTACCCCAGCCACGAACTCACATTTATCTTTACCGCCCAAATAGGCCTTCCACCCAATGTCGTTGGAAGCCACACTCCAAAAGAGAAATTTCCACAAGCTCGAGTCCTCGTCAAGGCTGGTGCGATCGTCAATCATTGGATACTTGAGAACCTGGCCAGCAATGGGTGGGTTCAGTCCCTGATCCCTCGCCATCAGTGCTGCACCTGCAACAAGACCAGCGCCTGCACTCTGTCCATGCACAATGATGCGTGCGGGGTCAATGTTGAACTCGTCTGCATGGGCCTGCAGCCAGGTAATGGTAGAATAGATGTCCTCTACTCCCGCGGGGAACGGGTTCTCGGGCGCGATACGGTATTCCACACCAAAGTATTGCGTGGAACTTCCCACAGCGGCTCTGCCGATGACGGAGCGGAACTGTGAAACTGCTCCCGAGACAAACCCACCACCGAATGCATATATGACAGCTCGATGAGGCCCGGCACTGTCTTTCACACTCTGTGGCAAGAATCGACGGAGCGTAATAGGCGACCCGTCGATAGATGTGGCTGAATGTGTGCTCTCCTCAATACCCTCTGGAAATGTGATTTTCTGGAAGGTCATCTCTGCCGCGGCATTATTTCCAGCACGGAGGGATTGGGCATCTGTGAAGACGGGAGCCGAGGCGTCGCCAAAGGCTGCCATGGCTGCCGCCAATTCGGGGTCCATTCGAAGTGCCATAATGGTTTCAATTTGTCGTTGTTGCTGGTAAGTGCAAGAAAGTATTTCCAATAAAGATCAAAAGATCAAAATAGGTCTCTCTGAATCAAATGAAGAGAGGGGGATGGATAGAACATGGCGGTCCACTGGCACTCTCTCTCCCTGCTGCTGGACTAAGGAGGACCCTTACTTCGCAGAGCCCCACGATAATACGATAATACCAGGCCAGGCCCTTAACTAGGTCCATTGCTCGTTCCATCATGTGGCCCATGCAGTGGCTAACCTGTTTGGTCCACATAGACGGAACACAGGGATCACTCTCTAAATTTTACATCCTCTAGGCCAATATTGGGCATCTCAAATTCATATACTCAGCAGAGGTTCCAAGGAAGAAGTATTGGCTCCCCGTCTTAGAGATTAATTATAAGATCTCGTAGATGTCAAATTCTGGCTTGAACCTGCTCTCCGTCATGATATGATGAAATTCCACAAAATTTGAAGCGGCTAGCGCCTTGGCAGACCTACGAGCAGGGTTGAAATCCCCTACTCCACCGCGGATACAAGATGCAACGCTCCGACACAGCAACTAGCGAGACCATGGAGCCCAGGCCAATGACAGAAGGGGGCGAACAAGACGAGCCCGTGAGAAGGAATATAATCCTGGGGCTGGCTTCCCCGAACATTATCCTGGCCTGCAAAAGTCAAGCCAGTCATTGGGTAGAACCCTTCTCTTCCAAGGGTGGTCATTCAGTAACGAGACTATTATTGCTATTGCATTGATGACGATGGGACTGCACTTTTAGTGCTGATGGATGGTATGGCACAATTCCCGGTACTTTGGATCCATGTACACGTATTGTGTGGAGCATCATAATTTTATAACAACCTGGATTGTTGCCATGGATGTTGTGAGTGAAGGAACTTGCATTTGATGCAAGGGAATGCTCTTTGGCAGCAACGGTTGTTGGCAAAGTTAAACTACACAACTTGATCCAACCCCTCAATGATTATGCACGGGTGCATAGGCCACCCTAGAATTTGGATTATGGGGGCTTTGGCTGAATAGCTTGCTGCTCTTTCATTTTGTTGTTCTCATTTCGTATCCATGATCTAGAAGAGAAACAATTTAGCAACTCGTAATGTCTAATATTTGATACTCTATAGAATTACCATTTTAGTTCTATGTTTATTCTCCATCTACCCAAACAACAATATTACTTGGCGGATTCTCCATATCCAGGAAGAAGTGTTTCACCTCTTCATCAGAATATCGGAGACTGAAGTGCATGAGCACAAATGTTGTCCTCGGCCACTTTCTAATTACCTTTTCCAAGTCTGCCCATATTGTGTGTTTTGTTTTATCCGCTTGCATCCTGTGCTCTTCATAAAGAAAGCTGCATTCAGTGATGACGACTGAGATGCCGTTCCTCAACCATTCAGGTTCCGCTGCCAACGTCTCTGCGGTAGTGTCTCCCAAGAAGGCAAACACGGGTGTAGAATGTTGGTTTGTGATTTGTTCGCCAGACTGGCGCAGCGCTTTGAGTTCAGGTCCAGAGAGAGAAGTGTATTCGGGTTTTAGGCGATTGGAGGTGATGCTAAAGAAGTAACCGACACATGGTACGGAGTGGTCGCAATCAAAAGCCGTCGCAGTCATGTCCTTGATCCTTCTGAGTGGGACAACATCGCCGTGTCTGACTGGGTGCGTAATGTGCGTGTTGTGCCATTGGCTTTTGGGACGTTCGCCCTGCTCTTTGGTATTATCCGGTCCAGAGCCGTTCAGCTCGGAGTGAGATTGCGTATTGTCGTCAGGCCCGATAAGTCCGCCAAGGTTTAGCATAGTGTTTGCGAGGATGAAATCGTCAAAAACCTTTCTCATCTCGGCTGGACAAAAGATATCTGGCGGATCCTCACGTTTGACAAAGGCTGGTGAAAGAAGTGTGTGGTCGCTATGTCCGTGAGTGAGGAAGATGTGCTTCGGTCGTAACTTATTGATGCAGAGTCCGGCATCAAGGAGAAGATTAAGCTGTGGAATGATAAAGGAAGTATGCCAGGCTGCGCGTGATTTCCCCGTCAGCACGAAGTGAGAGTAGGGCTTTGGGAAGTGCCATTCCAGAACCTCAGATCGTGATGATTGAGGAAGCGGGGTTGCGAAGGTTGGTTTCGCCATCGGGATATTGAATGGTTCAACTCGAGCCAGTCCGTTCTGATTAGGTCTCGCCAATTTCAATTGAGGTCTGTAAAGAAGGTAGAGCGTTTGAAGCGGAAAGGATACCAGCGAAAAAGAAGAACCGGGACGATTTATGTGCGGCTCAAAGTTTGGCCTGGCAAGTCGGTGCCACCTGCACCACTGTGGCGCACTAGGCATTCCCCAGCCACAATGAGTCACACCCCGAAGCATTACCATTAAATAGTTCGAGATAGCGATTAATTCAACGATTTGATGGAAAGACCCATTTAAAATTGAATATTTAGCCTTGGCTGTGCTATGGGTTGATTATGCACAGCAAATTAATCGCATTGGTAAATGTTGATGCAAGCGGACATCCCGTGCTGGATCTCACGAGGCGAAAGAGGAACGCTGCGATTAACTATCGTTGCGAACCATGTTGGATTGGGAATATTTCGTTTTGGGTCTTGCAGGGGGGGAGTCCTTTTTATTCCTGGGGTTGCTAAGGTTTACACACAAAGTTCGTCGAGGCCGTTGAAAACCTTTACCTCGATGACTCAAAAGTCGAGATTCTGTACGAAGTCTGGGTACGGGCAGCCGTTCCGTCTTTTTTCCCTACTGACAGTCCATCTGCATGCTTGTTAGAGAGACCAGATTATAGCTGCCCCTTGAGGGGATTAACTACATAGAAATGCAAGCGGATGAAATTAGAACATTTGCTGGCAGCCACAAGTGCTTCCTTATGACGCATTAGTACCGGAATGACTGGATATTTCTATTCGATTTTACATTTTAAATTTCTTTCATCTATGACTCAAGAAATTTCAGTGTCTAATTTTAGTCTATTTCATGTTGGACGCTATCATGCTATAGTGTCGCCAACGCCTGACAGCACGATCAAGTCTTCTTCCGTAATCATTTCACTTCGGTCCATGCCCTCAACCAGTTCCGGATAATCAATCCAAAACTTCTGCAAGAGTCCCCATGAACTCCTCTTTGTAAAACTTTGATAAAATTCTTCTCTGACTTGAGGCTCACCGTCGTTCTCCCGGGTGATGAACGGACGGTTGAACCCGCCTCGAATGCGCCCAGTGCATCCGAGAAGACCAAACACCTCTATCACATCGAACTTTTCCCCACATCGGATTAAATTGTCTCTCATTTCTGGCCACATGAAAAAGTCATACCACAACGGATGCTCCCACAGGAGCTGAGTGGGTGTTGGTCGGATGTGTTCAGGAAGGGCCTCGAAATTCTCTTTTGTTGGCCACGTGAGCCACTGGGATCCATGTTAGTGGAAACAAGGCCTTGCTTTTGGCCATGTGAATTGGTGTTGACCGACCAGTAGATAGAGATATGTGACCCAAGTACAAGCAAACTTTTCGGGAGCAAGCAGTGGAACCGGTCTCAGCTCTGCGACAACAAAATTCGCCAGAGGATTATTTGAGCCGCCAAACATGATGTCCATGGTCCGTGGCATTAAAGGACACCGATCAATCATTTTCGGGTCTCCGCGCAAGTCCTCAATGAGCTGTGAACATTTCCCGAGGCCTACTGTCGTTTTCCCATCGGTGTTGGGTATCGTGATGGTATAAAGCGGGACTCGAAGCCAGGGCGGAGTTGCCATTATCTTTTCCATGGCATCTGGCGATATTGTGAGGTCTCTGGGGATGTAAAAGTCATTCCGTGCACTTGTCGGGGAGTTATATGCAGAGGATGCGCCACGTTTCTGATATGTAGCGACTTTTCCGGAAGAGGAGGCATCAGAACTCATCGTTCGCCTCGCAGTTTCTGTATCGTGGGGACTGCTTTGCTCCCCAGGGAATTGGGGATCTTGAATGCCACCACACGTGCATTTAGATGCCTCAAGTTTTTCTTTCAGGAGTCGAACCTCTTTCTCTAGTTCGTTAATGTAATCGCGTTCTCGTTGGCGCTTTCTGCGCTGGCTGTGTCTGTCGCGCTCGCGCTTGCGCCTTAGTGATTCGAGGATGCCATGTGGGTCATCAGGTTGGTAATTATACTCTGACGTAGGGGAGAATTCAGAAGTATCCGGTGAAGCGAAAAACGTATTCATCATTTTGAGAGCGCGCGTTGAGAGAGAAAAATCGCAGTCAAAAAAGAAATAGGATACGCTCGACGCGGGAATACTATTCTTATTATTTCCAGATGATTAGGGGCGAATGAAGGCATTGATATTGAACAGAGCGGACTTAGGCCATCGCTTCCTCCCACTCCGCGTTACTTCCGCTGTAAAACGTCACTGTCGCGGACCTTACAAGTTGCCGCACCTTATTTTAGGGCCGATTAATGATCGACCCGGGGTTTCGGGCCATCCAGACACCCGAGAAATCCGGGCCCGTTGTTCCAGGCCCCGACTTGTAGGAAAGCCCCGAATGACGAAGCATCATCCCCAAAAAACCAATCAATTGCCTGGTATTTTTCTTTAATAGTACCAAATCAGCCCTACGTTTGTTGGGATGTGCAGGGCCAGGGTGCATGCATTTTGCGTATCATTTTCGGACCTGAATAGCGCTAAGTCGCGTTGGTGCCACGTTGTGGTGCCAGGAAAAAATAACATCCTGACAACATGAACTGAACAACAGTATGTCGCTCGTATACTGGATTTATTTTGACCCGATGTTCTAGTCCGCGATCTTGGTATTGCGTAGTTGGGCATCATAAGCGGCTGTTCGAGATTCCGATGTTGTTGTCCGAACCCGTGGATGACGATTGTTGAGGCCTCACAGCCCCACGGCCAAGCGGGAGTAAGATTTTATACATCGCCTGTGTTTGAGTCCGTCCGCGGGCCGATGGAAATTTGGGGGGCCCGGCACCGAAATATGCCCTGGCCCAAGGCCCACGGAGACACCGCGGTTGCGTGGGTGGGCTCCATAACAGGGCTGTGCTATGCACTGACAAGGTTAAAACCCACAAGGCATTGTCGGAACAGCCCTACAGCCCTTTATTGGCCTCTCTATGCAGAGAAAATAAATGAAGATCACCATTTGATTCCAAAGTCGTCACTTGATTCCAAAATGATGATTCGCTGATGGAGAAAGCTATTCTTTTGTGATATCTGTCCTTTTGTTTTTCGGATAACTACTGTTTATCAAATTCGGCATGTCGGATCTAGGCCAGGTTCAGGAATTTTTTGGGGATGGGAACGTGGACGTCCCGAATAAACTCAGCAAATCCCTTGCCCAGCGCATCCAACAACCTGCTGCTGCTAACACCCCTGCCCAGGGGACCGTAGATGACGAAGTGGACAGCCTTTACGTTAGGCATTTCAACCCTTTCAATAAAGTAGCTATCCTTCCAATCAGAGCCCATCAACTGCTGCATCTTCTTGCGCGTCAAGAAGCTCCTCAACCAATCCCATTCCTCAGCGGAGTGGACGAAAATGCCAATGTTGACATTTGCACCCTTATCGCCGGAACGAGCAAGGGCGATATCACCCAGTGGAGCATCAATAGTAGGGCCAAAGCTGTTGATGTCGACTGGGCCGACAGTTTCATAATTTTCACGCGGCTGCAGGGGCTCGGTCAACGACGGCGGCCCGACGACGGTGCGATGGACATCTGCTGTGGAGCTTCCAATCACTGAAACAGACTCTTCGAGCTTCGACTGCTCAATCACTGCCGGGTAATATCCTAGAAACGGCTTTGGGATGGCGGTGCGCATGTCAAGCGAGGAGTGCATACCTATGGCTGTTAGCATGGCCTTGTGCGCTCCGCAGAACCAGTGATGCCGATAGGCTATGTGCATCAAGTGAAAAAGAAAAAAAAAAAAAAAAGAGCTAAACCACAGAACGGAATTGGGTTCTTACCTGCGAAATGGGCCATTCCATTATACATCCATGCTTGGAGAAGCCGTCCGATTATTTCGGGCCTCTTGGCTTGGGCAAAAATGCGCAAGTACGAAGTTGAGGCAAATTGGGAGCTTGGGTTCTTTTCGGGCACTCCGATCCTCTGGAAGTCGAGCACATCGAACTTCTCCAAGATGCCCCACTCCTTCAGCTTTTCTCGGATTTGGGCCTCTTGAAGGTCATACTTTTTGGAGATTGCGTATCCGCTTCCGTTAATCAATGCCTCGGACTGATATCCTCCCTTGTAGAATACGGCCAGCTTTGTTGTCGGTGGAGGCGGGTGCCCCTTGATTCCAGACACGCGTACCCGGTCCTTGGCTTCCTCGACAACGCGAACTTGGCTGATATCTGCCTTGACGTCGCTGTTGAGGTAGATATTTCCCTGAAGCTCATATAAAAGTTGGCAGATGACGGTATCCGCTGTAACAAACCCGGGTAGTGAGGAGTGCTTCGTAACAGTGGAGTCGCCATTGGCCTCGATTTCGACTATCGGCAAACCCAGATTCAGCAAGTCTTTTATCTCGTATTTGTAGAACCCCGCAAAATTGGCCCCAGTAACATAGGTGGAACATTCGATGAGGTGGCCGGCAATCAAGGCGCCAGCAAGCTCGTCATAGGAACTGTCAGGCCAACCATGCCACCAAGCAGCAGCCGCGATGACAGGCGAGGCGTCGGAGACTCGGCCGCAAATTATGATATCTGCGCCTTGCTCCAGTCCTTTCTTGATAGCCCTGATTCCCAAGTATGCATTTGCGGATACGATGGGCATTTGCTCGGGGTCTTTCAGAAAGTCTACCGTATCATCGGTAACTTGGACGTCTGAGTTTGATCCATCGAGATGCGGCGGTTGACCATTGGTAGTGATGATATCATGAATTTGTGACAGCAGATTATCTCCCTGCACATATGCGACCTTAAGATCCAGTTTCTGCTCTTGAATCTGAGTGAAGGGCTTGGTTAGCAAACCATTTAAAATGATTGCAGCGTACCTACCAGAGCATAAGTCTTTTCGGCAAGCCCTTTTGGATTCAGGCATCCTCCGTTGATGATAATCTTGATTCGCTTCTCGCTGGCAACTTTCAAGGTCTTCTCTAATCCATCCCAGGCAGTTTGAATCCAACCTGGGTGATTTCCCTTGTTGAAATCTTCGGCGTTGTTCGCGATATTCACCTCTATTGGCGCGTAAGAGATATTGATTAAGTTCCAGAAAGTTTTATGACGAACCGGCAAGATAATCTCCAGTAATTACGTCGACAGGGCCTTGGGTAGCCTGGTTGTACATATGATCCCCGGGGTCGCCTGTTTCGTTAGTCGAGGGTGGCCATGGGCAATGCCGAATGATTTGACAACTGACTCATTGCCCCAGAGCAATTAGCGATCCTCACAGCTCTCTTGGCCATAGTGTCGACTATTTTGACGGTGATTCTTTTTAATAAAGCCAAGTTCAAAAACTTTAATGGGGTATGAATGGATTGGAAGATGGCTGTGTCGTTTCTAGATTCCCCGGGCGCTTCGGGGTTTTATCTTCAAATACGCATCGCAAGGATCGCCAGGCTTGGCTGATTGACGAAGCCAATCATGCCCACAATTTACCAATAGCGCCATAGTTAATTAGCAAAGCGTCGGATTTCGTCTAGCCTGGCCATGTCATCCAACTTGGCCGTGTCATCCGCCATGGTGTGAGTTGACTCAGTGCCGCCTGCCTCCTCCGCAGCTAACAAGAACCACTGAATCAGCGGTTCAGAACACTATGCGGGGTCGGCTGTACCTTGTTGCTCCACCTCGCCGGTCCCCCGCTAGTGGCCTGGGAAGGTCTGGTTATGGGGCAGCCCATCCAAATTTACCCAAACCATCGGGTAACCCGCCTCGTTCGGCGACTTGCTACCGTGAGAGAGCTCTCCCCGCCGGTTCTGATCATCTAGATCAACTCCAAAGTCCGATGTCCGCGGACTCTCCATTTTCTCAGTTTGCAAGTCCCACTCCGGAGATACAGCTATGGATGATAACCGAGGTTGTAGAGAATGAGACGATTAGTTGAGGGGGCAGTCACCAGATGCGGGAACCTTACTAATAATATAATATCTGGGGCAGCAGTTAATATAAGTTCTTTGGATCTCCCCATGTACTGCACGAATGGGAGTTATCGTTTTCATGCTTGCAACTCAAGTGGGGCAGACTTAGTGGAACCTCCATGATTTTGGTTGGGATCTTGAACCATCGTCAGTCCTCAGCCCTGGAATCCAGCTGGAGGGTTCTGGTTTGCGATTAACAGATCTCTGATCTAAGACAGGTTATTTGTATTTTCTGTTTAACCTGCCAACCTAAATCTCAAAAACAATCCAGACTCGACTACTTTCCACCCTTCTACTTCAATAGGCCAGGAACCATGCACAAGGACCATAGGCTCATTGGAGCTGGGCACCGTCTGCCTTTTAGCTAATTGAAACTCCATTTAATCGAGTATTTGCATTTGACTACTACTTGTACAAATGAAACAAGCCATTCAGTTCGCATTCCGATGTAGGATGTATGGTTGAACCCTAAATTTTACTAGGCCGGAAACGCAAATGCGGTGAAGATTTTGAGCGATCGGCTGTTTCATATGATGAGTTGTCATGTAGAAGTTCCCGCAAATGATTCCAGAACAAAAATGCGGGCCGAATAAGAGGACGATAATGCTGAGACCTGGTGGAAGAGCTATGATTCTCGGCTGTCTTGATTCGTGCGTTTCCGCGTAGTGGGGCCACAGAATCTATTTCATCACACATGTGATTAAGAGGCCGTGTCACAAGTTGGAAAAAGGAAGCCATCATGATTTGCTCTTAATTTTTGAGTGTTCTTTTTAGAAATGTATACTCCAAGCCTGCACCTGTCGAATGGGGGCGATAAACAGGCGACTGCTCTTGACAATCCACCCACCCGATGCTCACTAATAGCAAAACAAAGTGAATGGTTTTTGATGATATTTTCTTGGAGATTAGTTGTGCTTTGGAGAAGGACTCCTTGCAATTCTTGTGGAATTACATGAAAGCGCCAGGAATCTCACCTTCATAATTTAGCTGCTACTGTCCAAACCCGGGTAGGTTGGTAGTCCATACTCCGATACATCATACCCTACACCGTGCTATTTGGGCGACTAACGTGATCTGTAGTTAATCTACCACGTCACGATCACGAGCATAGCTGGGATTTTGCGAATCAAAAACCTCGTGATGAATTAATCACCTTTCCTTATACGGCCATCAGCGTGGCAAAAGTCTTGTTGGATTTTCTGGCTGTCCTCCCACATCGCTGGAGTTGTGAAACCTCTTACTCCCTTGCCCGCGACTGCGGATGACGCAAACCATGGGCTGACTTTTCAGCATAACCCCCTGGTGTCACATTTTAATTTCGGCATCGCCGCTGGTTCTTATGTGAGACAGCCCAAAATATCTTGCGGTTTGGAATCTGATGTATGGACAGGCCAGTTGATGCCATACTGTATTTCGGCCTTGCTGTGGAAATGGGAATCACGGATCTTGAAAGAAGGGTTGGGCGAAATGTGATAAAATGGGGTTGAAACGCACTGGGCCTTAATTTGGGCGGAATTCTAGCTGTGAGGCCAAGTCTAGATTCTTGTTTTAGCTGCAGAAGAGATATGCGGCTAAGTGCTACCATGGCTTCCACAGACAGATCGTGGCCGATATGGGGCCGGTCGACCAGACAAACGTGCTGGGCTGCGGTCCGATACCGTATTTAAACAGTATCGTGGGTAGTAGCAAAGTAACTCGGGAATTGCGCTTTCGCTTAATCCGCCCCCTGCCATTCGAATTTGCCACTGGAAATTTGCTGAGACGACGAAATGGCAGCTTTTGACGACTTCCGCGCGGCAATCGACGAGCCGCTTGACGCTCCGAGGCCGCTGGAGCAGAGACTTTGCAACCAGGGCGCACAAGCCCTAAGTATAAGGTACGCCAATGTTCAGCGCTCGGGGGAGGCGCATTGCAACGTCGAGCCCCAAGCCCCAAGCGTTGGGGAGGAGAGGCGGCTGGGGAGCGGCCGGGCCGGGCGGGAGCAATTGCTGATACTTATAGTTGCCGCTCGTCAGTATAGTGCAGTTCGGTCCCAAAAGAAAAGTTGTGACGCGGTGGACATGCTGCGTTTGCGCGTACGGGGTCATGTCGGTCAATGTAGCCGTATGCCTGGCATGCGGGACTCCCAGATGCGCCTACTGTGCTGTTGAGCGCGTCCGGACGAGGCCAGCCATGCCAGACGACACTGGTGCGGTGTAGCGACTCAGCGGCTTGCTTAGCGACTTAGCGGCTCATCATCTTGGCGATTGGGAGCGGGGCATGCAGCGGTGGACGCGGTGGGGAGGACGGAGGTCGAATGCTAATGTCTAGGGAGCGTTTAAGTCGGGGAAAATGGTGATGGAGGAGGGAGGAAGTCGGTAAAGAGGAGTGTACGATTTCTGGAGGCCACGGGGCCAATCCGAATGATATTTCCAAGCCGTGAATATCATTCGCAAGGCAATCCTATCCGCCTGGCGAACCTGGTGGCACGGCGCTTCAGTGGGTCGGGTCAATGCCTCGGCCGAGGACACTTCGGCCTTCGTCGGGCTATCTTCTCCACTGGAAAAGGCCGGGGCGCCCCTCTTCCACGTGCTGGATCCGCATATTTGACGACCAAGGGTGGATGAAGAAGGGTCAAATAGACTGACTGTGTGTGAATTGACGAACGGATGAATCGATCAAGGAATCAATCATGTATGCAAAGCTGAAAAAGGAGGCGGGAGAAAGAAATGGAAATGGGAATCCTCCATAGACAATGACAATTAACCCACCCACCCATCCATCCAGCAAGATCGAGCACATGACAACCACCTTTGCCGACGCAATAGACTAATAAAAAGCAATGTTAACCTTATCCGCCCCGACCTTCCGCCCTTTCTTCGTCCTGCTTGTACCAGTATTTGCTCTGCCCCCCGCTACATCCCGACAAGCGGGACACGTCCAACTCGCTTCCAGCGCTGGTGGAAGGCAATGAGGCCATGACCCGTCCACACCCAATCAGTGCTGCATTGTCAGCCTACGCCATGCTACTTTTCAGTTGCCTTGCCACCTGGCAGTCCCTCTGCCGCAGACACGGGCATCATCTGGGACACCATCTTGTATATAAATGGCCCCAGGTGCCCCATCGCGTCTGGCTTCGGGCACCCATTGTCGACTGCATTGACGCCCCAAAAAAACACCCAACCAGGTGAAGCTGTAGTGAATAGAGCATCATCTGCATGCTATTGCCTCATTTACGTCTTGGATTTGATTTGATAATACCTCACGCAGTGAAACTGACCCATTGCCGCTACGGCAAACGACGGAGCGCCATCGAGACCCCGGCGGCGACTCATCCAGTGCCGGCAGGTAACCCTGAACCTATCATGACCTCCCGTTTCTCAAAAATACTCCCGTAAGGCAACCTCCATCACGAGGTAGATGCCGTAGCTGGCCTCAAAAATAAAAACAGGACAACATAAAAGCGCGAGCTCCATGTGATATATCACTGAGGCCTTCTTCTGAGGAAGGGGGCGTTTCGGCGTTCCTTCCATTTATATCCACATTGCTCGTGTATGACACTATCTGCGCCACTCACTTTCAACCGCCACGTATCTCGGCTCATTCTCAGGTTAGTGATTCGAATAAGATTCTGGGCCGCATGAGGACCATAAAGAATCCATGGATCAAATGGGGAACTCTATTTGGAATCAAAGCCCTTTCGACTGGGACCGGCTTGACTTCAACACTGCATCTGTCGCCAAGGCAATCAATGAATCAGCAATCGATAATTGGGGAGAAGACTTGGAGGCTACGCCGTTGGGGCTTTTTCTCCACATAGCCGATGGATCAGCCAAATCACAGTACCTTCTATCGAGAATTGAAGCTGTATGTGACAGCGAAAGTTTGAGTCAACTTTTGTCTGGGCGCTTTGACCCATCATCAGATGTGATTGCCTGGTTGGACGATAGGCCAAATGCAGGACAAGGAAGGGACAAGGAATGGCATACGCAAGAGTCCTTCTATGCCGCCTTGAAACAAGAGGTTTGTGCTTTTCCTATTTGCATAGTTTTCCTATTATGTTGTTAATCTAACCGAACATTTTCTAGCGCATTTGTCTGGACACCTTGAGAAGCACTGATGTGCTGAAGTCTATCCGAAGGATGTAGGGCTGCATCCCGACTTCTCTACTCAAGATGGCTAATAATCTATTAGCTACCTGCCCAACCCAGACGCTCGAGGCCTGGCTCCGATTTTGGTCACCGCCCCACAAATACAAGCGAATACATTGCGCGAGTTTTTATACAAGTATCTAAAGTCAGACTCTGCTATCTTTGCATCCCTTTCTGTGGGTGATATCTAAGTTTGCCAAAGAGACCTTCCATTAATTGCCATTTACAGCCTTTAAACTTTGTTCTTGAGTTCCATCTCCCATATTATGTATGCAAAGACTCAAAAGACTTGATTCGAGACTCACGACTTGGTCTGAACAAACGACCGCTAAGACAATCCTGGACTCTGGACTTTTTGTCTGTGGCTGATTCATCTTCTCGGTCTGATGGGTTAATCAGATGCCTTTATGAATCACAGTGGTCTTGTGTCATCACCGGATTCAACCAAGTCGTGTGGACTGCTTATGCCCTGGCGGATACATACTTCTTTGAAGAAGAGGATGACTTTGACATCATGTCCGCAAAGTATTATGAACGGTTAGAACAAGACGAAGATGTGTATGATCGAGAACCCATCAGCGGGAGAGAAACCCTTGAAATATGTGATCCACGAGAATACTTTTTCATGGTCATAGATGAACGAACAAAATATGTTGTCGATCACTGGAAAAATAATCTGGATTATTTCGAAGAAGTTGCCAATCAATTCGTGAGTGCCTGCCATCCAACCCTCGTGGGCACTAACATGTCGCCCTAATACCAGTTATGTCGCAAGACGAGTTTTCATGCAAAATACTAAAATTCATGCAGAAAGAAAATACTCCATGGGAGGCTGGACCATTGTCCTTGGCGAACGCAGAAAATTGCTCTAGGGCCATTGATATTTCTAAAACGTGGATAACAAAATTGAGCCAGATACTTGAGGAGTTGACACAAAAGATTGACAGTTCTCATAGATCTTGGTGTTTATTTAAACAACACAATATCCCCTCACTGGGTACCGTATTCGATCGGAATCCTCAACTCAGGTCTCTTCTCAGCTTCATGGACCAAAGGTTCCTCGACCTTCAAGATATCCAAATACGACTTGGGCGCCTGGCATTGAAAATTGGAGAGTTCAAGGGAAGGGTGCGTAGAATCAAAGTTCCCTCATCTACAAGCTCTAATCTTCACTAGCTTGAATTGCATATGGAAGTCCAAAACAATCAGGCCATTGTTTTACAATATGTCAATGTCAACCTTGTAAGCCCGCAGGATTTGCACATTATTTTCCGATCTTCTAATAACGATCCATCCAGGTTCAATTCATATCGCCACCAGCACTGGCAGCCGCTATGATGCAGGCCAACATATTCCCTTGGAATTCCGGCTTCATACCATTTTTTATCATTAGCCTGGTGGTCTGGGTCGCAGCATTGGCCACTACGCCTGCACAAACTTGGTGCCGCAAGCACTTCAAAACTTGGACTTTGAAGACAGCCAAGGAGATGGCGTCAAGTTGGTGTGGCCAATACACGAATTTAGCACCCCGACTGCAAGGCCTTTTGACAAGAACAGACTCAAACACGCTCCCGTTTGATTCAAGGTCTAGTGACACCGAGCAGCCGGTACCTACTCCTATTTTTGCCTGATCAAGGCTCGAATACTTCACACCAGAAAGCAAGCTCCGCGGAGGAGTCGCATTTCTTCCAGGTTTTTATTTCAATCCTTTTTTAAATTCTTTTCTCTCGATGTATTTTTTATGTCTTAGCCAAACTACTGCATGCATGTTTTTGGGTGTCGCAGAATGATTTTTATTGCAGACCCAGCAATTATGCAGTTTGTCTGATACTTTTTTATTCTCTGATATCATGGCTTCTATGTCTTAAAATGGAGTAGGCACGAAAATAGAATGTTCAGGCAAAAGCTCAATACACGTGAGTCATCTTGAGTTATTTCTGAACGCAATCAGTTGGCGTCTGTTGCTCAAGAAATCACAAAAAGAAATATGTCAGCCCGGAAAACGAGGGTTTCTACACGTCTTGTCTGAATGGTGCAATGCACCTATCAACCGATTCCAAATGATGCTCCGCGTGATCTATTCATGCCTAATCCACGTGCCTATTCTCGCTGCGCACACTGATGTGATACGATTGACTGCATGAATCATGAGCGGCATGCGCAAAGCAAGGCTGTCGTCCATCGTGGCGTCCGCCTATTGGGCCGGGGTGTTGGGAGGCGCTGCATCGCTGATTATCTTGGCTACTACCATTACCGTTTGAGCTTCGGTATGAGCAGGGTGTGCGCTTCATCTACGCTCTGATCGAATCGCTTCGCAGCCCTCATATTGTACCCGATCCCTGCCCAACATTAGGCCTGATGCCTGTGAGGCTCTGGATCAAGCCCAAAAGTGACAGACGCTTCCACCCCCGCATGCTAGGAATCTTCAAGCTAGGATCTCTCCGCTCGCAAATATGCAGTTGCGAGCTTCGCATCCTCCCAAAGAATCACCCACCCATATTTTTTTTACCACCTAGAACTTATTCGACATGACATGCCTCACTAGCACCCCGAAGGGACTCGAGACTCTCCTCCAAGGGCTGTCCTTGGACCCTATGCCAGAATATGGATCACATGACGCGCTTACGAAGCCCGTAGCGATCTGGAAATCTTATCTCACCCAGATCCTGTCTCCCTTGGTGGATTGCGATGCCGCTACCATCCAAGACGCGATTAGCACCACAACAGAGCCGTCTCTAGGAGATCTCGCTCTTATTTTACCTCGTCTCAAATTAAAAAACCTTGACAATGAGGCCCTCAAAAAGTTTGCCTTCGAGCTATGCAATCAGGTCCGGCAAACCATCCCTCCATTGCCATGTTAACAATTGTACTGACTCAAACCCATATAGTTTCCTGCTTCGCCACTTTTCCTCCAACCTTGGGTTGACGGCATCCACATCCGAATGATCTTTTCTCCCGAAATTCTCCCCCGACTCCTCCTTCCATATATCAGTGACCAGTCATCCGACTACGGACATGATGCCTCCCAGGGCATGCAAGATGTTGCAGCGCCCGAGCAGCGCAAAAAGAGGGTGATTGTGGAATTCTCCTCTCCCAACCTCGCCAAAGATTTCGATGGCAACCACCTCCGAAGCACACTGCTCGGCGCATTTGTCGCCAATCTATATGAGTCGATGGGGTGGGAAGTAATCCGCATCAACTATCTCGGTGACTGGGGCAAACAAGTCGGTTTGCTCGCTGTTGGGTTTGAAAAGTTTGGGTCTCAAGAAAAGCTCGAGTCTGAGGGCATCCATCACATGCTAGAAGTATTCAGTGAAATCTCAAAACTGTTTGAAGCCGAGCTGGAAGCAAGGGATAAGGCCAAGCAAAACAATGAAGACACTGCGGAGATCGAAGGCAAGGGCATATTTGCTGAGCGAGACGCTTTTGTCAAGAAGCTGGAGGAAAATGACCCCGATGCCCTTGCGCTCTGGACACAATTTCGAGACATAACTATTAAAGACTTGACCCAAGGGTACGCGCGGCTTGGCATTAAGTTTGACGACTACTCAGGAGAGTCGCAAATTCAACATGAGACAATCGTCGAGGTTGAGAACATGCTCAAGGAGAAGGGTGTCATGGAAGAGAGCGAAGGATCGTGGGTTATCGACTTTGTAAAGCATGGTGCGAAGAAAGGTCTTGGTACCCAGATTGCTCGAGGTCGCGATGGCGTTACTCGCTATCTCCTCCGCGACATCGCAGCTGTTGTGGATCGGTCTCGCAAATACGACTTCGACAAGATGATATACGTCGTCTCTTCCAGGCAAGACAACCATTTTCAGCAGCTCTTCACCGCTGTGGAGCTGATGGGTCGTACGGACCTCAAGGAGAAGCTGCAGCATGTCAATTTTGGAGCCCTGCAAGGACTCGAAGGAGACTTGCTCGGAGCAATCCTCGACCAAACAGTGAACAAGATTTCCGAGGCCCAGAAGGAGGAACAGGATGATTCTGAGGGTAGCACTGATGAAATTAAACCCTTCAGTGATACTGATCTAGTTGCCGCATTGTTGGCACAAGACATGTCCGGTAGAAGAGGGCATGGCTATGCATTCGAGTCAAAGAAAACCTTGCCCTCCAGCTTCTACAACGGCATATTCCTACAAAAGGCTCTTGCAAAGCTTACTACTCTGATTTCTGAGCTGCAGGCGGATTCCGTCGGTGAAGCAGAGCCGGACTATGAGGCCTTGAAAGACGACAGCTCTGCAGATTTGCTACGTTATCTGGCCCAGTTCCCAGATGTAGTCTCCGCGACATACAAGTCACTTGAGCCGCATACCCTTCTAAGCTTTCTCTTCAAGATTGTGGATTGCGTTTATCTGCTAGGAGAAGATGCTGGAGATGATGAAGAGGGAGAGGCTGAGGCTGAGGGCGACGGCGAAGAAGCGGGCGGCTCTGAGGAGGAACAAGAGAGCAGCCCTGGACAGAAGAAGGCGCAGCTACTGCTGTATCAGAACACGAAGTCTGTCCTCGAGAACGGGCTGAAATTGTTGGGTTTTCCGGTAACCTCGATGCAGTAAACAACATGCATCAAACCCCGCGTCGCATGGCCCGCGCGCGACCCACGGTCGCCGCCAGGCTGAATTGGGCAATATGGCAGATTGTGGAGAAGGCATTGGTGCATCGGAACAGGTACTGGGAACGGTATAACAGAAATCGAAATTATTACTTTACAACGTATTTTATCTGCGATTGTCCGAGAATTTTGCTCTGCATTCATCAAAACTTGTGCTGTGTTATTCTTCCACTCTAGTAGCGGAGCGAGCGGAGGCTTGCCAAGCGATGCAAGAGGCAACGTACCCAGAAGAAGGATATCCTTGAAAAGCTTCGCATCCCGCTGAATGTCGAATACGAAAAAATCCTAGACAAAGGCATTCACCTGCGCGTACTCGGTTACGCGCTCGCATCGCATGGCCCGCGCGACCCACGCCCGAGAGGGGGCCATCATGCTGCGGGGTGCATTCTTAGCTTCTCACTACCAGAACCCTGCACAGTGTATCGTGAATTCACGAGTCGGAAAACCGCTGACGTCGCTCTTTTTCTTTGTTTCAACCGCGTTTGGTCGGGATCTATTCATATCCCGAAGAGTCCGGCCTCCACCGGCTCCGGGCTCTGCCCACAATCCGAATCATATAAGGCACCTCACATCGTGACTTTAAAAGCACAATTGTAGCCACCTTTTGGGTGATATTTACAAACACATCGCTCTCATTCACGACTCTCAAACAACCCTGCTCATATTTTCATATCTACCATTCACAAGACACCATCGTCAAGTCATAGTACAAGATGGCACAGCAGCTTCGCTTCGACGGCAAGGTCGCCATTATCACCGGAGCCGGTGCCGGCATGGGCCGTGAGCATGCGTTGCTGCTTGGAAGCCGCGGCGCCATCGTCATCGTCAACGATCTTCAGCCCGAGATAGCTGAGGCAACAAAGGCAGATGTGGAAAAGGCCGGCGGTACTGCCGTCGCGGTGGCCGGCTCCGTAACCGAACGATCCGTCGTGGAGGCTCTCGTCGACACAGCCATTAGCAAGTTTGGCCGCATCGATATTCTCATCAACAACGCCGGGATCGAAATCAAGAAGAAGTTCGACGAGTTTACGGAAGCAGACTTCTCCCGCATGTTCGCAGTGCACGTTTGGGGTAGCTGGACCCTGACACAGCTCGTATGGCCTCACATGAAGAAGCAAAAATACGGTCGTATTTTGATTGTATCCTCCACTTCGCTATTTGGAATGGATAGCAATGCCGCATATGTCGCCGCCAAGGGCGCGCTATTTGGACTCGGCAGGTCATTGGCAACTGAGGGGCCGGAACATGGGATCTCGGTCAATTTGTTCGGCCCATCCGCCGCCACGGCCATGGCAAAACAGATGGTTGATGGCGACGAGGCCACAATGGCGTGGATGAGCAAGACACTCCCAGCTTCAACCACCTCACCCGTTTGTGCCTGGCTTGTGCATGAAGACTGCAAGAGCAACGGAGAGTTTATCACATCTTACGGCCGTAGCATGGGCCGAGTGATCTTTGGAGAGACAAAGGGCTCATACTGTCCAGACGGGGAGTACACCATTGAAACAGTGCGGGACCATTTCGCTCAGGCCTGTGACCAGGAGGGCTTCATCGTTCCCAAGTCCGTAGAGGAGGAGTCTTCGACTCTTGTGGGTATGCGATTTTCTGGGGACGCAGACACCACCAAGAATATTTTCAACAAAATGTAGTGGCTGTAAGGTTTAGAATTTAGCATAAATTCATACAGCGGAATTACCGTTTACAAAAACCACCGGTTTCAGTAATCATGCGTGGAGTTCAATATAAAGCAATGAAAAATAGTAGACTTTTGTCAATTGGTATTTCTTTCAAAGATACATTTTGAGATTGCAACCACCAGTATGTATTGGTAAGATACACACTCCCTTGCTCCTAGCTGGAAGAAAGAGGCTGGCTCGTTAGTACCAAAAGATTAAGAAAAGGCCAATTTGTTCGATAGTTAATTACATAACATCATGACGTTAGCTGCCACGCAGACTGTTCCTTTTGACATAATTCACAGCGAATCGACCACAACAATGTCCCCAAAGGCCCGACACACTATGATAGCCAATCATAGATCATTAAGAGGACATTCCAAAACGGAATATCTCACAAGAGGCCAATTTCGTCTCATGAGTGCTCCGTGATTGCCGGCACGACGGGATAATTTGGGATGGATCGCTCTGAGCCGCCGGCGGCCCGAGACTTTGGCAACCACAAAGTTAAAAATAGGCTAGCGCGATCCAGAAGCAACTCAGCATATAGGATCTTGGGGAAAAGATGATCCAAGGAAGGACGTCTCTTTACTGCCTCCAAAGACCTTCTGGCGGTGGCGTGATCGTTCCCCTTGAACTTTGCGAATGCAAGCTGGATGGCAATCATCTGCTCTTCCGGGTGATAAAGGAGCCAAAACGAAACCGCGCCCTGGGCTGCGGCGGCGGCCTTGAGGCTTGGGTAAGCTTCCCGCAGGGCCACGTCGGCATTTGCGGCGGAGGTCTTCCATCGCTGAAAGCGGCCAATTGCGTGCTCCTGCACGGGCGCAAAATTGACAGCTCCAATGACATCCCAGGTCCAGCGATCCACAGACTCAAACATGGGCTGCTTCCAGAACTTCGTCTTTGGGTCCCCGACTTCGAACTCCTCGGAGGTCCAGTGCTCGTACGCGTCCGCGTTCTGCCGCGTATCAAAGAGGTAGGCTCCGCCCGTAATGGTCTGGCCAGTGACTGGGTCGAAGCGATAAGGAAGATATTTCAGATACATCCCGGGTCGCTTGTCCATTGCTTGGCTGCCTTGGTATTGGTGGTTGATCAGGCCTTGCAAGGGCACGCCAGTCCCCGCTATCTGGATTTCGGTCGTGAAGGCGGCTTCGGCTTGGATTTCTCCAAGCTCGTAGCCTTGAATGTTTTCATTCAGATGAGCACCTACCCACCAGTATTAGAATCAACCCATCGTAAATATCTCTTTCCAGCATACACATCTTGGTTATTCGTATTGAGACTGGGTGGTAGTCGGATAGGATTCAGGGTTCTGGGCGAGGCTCCGAAATTGCGCCCACCGCCTTGGCTTTATACCAGCAGCGCGAGAAATTAAGTTCAACACTATCTCTCGTTTACCCAAGACGCATCCGGTAGAAAACTAGTCTGTGTGCTGCTTAAAATAGAAGTTTGTTTATGCCGCCAATGACTCGCTGCGAGGCTTGCCGAAGAGACCAACAGGCCCGTGGTCATTAGTCGAGAGGATAGACACGAATTTAGTAGTGGCCGGAAAGCTCAAATGATGGACTGCATAATGACGGAACGATTGCGGATCTGCTTGGTTTATGAAGTAGTGCTATTCGTTCGGCGAATAAAAGCCGAACTGTGTCAGCTGAGTGAGATGCACTCGGCTAAGCGGGGCCATAACCGGCACAGTACTCCGCCTCGCTTGCTCAACCACAGATAAGCCCCTAGTAACAGCGTTTAGCCGATTTTTCCAATGCACGGGAAGTCACATTGTTGGACCCTTCACAGCCTAGTTATATGCAAGTCTACTGAAAAGAGACTAAACATAGTGCTTACAACCATCCGGCCACGGTTTTGTGCTCAGAATCCATCTTTTCAACATCCATTTTCAACATTGTAGCCGCCTAAGCCTCGGTTCTTGGGTTACCAAGTTATTCATACATCCGACCTTCTGGTTCAGTTATCCCCCGTCACCTGTGCAATTATCCAAGCCATCAATAAATGTTCTAGGCAGCTGCGCCGACCTCATTGCTCGGGTTTCCAGGCAGATCGCATGCATGCCGGGTCTTGCCAGCATAGACTTCATATTCCGTCGAATTCTTTTCATTGGCATTTTCTTTTACAGGGCAAGTATGAAAAAATTCGCTTCTCATAGGCCATAATGGAGTACGTGATTTATTAATGAGCCTGATGAGTCGGAGCAAGTAAGCGTCTGCCATAACGTGGCTGAAGTATTTATACTCACAGAGATTTTGAACTGACGCCATTAGAGACCAAAACATGTCCGTCATTAATCGTGATTGAAGCTTTCACGGCCCAAACACCCGTTTTTTGTTGTTGAGCCCCGATGCGATGGTATCCCAAACTTGAGTTATACGCAAGAATTCTCTCTACAGAGAGCACATACTGCGGTTTAATTAAGGCCTAGTCCTTTTTACGGACCAGAACAATTTCCGCGTCACTGCTTTTCATTCCGGAGGTAAGTCCGCCTTTCTGGCTCATAATCATAGCAGCCGCGATCGCTCGATACTAGGAAAGGTTTAAACTGCCAATAGCAACTTTTGCGGAGAAAATATATAATATTCAGACTCATGTGCCCAAGAGTGGGGCTTTGCAGATCCCTCCTCGGATTCCTCCGGATTCTACCATGTCGATGTTTCATGCATCATCATTCCTTGCAGTCAGCTGCCTCCTAAGATCCCCAATGTTAGCGTCGACCCATGAAGGCGCTTGTGTCACTTCTATCGTAAATGATGTAAACCGAGTAGCGTATGACCGAATTTGTTGCTTGATCGGTCCCGGATAGTTGCCTCGCAGAATGCAGGCAAGCACCCATTCATTTTTGACTCTACACTTTTCAAAGCCACATTTGTTTTTATATCCTCAAGGTATTGAAAATATGGACTCTATTTAATTCTAAGATATGCATACAAAGAAAAGTTTTGTGAAAATACAAATGTCTATCGTATGTACAGATTACTGTTTTTAACTCCCATGCCATGTTTTAGCCCTAGCCCAAAATCACAGATCCATCTTCTCTCTTTCTCTTGCATCATCGATGCATTCCTGCCAATTTAGCCGTCTCAGGTAAATGCATTCAATGATGCAGCCCAACAGCATTCCAGCACCAAGTCCTATCCATTCGCCATTCAGCTTCAGATCTGGAGATCCCAAGGCCAGCCAGAGCGCAAGCGGAACCGAAACAAGATAGCTCACTCCGAATGATACCCAGGCAGCAACAGATTGCTTGGCCAGCCCTCGGAGGATGCCGTTGCAGGCGCAGTTGAGGGAGTCAATAACGTGGAAAATGGCAACAAAGGTCATCGCTTCAATCGCGATTGAAACAACAGCAGAATCCCCGGTGAACATTCTGCTCAGTTGGCTGCGTAGCGAGAACATGACCAAGGCGTCAATGAAACCGACGCAGACAAAGATCATGCCATAGAGAACAACGACGCGTTGAGCCGTTTTCGTTACTCCCGCGCCTACCAAAACACCAAGTCGTGTGGTGGCGGCCACGCTGATTGAGAAAGGAATATGCCATGCAACAAGAGAAACCGTCATCAGAATAGTCTGCGCAGCAAGGTGTTCCGTGCCAATGTAAGAAGCGCTCACGGATAGAATTTCCAATGCAATCCACTCTGCCAAATTCACAATTGTTCCGGATACTGAAAGACGGACCATGGGTCCCCATTCACGCACGGCGTCCCAAGACCAGCCATCCCAGCACTTGTGGGACCATTTGGCATAGTAGACCACGTATATGAGCAAGAGAAGAGGCGTAAGATCATTCGCAATAGCTTGACCAATCGCCGCGCCATTGAGCCCCATTCCCATTTTTATTGCCAAGAACCAGCTCATAAAGGCATTCACTGGAGTGCAAATGATCAAGACGATCATGCCCGGCTTGAAGTCACCCTGGGCTTGCAGATACCGCTTGCCAACCTCGAAAAAGGCATATCCGGGCAGTCCAAGTATGCTCACCTGCATAAAAACGCCAGCCTTGACACCCAAGTCATGCTGGGGAATCAAGAGTGGTAAAATCCATGGGGAGAAGAGCCAGAAGGCAGCGATCGGTATCAAGGCGAGGGTCATAAACAGCGTCATGCGCTGCACGTGCAGTCCGACACCAGTGAGTTTTCCCGAGCCATATGCCTGCGAGCAAAGGGTATCAAGCGCCGTAGCCATGCCTTCGACAAAGGCATATCCGATGATATTCCTTGTGGCAGCTCCAAGGCTCGCAGCCGCAAGGTCGTCGGCGCTGAGGTGCCCGGCCACAATGGTGGTGATGACTGTGAATGAATACTCGAGCAGGTAGGTAGCAATCAGAGGCGCGGAATACTGGCATAGAAGCCATGATTCGGATCGCCAAATAGCGGCCGTGTCGGCCTTCTCCTGGATAAATTCTTCATCGATCTGGAAATCTTCAGTCTCCAGGAAGGGAACGGACTCTTCGTGGGGTTGAGCGACGGTCATGTTGAAAGTCTGCCGTAACCAGAGCACTCAAAGGAAGAAAAAAAAATTAGGGGTCGCGACGATGAAATGGCTAGTGGTAACGAGGGAGATTGAACAAAAAGCGGGCTCCATTGGACCCGCTAAGCACATCACAATGCCTAACGCCACTGCGCACCCTCGTTAGGCCCGATCCATGACAGACACAGACGTTTCGTAAGTCAAAAGCCCTTGTTGTTGAGTCAATTGGGGACAAGCCACGTATGTGCTCGGGGACCTGGTGCTGACGGCTTCAAGGCGTCGCCGACGTACTTTTTCGGTTTATCACATTCATTATTGCGCTTCCAATTATCATAGCGCTGCGGAATACGTCAAGTGGACTCTATTTTAATTGACATGTTTACCAGTCAAGGATCGTAAATGTGATCTGCAGACTACGATCAACCTATCACGATGTCTCAGCCAAGACGCTGAAAAGTCGGAAAGGCGGGTACTGCGTCAGGATCTGGGATCCCTTCGGCGCTATGCCTTCTCGAGAGCAAAGCACCGAGTGTTATCACGTGATTGGTCCCAGAAAGGGGATTGGCACTGGCGTCTTCTTTTCTTTTTCTAAGCGCCGATGCATGAATGGTGAAGTTGTCAACGCCAGCGAGCTGGAAACTAGGACAAGACTTGTCTAGAATGATGCACGGCGAAATTTTATCCTACCTTAGCGATTCCTCGGCTCGTCTTGTGACCTCTAGCTCGAGTTTTCGACTGAGACCTCGCCTTTATATGGACTCTGGCTTATGAAAAGATGCTAAACGAACACGTCTAGATTGTCGATGTAATATTCTGCACTGCGATGTAAGTAATCAGCAACATGCGTAAACAAACATCGCCCCTATTTTAGCCCCTTTGTGACAAGCTCCATACGGAGTAGCCACAGACAGCCCTGTTGGCTTAGCGTTTCGGCTTCAGCTGGGTCGTGGCTTCAGACTAAGCGACGCTAGTCGGTTAGTGGCGCCGGTGCGTTGGGTGTGGCTGCTGACCGCAACAAATCCGCCCTAGAAACAAGGGATCCTGTATTCGAGCTATCGAATTTGGCCCAAATCATATTTTTCACTATCCGACTCAGCCAAAACCGCATCGTCTTGTACTCACCCAATCCTAAGCAAGTGTACCCTGTAGCCTGCAGGACTAGTTTGGAATCTAACAAACAAGTCACACTTGATCGGTCCTTGTGCCCCATGGATTGGGGCCACATCAGCGCGTTCAGATGTAAAACTAAAACGTCCAGTGTACATCATGGGATCAGGATTCAGTAGCTTAGTTGTCGCTATCCAATAAAATGATGGGTTAAATTAGAAGCATTTTAGGGCAACAAGAACTTAGTCCACGCAGCTATTGTGCCCGTGACCATGATTAGCATTAACTAAAGTCAAGGCTATAGGGTATATCGAAATCCTGAGACTTCCTCAATAACTTGATTTCCTTTGTTGGCACGCTTATTTGCAATAGCAAAGTAAACGGACATGACCAAGACAATGCTAATCATAAGGATGTGGGAGCCTATAGAAACCCATATCGCCGTCATATAGTGCGGTGCCTCAGATGACTTCACAATATAACTTCCAGCAATGCCTCCCGCGCCGTTCATTGCCGTCAAGGCAGCCGACGTCACTGCTCGTTTCCACTGGCCCGTAATGTTGTTCATTTGGTATGTACTCAAAGCAGCCCAGTTGCTGATGTATGCACCAATGGCTAGAAATGTGCCAACATACCGTACTGCCACTTGATCCACGAACCCGAGCATACAAAACCCTACAATTAGGCATGTGCAATTGAAAATAATCACAGGGCCCCGGAGATTGAGCCTATCCGAAACAAAGGCCGACGCCAATACGGGGATGACTGCATAGTAATGCGGCGGGGATGTAAGTATGATGGATTTGTTTTCATCAAAGCCCATGCCTTTTTGTAGAATGATGGGCAGGAAATACGCCATCGATGTCGAAACCAGATTCTGTAGAAAGTACATGCATGCGAAGCCGTAGACCTTGGGGTCTTTTAGGTGTCCTAAGACGGGGATCCAGGCGAAAGGCTCGGGCTCTACATCGCTTCGATCCTTTTCGATCCTCGCAACTGCAAGAGCTTGCTCCTTTGCGGTTAGGAACCAGTATGATTTGTGCGCCTGGTCCGGGAAGTCAACCATCCAGAAAAAGGTGATGATCCCAATGAACATGGAGACGGCGCCTTGCACAAGAAACATGTACCTCCATCCCTCTAGCCCGCCTTTGCCGTCCAGGTGGTTGAGTCCATAATTGACAATGCCGCCAGTGGCGAGCACAATTACTTCACCACTCTGGAGAAAGGCGAAACGAACCTGCTGCTCTCGCCTCGGGTACCAGGTGGAAATCAGGTATGTCAGACCCGGGAAAATCCCACTCATGGCCATTCCCAGCAGTATTCTCAGCGCAAACATGGACCTCCAGCTGTGGATGAAGGCAGTACACATCGTAATCAGCCCGAAGCAGAACGTGCTGAAGGCGAACCAAAATCGGGGGCCAAACACTCGCACAGCAAAAGTTGATGGGATTTGAAAGACGATGCTGGCGATGGTGAAGATGAAGATACTGACACTGTAGCGGTTGCCAGTCAATTCGAGATCCGACACCATTGACGTGACGGACGCTGAGCTGATGACGCCCGAGTCCAGGAGGTTGAGCGAGCAAAGCAGCCCCGCGATGGTGCAGAGCCGCAAGTCGACCTTGCGACGAAGGCGGCGCTCGAGATGTTCACGGTCTGTCGCGCCTTCACCCCCGAGACGGATGGTCGAACCCGAATTCCGCTTGCTCATCGCCGACTTGGGAGGCGTCATGGGTTCTGGCAGCCGCGGCGAGCTCCCCACGGTTTCCGTTTTGGTGTCCATTGTTCTGAGGGGTTTGTATAGCGCGTAAATGGAAACGCGCCGAAAATGAGAAGAGGCTGGCAAGGACTTGGCCGATCAACTCCGCCTAATCGCGATGGGAGGGCACCGAAAGAGTCGGAAAAGGGAGCGCTCCAGACACCTGAATGACAGACCCACCTTGCGCATCTATTTGGTGTGTGATGGAATTATCACAATTCCAAACGTCCTCATTACGCCTGTAGTTTGAGACAGCGGGTCGGTCTTCTGAATGGAGCCATCTGAGACATAATGGATCAGTACTCAATATAATGTGCCCGATTCGTAAATTCAAGCACAATTTATGAAAGTTAAGTATACATTTCCCGCCACATGATGCCATTTCGACTCAACCATGTCCTTGCCGAGGATCGGTTGGTCTGGCAGGCCGGTGTCAATGTCTCAGAAGTGTCTGCCTCATTGGCTGCTGAGTGGTTCGTTGGGGCAAGACACAACACATTCAGGCTATGCTCGATTCGTGAAAGCAATTAATCATTGATGAGTATCTACTATTTTATGTACAGCATATCATGTGCTTTCCGTGTGGGGCACTCCGAAGATCGCACAAAATCTGATCAAGGGGCCTGGTCAGGGTCCATATAAATCCCTGCATCTCGCTTGAAGCTGTCTAGCCACTCGGTATTATCTGCCGGAGTTTGGTTCCACGGATCCTCACTGCAGATTATGGTTAGAAAATGCAAAACATATTACAAGCACGATATAGCAGTGGGTGCAGAGGGTCTTCATACTCATTATACATGATCCAACGCGCATAGTGTTGGATTTCTTCATCGGATGGGATATGATGGTTCGGATTTTTGGACGATATTGTCGCAGACACCCAGCGGTGTAAATCCCGCTCTAGACGGCGATGGAAGTTGGCCTCATGAAGGAAAAACTGGTTACCATGCACAAAGTGAGATGTTTGGCCTAGGGGAGCAAACTCGGCACTTTGCCTACTTGGCAGTGGCGAATCGCTCAATGGAGTGTTATTGCCATTCGACCCTAATGGGGAAGGGTAGATTATTTCTTGGTTGGCGGTATTCAAAGACTGGTGGCCCAGCTGCGCTGGCTGATTATTTGTTGTATCTGGGTGCTGCAATATGTGGGATTGGTCGGCCTCAAGATTGGGAAGCGTGGCACCTTCTGCAACGGCCCTGTTCAAGGAGGCTTCAGGCCCGAAGCTATGATGGCCCCCCAATTCCGAAATTTTGGTGGTCTGTATCAGACCAGTATTCTCAACTAACCCTTCCGCCAAGAAGTCGAGACAAACGGGATTGTCCGAGCGGATAGAGAATGACTGAAGCCACATTCCCGAAGCGCTGGCAAGTCGGTTCAGCCACGCACTGATAATGTCACAAGGTGTCTCTGAATTTGCCTCGGTCCGGTCGATGATACTCATTGCTTCCTGTTGGAGTTGGGCGACGGTAGTTGCTGAGCCCATCTGCTGCTGGGCATTCAGGAAGTCCATAAGTTGGGCCTCCATCGGACAGTCCTCGAATAGGGTTACTTTGCCCATGACTTGCAGATTGTCCAATTTACTTTCGCGCCGTGATCGCATTGGACCAATCTTTGCGAGTTTGACGACATTGTCATCTGCCATGATTAGATCTCGCATCCACGATTTTGGGTCAATAACGTCTTGGGTCGATAAAATTTCTGATGCGAGAATGACCCGACACGCTTCCAGCTGAAGTTCCTCATTTCCCGGTAGTCGTTCATTTTGTTCGAGAAAAGACTGCATGAAATACACTAACTCCAACTTGATAAGCTCGTACGCGCTGGCTGGTGATTCTGGTGGCCCAGCGCTCGCCTTGAAAGGAAACGGAGTTTTTCTGTCTGCTTCGATGAGATCTGATACCGAGTTAGCTTGCGTTCCGGCATAGTGAGATGATGACTGAGTTACATGGTGGCATGGAATTTTCAATAACGTCAAGGATGTGCTTTTCAAATCCCCAATGCCCCTTCCACTCGCCCATGGTGCACCCCAACCTGAAATGGTCGGCGAGGTGATTGACTCGATCGTCCCAGGTGTCCATGGTGGCCGCACAAAAGCCACACCGGGAATGGAGCTGTGTGATTTCGTGCTTCCAGTTATTCATTAGTGCATCAACGTATTTGCTATTATGCGCGAGGCGCAGGTGCTGGCTGAGGTGATCCTTGCGGTTGAACGACCGAGCTTCCTGGGTACGTTCGGTACAAGCACTGAAGTTGTGAGAGTTGAGATGGTCATCATCAGGGTCACTTCGGCCGCAAAAGGCACAGCATGGCTCGTCGTTTTCATTCATTACACGAGGCCCGAACGGTACACATACCCATTTCTCCAATGGAACATGCAATGACCTCTCATGCCGCTGCCAATCATATTTAGTCTTGAAGGCTTCCGTGCAAAATGTGCATTGGAATTTTCTTTGGCCCGCCCCAGCAGCAACCCTTGCCTTGCGGCTTATTTGCTTTGCCTTCTTCCTCGAGGTCTTTGGCCTTCTCGAGTTGGAAGACTGCGACCCCAACGAGGTGATGGAGTGGCTGAGGGCAAAAGACCCGCCACTGGATATAGATGTTGGAGCACTGCTCACTGATGATTGGTTTGGTATTGAATCCTGCCGTCTTCTTTCCAACGGGGATTCCTCTGCAATGTTTCCTGTGCGCATGCTAGGGTTAGTGAACGTTGCACTTCTGATATCGCCGTAAATCATATAATGGCATGGCAGATGTATGTACCTGACTCGGGCGCGGTGGCCATAGCGCGTGCAATGGCAAACATGCTGGCGGGTTCATTTTCCGGAGGAGACTCTACCCAACGCTCCATGGGATTCATCTCGCTCATGGCACGCCGCGGCGCTGGCGTTCCCGGCCTCGTGGAATGCTTCTGGGGGATGTCTACGGGTTTGGTCTTGCTGGAGCCCCCCACAGAGTTCCGGATGGCGCTGACCTTGCCACGACGGCGCGCATTGGATAGCCAGTTGCAGATCTGCGTCTTGCTCAGGCCCGTCTGGTGCCGCAGCAGGTCGATGTCCTCGGGCTTGGGATACGGGTGGTCCGGGTGGTGCGACAGCCATTCCTTCAGGACGCGGATAGACTTCTGGGAGAAGCGGGCGCCGATCTTGGGAGGTGGGAATGCCCTCTCGACGCTGCGGACCTTTTCCAGGAAGTCGTCGAGCTCGCTGTTGTCCAGGCGCGCCTCCGACCCCGTGCAAGAGGCGATATCAGACTCGGTCTGCAGAACCCCACTCCCATGGCTGCTGGGGCTGCGCTTGGTCGCATAGCATCCGCTGGGGCCCGGCTCCGAGGGCGCGGCGCTGTTGGAATGGGCGACGAGGTTGGCTCCCGACAGCTGCTGGAGGGCATTGCCGCCGCCGAAGGGGCCCTGGTGGCCTGGATTGGGCAGACTGTGAAAATGGTCTCTGCTTACGAGGTCTAGCGCCGAAGTCTCGTCACCGCCCAGCGTAGACAGCAGGTTGTCCAGGGCCTCCTGATTGAAGACGCCCTCGGGCGCCTCCAGGCCCTGGCCCAGGTAGTACTCGAATCCAGAAAGCCCTTGGTCGCCGGCCATGGCCATCTGCTTCAGTCTCTGCGCTCATCGGCAAGGTTGGAGGGACGCTGTCGCGAAGTCCGCTTTGGGTCGGCCCATGAGCCGCCGCTGAACAAGTTTTGTCCGACATAACTCCGAGATCGGGTGCGACTAGAGCCAACGTCTGATGCGAGCCCTTCTCGAATTTATTTTGTGGAGTTTCCCTGATCGCGTCGTTCACGCCTTGTGCTGCTGGGCATCTCCACCGTATCCACACGTCTTCTGGGGTAATCGAGTTCTTGTTAGTCATTGCTTGTGTCGTCCGGTGGGCTCTGTCAACCGCGCCTTGTAAACGTTGCCGTTGCCCTCGGCTGGTTGCACAATCGTAGTTCACGCCTTGTGTTGATGTGCAGAGCTTGCGGAAATCCCCCGCATGTGACCAGCGCCCCGGTCGCCATGGTCTATTACAAAAGGCCTGGGCCAGCCGGGTTCTCGTAGTTTGTCTCGTGTCTTGCCCTTGGTTGTGACTGCAGACCTCTTCTTCTATCCCGGTCCTCTCCGTCTCAACACGCCTCTCCGGCAACTAGAACCTCACGATGGACACACCAATCAATGGAATCAGTCGGACCAGCAACGGAGACCGGCCGGCAACGCCGATCAAGCAGGATGTCGAGATAGCCGTGGAAGACACCGGCCTTGAGCGTGGCCTCCACAGCAGGCACCTGCAGTTCATCGCAATTGGTGCCACCATTGGCACGGGGCTGTTCCTCGGAACAGGCTCTGCTCTAGCTACGGCTGGTCCTGTATCGCTTCTCATAGCTTTCATATTCCTGGGCTCTGTCCTCTTCTCCGTTATGACCGCCCTCGGAGAAATGGCAGCGTATATCCCCGTTCCGGGTGCTTTTACAACCTACGCCTCCCGCTTTGTCGACCCTACTCTGGGCTTTGCTATGGGTTGGACATATTGGTTCAGTTGGTCATTGACCTTTGCCCTGGAGCTCACAGCCGCCGGTTTGATCATCCAGTATTGGATCAAGACTGTAAGCGTCGGTGTCTGGATTGCTGTGTTTTGGGTTATTTTTACCCTGGCCAACTTCCTCCCCGTCCGCTGGTTTGGCGAGTTCGAAATGTGGTTTTCTAGCATCAAGGTCGTCACAATCTTTGGCTTCCTTATCTTTGCCATTTGCATCAATGCTGGTGTTGGCGACCAGGGTTACATAGGCTTCAAGTACTGGAGCGACCCCGGTGCTTTCGCCCCTTCCATAAAGGAGGGCGCAACAGGAAAGTTCATCGCATTTTGGTCGGTTCTCATCACTGCAGGCTTTAGCTACCAGGGCGCTGAGCTGGTTGGCATTGGCGCGGGCGAGACACAGGATCCCCAGAAGAGTATCCCCTCGGCTATTCGTTGGACTTTCTGGGGTGTCTTTTCTCTCTTCATCTCGACTGTATTCTTCTTGGGACTCAATATCCCTTACACCAATCCGGACCTTCTGAATGAATCTCAGGATGCTTCAGCATCTCCTCTTGTCATCATGGCCCAGCTGGCTGGTGTATCTGTGTTGCCTTCGATTCTGAACGCAGTGCTTTTGACCGCAGTTCTGACCGCAGCCAACTCCGATGTCTACTCGAGTAGTCGCATTCTAATTGCACTGGCCGAATCCGGCCACGCTCCTAAATTCCTCAAAAAGACCAACCGCTTTGGAACTCCCTATTATGCTGTTGGCGTTTGCTCACTGGTCGGCTTCCTTGCGTTTCTCAACTTGTCACAGGACGGCTCTGTTGTCTTCCAATGGTTGCTCAACATTGTTTCCGTAGCCGGGTTCATTTCATGGGCTATTATCAACGTTTGTCATATCCGTTTCATGAACGCACTGACGGCCAAAGGTGTGTCGCGGGATAGCCTTCCCTATGCTGCGCCACTGCAACCATACATGTCTTGGTACGGCCTCTTTTTCAACATCCTCATTGTTTTGACAAGTGGCTTCGACGTCTTTATCAACTGGGAAACAAGCAAGTTCTTCACCAGCTATATTAGCCTTCTTCTCTTCGTTGTACTCTTCGTGGGTCATAAAATAGTGTTTAGAACGAAGATGGTTCCTCTTTCCCAGGTTGATATTACAACAGGACGCCTATCCATCTAGATAGGTAGCCAAGAGGCTCCTTGTACATCTATAAAATCTTAAAATAAACAAATCATAAGAAAGAAATTCAAATTTATACGTAATTGACCCGACTTTGAGTCACTTGTTGATATTTTTACGTTTTGTGCAGTTAAATTTGTCCAAGACTTCTCAAGGTTATCTCAGTTGCAATACTACAGTGCATTTAACAGTACTTGACATTCAAAGAATAATCCTCTAAACAATATCACATTTCTTGAGAGCATTGTTACCTAATCAAACAGAAATGACGGCATTGATCCTCCCAATTTCGTTTTTGCCATTTTTGACAGCTCCATCTACCCGAAGGCGAAAAGCGGGGTCTTGCTCGCTTTCCAAAGCCACATTCTCACTGAGAATCATGGCCAATGTCATGTCGACGGCATCAAGGAAATCGAGGGTAGCGACCGTCGTCTTTTCCTGCAGCCCTTCGGAGAGCTCTTTGAAACCATTTTTGAAGTCCCTCATCAGCTCCGTGAACAGCTCTTCGTTGGAAAGTACACGGTTAATGATGGCCTTTCTTCGGCCATCGCTTCCTCTTCCTAAATGACGACGAGTGTTAGGCCTTGGTTTATTATAGAAAAGAAAAATAGCAACGGGGGGAAAGTATTAGTTTGAATGGGTACATGGGGTGTCTATGTACTTACCACTTTCACCGTTGCACGATCTGTAAGCCGGTGTCATTGCCTTCCCAATAAGCGAGGTCCGGAGACCCGACATTGCATCCGTACGCAGAGTTCTATTTAGGACCGAAGTTAGTAATCTGAACGGGTACTCAATAGTATCTTAAAAGCTCACCTCAGACCCCCAGAAAATTCTTCTCCTGCTCTTTCAATGTTACTCCAGAGAACTTCTTTTTGAGAAACAAGAGAATCAATCAGTGGGCTCGTAATTTCTGGCACATCGCCTAAACGATTCTCTATTAAAGTATCAGTATGGAACCAGATCAAAAATCTCTTGGACTGGTGTGTGTTTATTGATTCGAGTGGTCGAAAATGAGAGGTGTCGCATTAGGAATGAAGGGGACAAAAGGAAACCACGTTACCTAGAGTTTCAATGGACCATTCTACCAGAGTATCGAGTAAATCTTCAATTTGAGATTCACGATGATCAAGAGTGATGATAAGGTCACTCCATGGCGCTTTGAGATCGCTGACCATGTCTTCAATTGCTTCTTCGTTCCAGTTACGCGACCCCACCGCTGCTGTATAGTGGTCGCCATGGTTTCGGCAGAACGCGGAATACGTTGCTCCATAGAGTTAGCTATAACTTGGTAAATACACCTAGGCTGGTATAATCACTCACCATGATGCCACTAAAGATAATCAATTAGTCCCAAATCAGTTTAATTGAAAGACTAGTACTCACCCCTGACCAATCATCCCCGGCTTCTATCGCAGCTTCGCTCCAATCCGATATATTCCTGTCTATTGGATATTTGTTAGAGATACATGATATGACAACGTCTAAAAATATGGGTAAAGAAAACCGATGTTCCCTTGAGATGGAAGTGTCACCCACTGTTATATATTCGATTATTAAATTCATGCCGGCACATTCTAGATATCTGATTCATATTTGATGCGCGACTTCTCAAATCCTAAGCCATCTAGTCAGCTCACCTGTGTGATTCAAATCCCATGAGGCCTGAGTAAAATCTTCCTTACGGCTTCCATTCGTTTTCGGAGGTCGGTTAAGGCGCTCCGCACCGCTTCCTTTCGCTCCGCATCAGCAGTCCCGGCACCTGACTGAACCCAAAGTTCAATTTGTGCCAAAAGCGCAGGAATCCTATCTTTCATATATGTCGTGGCAATTCGCCGCTGACTCTGTGCCACGATAGATATGCAATATTTCCTTAATATCAGGATGCCACTGAGCCTCAGCATTGGAAGTGCTTCATCTGCCGGCTTCTCTCGATTATTCCAGTAGCTCGTGTTGCTCACACAGAATACTCTAACTTCACCAGTTGGTGATCTGTCTCTGTACTGATTTTGGAGCTCCCTCTTAACATCCGAGTTTCGATTGTTAACAAGGTATGAATGTAGCCTATGTGCAGTCATTAGAGATCATATGTTAGACTGAGAACAGTGAATGGTTCCATACTCAAGTTCTCGCGCAGGTATAATTTGATTTCTGATTTGAGAATGTCAGACCTTTATCTGTCGATATATTAGGACCAGAGGAGTAACAATAATGCTGACCTTAATCGACGACTCTGAGTGTGAAGGTCGGCTAACCGTGCTCTCTCTTCATCAAATAGATCGTCAATATCATGCTCTAGGTCATCAACTTCTTCTTCATTCTGAATAAGTTCTCTCTTCCTAGCCGCGATCAAGTGTTGAAGTTGTCTGATGTGTTGCTCCCTGTTACCTCGCCAATCTCTCCTGGCTTCGTCGGCTTGAATATCCTACCATGAAAGCTTAGCGGATCCATGAAAAACTGAAATTCATGTGGAACGTGACCTACATCGGAGCGAGTGCAAACTATGCTCACATTTGACAAATCAGCCTGTCGTGCGAGTTCGAACACGCAATGAACTCCTTCATCAGTGACAGCCCTTCCAATGTTACAGATAACAAATATCTCGTCACACTCTAGAAGAAAACGTTCCGTAATGGCTCTTCGTGCTGTGTTCAAATCGCGAAGTCCTTGAATATTGTTAGAAAGAATCTTTGAGTACCACCAAACACAAATACCTGGAAGATCAACAAGAACGAGACCCTTGCTCAAAATGTGAGCATTAAGGAAAACCCTGGCCATTAATCAGCTTCAAAATCTGAGGCAGTTCTCGGCCGATATTCAAGAGCCTACTTGATCTTTCGGATAAACGGCCATTTTGCAGGCTCTGTTCTAGAATTTGGCTCTGATGATAGCTCCATTAGACTTGAAGAGCACGCTCCTGAAGACAGCCCAGATTGGCGCAGATTTATCTGCGATGGCCTGGCTTCTGCGGCCCAGGAAATAAGCCTTCTAAGAACGTTGGATTCGGAGCCTCGGAGAAGAAATGATTCATCAGTAAGACGACCACGTAACATTGAACTGATGGTATCCCGGGCTTGATTAGCGAGCTCTTCGTAGTCATTCGTTTCCGATGCGTCCATTTCATCCTCATTGAGGTGAAAATATCGATAGTCTGAAAGCATCTCCGCAAGCTGATCCTCGATTTCTTCCATAGAGAAAAGTTCGACCTCAATATTGAAGCCACTCTCTCCATGGTAATGATATTCTGTTACAACGCAAGTGCAAGCCTCCCCACTATTGCTCTAAGCGATGTTAATATGTGATACAGATTGGAATAGAAGCACCAACTTACCGTTCTTGCCAAACCCCTGCAGTCAAGAAGAGAATTCAAGAGGCTGCTTTTACCTATAATGCAGAAAGATAAAGATGAGATATTTATACGCCAATTACTATTGTTTACACTTACCAACGCCAGAGTCTCCAACGAACCCGACGGTTCGGGTAGCTGGATATTGGAACTGAGCCAGCTCTGCAGATTCTTTGTGCAGCCTCCGCATAGTGGAATCGGGATCGTTGTGAATTGAGGCACTTCCCAATACCTCCTTCGTCCTAGCCATCAGAGATTTCGCGTCTCGATAGGCTGCCTGGAATGATGGATCATGGAAAGCATCTTGGGGCAACTCTTCATCACCAACCTCATGGCGTACTGCGCGAGAGGTCGATCGGCGCGCTCGCGGACTTCGCCGAGGGGTATTCTGTCTGCTGTCCTCGGGTGCTAGTGAAACGCTTCGACGATCAGAGCCTCTGGCTATAGCGTTTGTGGCATCAGCAATATCTGACAAATCTTCAATGCCACCAGGGCCCGCCAAGTTCATTCTGCCTAGAGCATGCCCCACGCTTTCATTTGTAACCTCACGCGATCGGTTGGTTGGTGAAGTTGGATCTGGAGAGGCAGAGGTTGAAGGTGTGCGAATTATAGGAACACTGCTATCCGCGGCGGAACTGTTATTAGAGTTGGTTGGGGAAGAGGCGTCATTTTCAATTGACGGGAGTGGTATGTCAGCGTGAGCACTGGATGCCGCCCGACGTTGCGGAGTGAGTACAGAATCAGGTCTGTTCATCTGAAGTTATTGATTCACCTCATATTAGCTCTATCAGTCCCTTATATCCAGCCCAGGCCACGATTTGCACCAATATGTTTGAGCACTTACATTGGTTGACATAGTTTACGGAAATGAGGGTTTGAAAACTACGTGCGAGTCAAGAAGTGAAGAAGTCGCAATTGGGGCTCACTGGGTAAATTATAAGGCAAAAGTTGCTGCTTGAGGCACAACCAACGTACCTTGGTGGGTCGTGTTGGAGCCAGGTTGGTGCATATGCTGTTGGTTGTTAGCGTGGCTTCGTGGTGGGCGCCTAGATCCTGCGACATCCAATACAAGACAATCGTCCGGTTTCCAAGCTGTTTTGGGGGCCAAAACTGCCCATCTAGCGCGGAGCTCGTTTACCAGCTAGGGATATTTGCTCCTGACGGATCCATCGGATGCGACAAACCCAAGACGTTCAACTGCTGCGGCCCAGGCTATGAAACTATCCACCCCACCCACTCAGGTCTGTAATAATGGCCTTGTAACCGATTTCTTACGCGCCCGTGTTTTCTGCGCGCATTGCCGCCTTCTCAGGTCGCTGGCCCAAATGGCCGGGCCCGACTTGGCCCGGCCGAGTGACGGAGCTATTGGCTCCAATGTCGTTCCTATGCAAAAGGGGGTTTCATCATGACCAAAATGGCAGTTTGTTCTAAAAATATTCTCACAGGGCTCAATAACTCGACTCCATCTTATCAGCCATTTATGGATTAGAAACTGTTGTTACGTTTGTCTAGGACTAGGGTGAAGGAACAGAAATAACATAATAGTGGACTATATCCCGTTTATCGGATACCCACAGCCTAAAACAAATGCCATGGATCAGGGGTGAAAGGGATTTTCATAAGCTTTTTGCGGGCAGTGATTTGCTCCAGAAAGGAAGCCAACAAGTGGGCTGAGCACAATTTCGCGCACATTATTGAATATGCAGCTCATGTGCATCTCAGAGATCGCGCACAACGTCGGTGTCTCATTTTAGGTATTCGCATCTATTGATAAAGCCCATTCTTGGGGTTAAAGCCCTGGAATTCCTCCCCGCCCTACTCCTATGATGCATTTCTTCTTTCGAAGACACTGCTATGACAGCAATATATCCTATCCAACATCTTTCATGGGCCGAACATCTGCAAGCAGTCCCAAAGGCAGCGCAATCGCCTTGCTCTTTCGGGGTTCCGAAATAGGAAGGAGAGTCCTCCATACATTTTCAGACTACCCTAAAATTGATGATAAAATCAACATCTTAGTATTTATTCTAAAGTGATAGGTTGAATATGGAAAATTTTGAATTTCAGCATTGAACTCTCAGCTTTAATTTATTCAGTCATTATTTAGTCATTGATTGCTTTTTTGTTTGATCATTCGAAATTAGAAGGGGCCGTAGGGTAGGAGACTTTACCTGTTGCCTCGGGCATTAAGTTTATCATTCACGGAAGTGGGTTCTTCCGGTTAGCTTCGCAACCAACTCCCTTATTTGCTCAATAACTCATTGATAACCAAACATGAGACTGATAAAACAGCCCAACCACTCTCGTTGATATCCTGTTTAGTTCCAAACTTCTGTATAAAACCTACAATTTAATTTGGGTCTGATTTCATCATGCCGAAGATAAGATTGCCTATGAACGAGCGACGGCGTCGAGCCGACCCCATGGGCCAGATCAAGATCAAAACCGAACAGGTTGATGAGGCTGAAACTAAGGTCAAGGATGAAGACACTGGGAAAGCGACCCATGCACCTAATATGCCCAGACACACACGTCACGGCCTAGATAGGGAAGAGATGAGGGTTGAGTGGGAAAAAAGGGGGCTTCGCGGTGGCAGAAGGGTATGAAGCGGCCTCTGAACGCGAAAATCATGCGCACATGCACGTAACTAACGAGGGGTTCATACTATAATAGCTGCACCAGATGACAGAACCCTTAACTTCATCACACAACTTATGGATGACCGAAGAACACACCACATGGATGAAAAAGTGGGAGTTAGTATACAACGCTCCAATGAGCCGAATAATAGGCAATGTACGCATGCGTTCACTCGGCATCGCATCCGAGCCCAGTAGGAGCAAGCCACCACCATGGGGGGATTCAGTTTATCTCGTATTCCATCGGGTCGAAGGTCAGTCGGTTGAAACAATTGGCGACATCATCGGAACATACAATAATTTGCCATCGGCGAATGAGCATGCCATGGTATATTTCGCGAATGAATACACGGCATTGTTGCCCGATGATCACGGCGAAGAGACACAATGGTCCAATTTCAAGAGGAACACTCATGATGAAAGGCTGGGGACAGGCTGGGATGTGCGTCACGATGGGTGTTTGAACTTGGTTGCGGACGCAGGCAATGAGACATGGGTAACAGTGGAGGTTCTGAAGAAGACTATCCGCCGCGACCCTCCCTCTCTTAAAACAGGGCCATCATACAACCCTTTCAAATCATCTGGTCTCTCACACCAATTCATGTGATAGGCCAGGGATGCAACGTGGTGTTCAAATTCTATTTTGGATTAGCGATGGAGTGTGCCTGATAGATGGGAAAGGCTTTACTTTGAATCAAATTGCTGATTTTCACAAAGCACTTGGGTTATAAATATAGGAACCTTTGGAAACGGGTGATCCTTTTTAGAGGCCTAGAAGTCCTTGATGCGCTTCACAAACAACAACTTAACGCCAAGCTTCCTGCTGGGCAGATATCTTGGCAAATAGCACATCCTATATGCTGATTCAGGTCGGGGTGCTCTGTATGCATGAGGCATCGGGATAGCCACAATTGCCAGACATAGATAGCTAAGCTTAACCTTATTATTCCTTCTAAGTTTAGGTTTGTATGTGATCATACTATTACGAAACTGACTTACGCCTTCTGACACATCCAAGGCGGCAGTTTGGGTGCGGGGAATCAAATGCTTCCGGTGTTTCTATAACCATAGCTGATGTATGACTGAATTGTATCATTTTATATTTCTAGTATGCCGGAATGAATATTTGGAAATACGTGATACCTTGCGTATTCTCATAATTACATTGGGAATGTTGTATTCTCAATCCTTCCTCTCCAGTCATCAAACAAACTATTAATTATTGACTATGTCTTAATATAAACGTCAAACTAGCTAAATAAAAGGTAAACTAGATTTTGATCTAGTAATTTGGGTATCGTGTATGCAGCCCACTTCAATATCAAGGTAACGTGTGTCATATGCGTATGCCCCCTTACTGTCTCGCGTCCATCCACACTAAGCATTCTGTATCGGGATCCTGATATCCTCCATAGATCCTGCAGATCCTGCGGACGTCTCCGGTCGCTCCAGAGACTGCATTTCCACGTCCACTTTGACGTAGATCTTGCGGCTTGACGAGGCGTCATCGAGCTGGTCCCAGTCTGTGTTTCCATTCAAATTCGAGCGTCGGGCATTGATTGTAGTGGCTACCTTGCTGGTAACAGTGGCCTTATTTGTTCCTGTGTATGGTGTGATATTACCTGGTGATTGGGCAACTGATGTGTCGAAATTGATCCAGTTCTTCACTAGCTGCCTCAAGGAAGGAAGAGAGCCACCAATGATTCCTGTTCCCGACTCGAAAACGGACCAGAGACCGAGGTTCGCAAGGTGATCTATGGGTTGAGTGTTAGGTAAAAGATCGTAATCCTACAACAAGTCATTCAGACTCACAGAGATAATCTTCCTTTACGGAATAGTACGAAATGTATGGCAATCTCACAATGGTTGCAATGGAAGCCCTGCCCAAAAGTTAGCCATACTCTTAGGCACAACACAGAGGGTTTCTTACAGCACACCCAGACCAAGAATGATGCTGATGGATATCTTGGTTGCCCTCTTCATCTGAGCCTTGTATAGCATGAATCCTGGCAAGATTGCGCAACTCAAATCGGTTGCTACGGCTGCTGCAGACACCAGATAGCTGAGACTCGTAATAACGATGGGCGGGGAACAGACTCCCGCGTTCGGGTCCCAGCCAGCGGATATAGGACGGCACATTGTCAACAGCCCAATGATGACGATCAAGGTTGAAATACAAGACGTTGCAAGAGTCCCCCAAACTATGATTCGGTGCCTCTTCTCAACAGCGATTCGGAGGAGAGTAACACAGATGGAGCCTTTGATAAATAGCAACGAGGAACAATAGAAGGTTTGAAACAGCCAGATGTGCTGTGAAATTCTATGTTAGTCATGCCCCGAAACTCGAATACAAATAAACTCACCATCCGACCCCTCTGCTGCAGATAGTCATTGAGATATTCGTCCTTCGTACCTATACCTAGGTAGGTGCCGCGCGCCACCACACCAACCACGCACATGAACAATACCTGATAGAATGCGGGTTAGCAAAGAGCATGAGAGACGGACCCGGCATACTCACCCAGCCAGTAAACATGAGGCCATCATCCATGCCAAACACGCCATGCCTGGCCCTGATCCATGTCCGCAGGAGAACTACAATGGCGCACGGGGCTATAAAGAACAGAGTCACGACGAGGAGAACGAGCGCGAGGCCCGCAGGTGTCACTGTGGTTGCGTTTGGGTCAGCTGCCATTGTGCGGGGAGGGCTCCACAGTCCTTCGATAAAGCCGTGGGCCGTGGCTAAAGAAAAGTTGTCTGTCTGAGTGTTTAAGACCTGCTGTGAGAGTCGTCGGCATATTTGTCCCTCGGCCCAAAATATCTTCCCGTCTTTTAAAGTTTCTGGCCGTTAATATTGTCCTCGTTAGCTCAGCTTTTAGTGGCGTCCAGAATTACCAACCACTGTTAGGGCTGGCACCTGCACCGAGGCGAAGGTGCTGTCGGCTAGCTAGCGTCGGCAGTCCCCTGTTTCATGGCTGACTCGTACCCGATCCTGGGGACGAGACTGCTCACGGCCAACAACCGGGGCCATAATGACGCCAGAGTTGCTGCCAATAGTTTAACGAAGGGCCCGAGATTGCATATATCTACAGCCATGCCGGCAGAAACTCGATCCCGGTGCGAGCTCGACTCGGCGATATGTTGATCACGAATCTAACCGATGCGAAGATCATTCGGATTAGGGATGCACGTAAGCGGCAGTACCGGGCCGGGAAGGTTCTGGCCCGTGTAGATCATTGACCCCTTAGAAGAGTTTCAACATTGGCTACGATAAATTATTGCCGAGGGCTGCCCGCAGGAATGAGTTCATGTTGCGGGCTGAATGGGATGGCGGGGGTGGCGTGGCTGAGGATTGTCTGAGCGCCAGTCGATCGCCAACAGGGCTGCTATAGGTAATACGACAAGAAGTTGCGTCTAGATTCACCTGACATAAGAGCTACTGAATCTCACCTCTGGCACTATTTATCATAACAAAGAAAGGAAGCCCGAAGCTGGATAATCCGATTACATTAACCTCTGGTGTGTTGGTGCCGGTGTCACTCCGCGCCTGGTCTGCCAAGGCGTGCCGTGTCATATTTCAGCAGACAAGAAAGCAAACTAAAAAGACACCGAGATACCGAGGATTTCATTGCATGCAAAACAATGTTGGGAGCGGTCCTCGGCGTGGCCTCCCAGCCAACAGTGGCGCAAGGGTTCCCAGTGAACTCCGAGCCTGACATAGAAAAGTCGAGTCAGCATACATATTGGGATCTAGTTAGGCTCCGACTCGGCTCTGTGCCGCCATCGTCATTAGCTTGCGCGTTCAACGCGAATTCAATTCCAATTTAATCTCGTGAATACCAGACTTCCCTTCTTTTGATCAGGGGCTATTTATTAGCACCCTAATTACCGTCCAGAAATCTGCCCAGAGGCCTTTGCCTTCCCCCGGAGACCTCAGGCAGCCGGTTTGTTCGGTTGAGGCTAGGTTGGTTGTTCGCTGGCAAAAGCCAATGCGGGGCAACCATCGCTCCAGCGGGTACACTAATTGGCTTAGGAGGGGGTTTACTCCAACTACCTCCACTCACACTCTGTACCTGACTGCACTCTGTTTCATGACAAACTGACAGTGGCTATGCACGCAGGATCACCCCCATGCCCGCTACTTGGAGAAACTGGTTCGATCTCTTCTTATTCGAGCCATACATTGGGAATTTCTCATCTTTGCAATGCAGGCAACGTTATTATTCTGAATCTGTAGGCAGATTTCAACGGTAATTTTTGAGATTCAGTACTTGCTGGATCATGATTGTGATATTAAAACATAAGGCACATCTTTTTATTCAACAGCGCATTTGTTACATTCGAGAAATTGTTTCCGGTGAAATTCGAACTGTCCATCAAGAGTGGCCACACTGTATGGAATAGATGTTAGTCATGACAGGATTCGGAGCAAGCCCATGAATCTGAACTGATTGAACCAACTGACTTAGAGCATTAAGAGCGATTGAGAGATGATTTATAAGCAAGGAGATTGCTAATAGTTGCGAGGATAAATTTGGAGACGAGAGTTGGAGATGTCTTGGCATTATGGGAGGTGGAGTTTGGTTTCAAACCCTCCACGTAAGTGAGAGTGAATGTACCCGTTAACCACTGAGGGTCCTTGGCAAGTTCCATGATCACTGATATAGATGAGCCCACCTTCACCGTGAAACCTCAATATTACCATCAAATTTATTACCCTCGCACGTCACCATCTTCCAGTTCCAACCTGATACGAATATCTTGGTCCCCAATTTTTTTTATGAAAATGGAATTGCCACGAAAAGCTCGAGGGTGGAGAATACACGGAACAGCTCTAGATGATGGCTCCGGCGCTCTAGTCTGGGAAGAGGATCGGGAATTGGGACCTTTGGGCCCCAATCGGGTTCTCGTGAAGTTCCACGCATGGTCAATCAACTATCCGGAGCTCGCTGGTTTGTTCCACCTCCCGAACTATTTTAATCCAGTTCTAATAAATACCAGTCGCCAACGGCAGTTTTCCTTGGGCGACTGATACGTCGGTCGGCCCCCCGGGTTCTGATGGCGTGGGGGAAATCATCGCCAAAGGCAGCGATGTCAATGCTTTTCAAGTGGGAGACAGGGTCTTCCCCGTATACTATCCCAATCTGGAGTACGGACAAGCACCAAATGCATTAAATGGTCACGGTGTTCCCGGAGGCGACGCTCCTGGCGTTTTTACTGAATTTGGAATCTTCAATGAACGGGCTCTCACTGTGGCCCCGAGAAATCTCGCTTATGAGGAGATCGCCAGCCTGCCATGCTCAGCACTAACCGCTTGGAATGCACTCTATGGATATGCCCCCATCAAGCCTGGATCCTGGGTTTTAGCTCAAGGGACTGGGGGGTGTCAATGTTTGCGATTCAATTTGCTCTTGCAGCTGGGGCCACAGTTATCGTTACGACCGGATCCGAAAGCAAGATCCCATCTTGAAAGAAATGGGTGTGCAACACATTATCAATTACAAAGAAACTCTAAACTGGGGAGAGGTTGCACGAAATCTGACGCCTCATAGGCTGGGATGCGACCATGTCATAGAAGTTGGCGGTCCATCCACAATCAAGCAGTCATTCGAATGTGTAGCCCGAGGGGGGGTGGTTGATATCATTGGGTTTCTGGAGGGACAAAGCAATTCTTCCGATAGTCCATCATACCTAGAACCATTGGTGAAGGCCTGTATTGTCCGCGGGATTGAGGTTGGTAGTCGAGAATAGTTGGAAGATATGGTCAAGGCGATAGGGGCCAAGAACATTCGACCGGTATTGGATACCGCCAGGTTCACCCTGAAGCAGATGAAGGAAGCCTATAAGAGAGTTTGGAATCGGCAGCATTTTGGTAAGGTAGTCATAATTGGGGACTCCAATCTTTAGAGCTACAGGTTCTACAATACCATTACGTATCGGCTTTTATTTTTACAAAGCTGCGTCTGGTCTTTAGAACTACTAAGTCTCTAAATTATTAGGGTTTTATAGGATCTCTTATAGCAGTATTAAAACTAGGGGTAGAAGAGTGCTCAAAAAGTGCACAATCGGCAACTACATGACCGGCACCCATGTCACGGGGAGAGACCTGATATAGTCACTGTGTGGATCAATGGAGTCGTATCGATCCAGATTTTGACATCTTGTTCTATCATTTCCATACTCCGAGCATACAGGCTGTGAGTGATCCCAAAGTAACACCATTTCAATCATCCTCACCGAGATATGAAGCCTTGCATATCACTGACTGTTCGGTGAATAACACTAACTATGAAATCATTTAACTGCCTGGTATGCTTTGGTAAGAGCTAAGGGTGTGTCTATTCGAAGGCCTTCAACGCTTAAAAATTCCAACGCGGTCACATGCATCTTTTTCTCGTCTATCAGATTAAAACTCAATTTCAGTCATCGAGTTGGGTGGTTGGGGGTGCCGTCGACGTATCTGCCGCTCGCATCTTGGATTGCGCCACTTTCCGTCCACAAATTCAATGGTGCCATTGATAACCGCATCTTCATACGCACTTCTCCCATCAATACTTCGAGTATCGAAAGGAACACCCTTCTCAAGAAGGAGAGTGATCATCTTTGCGATTGTCATGGCTCGACCTCGCTCGTATCTGGGTCGTAGCCATTCTAGATATTCCTTTCGTCCACTTCCTGGTTTGGATATCGCAGTTTTCGTAAACTCGTAAAAGTTGGGTAGATCATTGTCCATTTCTATTCTCCAAAGCAGGTCGCTCTTGCAGAGTTCATCCACATCACAAGTATCAAGTACTCGATTCCAAAATGGACTAGTTAGGCAGTCTAGCATCGTAGGTTGGAGTGTACAAATGCGCTGGAGAATTGTCTCCAAACTGACGTCCGCCTTAGTGTCGAAGCAATGCTTAAGCATTGTCTTGAGTACATGGTATGTTCTTGGCAAGGTCCCGAACTTCAAATAGCCTTCCATCCTCGTCAGGCTGAAGAATACTGCAAGAGGGTTTTCATTGTCGTCTGCCCTCTTTGTAGTTTCGTAATGAGGAGCCAGCAGTTTAATGGCCCAAATTAGATCATCATCATAAAGGTTGTCAATGGCCCAGTTCATGACGTGTCTTCCTTTGGCGGTGTAGAAATGGGAAGGGTCTAATGATGGTGCGATAAAAGATTGAAACTTGGCGGTTCGAGACCAAGGAGGCGTGTAAGGCCCCTTCCGCGATTTGGAGAAAGATCTGGGATACCGAGGCCAACTCGAAGACGGCCACAAGGAAAGCAAGTGTGAATCGACGACACGCTTTGGTAATGGAAATCCCTCAAGAAGACACTGTAGCACAGAAGTCTTCTCGCCATCAGAAGAAAGCTGACCGATGTGGCTTCTCTCTGATCCTTTACCTAACAGGAGCTTGAATTTTGCCACCGATATTCGATCTCCAGTCGCGAACATTAAGGGCGTAAACCCTTTTTTATGAAGTGATGGCTGATTCACGTTGGCACCAAATTCAATCAGTTCACTGGTATAGCCGGACACGCGACTTGTCATCGCATAGACCAGGTCACATACGTGGGCTGTACTGAACAAGTTCGGATTGGCACCCCGCTGAAGAAGTATTCTCACAATTGACGAGCATCTTCGCTTTATTGCAAGTGGAAGGAGACGCACATCATTGTAAACAGTGGCATCTGGTGACAATCCGCTGTCAAGAAGAAGAATCAACAATTTGTTTAGAAAGTCTTCCTTGTCGCGTACTAAACATGGCTGGAGAAATTTCCGGAAATAGTAATGCATAGCAAATTGGACGGCACAGACATTCTCTCCAGTAACATTGCCAGCGCCCAGCTGCTCTTTTTGAAGGACGATCTGAATAATATCAAGACGTTTGGTTCCTATTGCGGCCATCAGAGGGCCAGGCAATAGGTATTGTTGCCTAGTTGGGTGCGGTGTTTCCCTGGGGTGAGCTCCGTGATCAAGAAATAACTGCACAATGGCTCGAACTTCGTCTTCTTGAATCTGGGGCAGGCTGTGAGTGTTGTGGCGCCGTTTGAGACGTGTAAGCTTCTTATGGTTGGCTTTTGGCTTTTTCTTTTCCTTTCGGTCGAGGCAGGCGTGGCGTAAGAGAAACAACCCCAACGGTGAGCATACCATGTTCCCAGTGTCGTCTATGTGTGTATCTCCGCGCAACGTCCCGGCATCCAGCAGCAGCGTTGCCACTTCAAGAGAGCGAACATGTGTCAGTGCCACTGAGTGCTTGGTGATCCAGGACCATCCGGAAATAGTAAATGGCGGGTAGTATGTCTCGCCCTGTCTTGTCTCGACCAGCTCTGCAATCTCATTCGATATCGGCCTTTCATCGTTCCAAAGGCCGAGCAAGACTTTCATGACGGCAATGCTGTCAAACTTGGTCGCGAGGATGAGGGGACTGTTCGGATAATGTTCCCGTTCCGACCATTTCCCAGACTTGAGCTGCGTGGGAAAGACTCGACGCTCTTCCGGAAACTTGAGGGCATCGAAGCCGGGAAATACCTTATTCGGGCAGAAGCAAAAGACAACATTTGGCGAAGCGCCAGCCTGGAGGCAAGTCATTGCCAAAGCACTGTCGTTGAAAGTGCAGGCCCAAAGCAATGCGTCGTATGTCTTCGTCCTGATGTCGGCCTTGACAAGCAGATAACCGAGAGTGAGGCCGAATTTCCGGCAGGAAAGGAGTAGGTTTTTGACATCGCTGGGTCTGAGATGTTCGGTGATGTGCATGAGTATCTCGTGCGGAATCTTGTTCAGCCATTCTGGCTGTGTGCGCTCTGTTAAGGCGTGTGTCAGCAGCCACTTGGGCTCTCGACGGGCAAAGCAGGAATACATACCGGCGGGCGCAGCCATCGTGGGCTGACGAGCAGCTTTGAGACTCGGATCTTGACAGAGGCCAAGGTTGTGGAAGTTTTGAGGTTGGTGGAAGTGGATGCGGCTGCCTGAGGTAGGAGTTGAGCAAACACACAAACAAACAAGTTGAACATTCACCACAACATCGCGCTGAGGCTGTGCTGCAACAACTCCAGCCACACTTTGTTTGCAAGTTTGCACGCTTTCACCCTGTGTCATACACAGTACACATGTTTCATCAAGAAAATTCGGACGTGGACTCTTGGGTGAATTTCTTTAGCTATAAATCAATATTTTACTTTGGCTTGCATTTCAAGCTCTAAGCGCTCCTGCAAGACAAGGCCATTCACCACCCTTAGCAGCCTGTCGCTTGGCGATTCATTGCAATGTCGATGACGGCCGCCTGTAGCATGGGGGTCCAGCCCTACAAACAAGCAAACGCGCTCCTCCTGCCGACGAAGCCCCCTCCGCACCTCTTCGCCCATTCACTCATATGCCCAGCACATGCCGTCAGCGTTCAGCCTTCAACCCTCGCAATAAGCGAAATCCTACACAAAATGGTGCTTGTCCCACGCTCGGAAAAATGCAAGCCCCCAAATGTTAGCACCCACCCACAGTAGTCAATCCGTTATTGGCGAAATACCCTGAGCGAGGTGTACCAAACACAAGTGGATGGAATTATTGACCAGCCCGACTTTTATGAGCGATATGCCGAACCCATAGCCGCACTACGAACGATAATACCACCAACCCACGCCAGAAACACTTTGCCTATTGTGTTGGGCCTAGGGAAACAACTTGGGGAGTGAAAGCAGGATTCAGATACAGAACGGGCCAGGCGATTAGTTGGTTTAGTTTTATGAAAGTCAGCGCAGGAAATAATTTGTTTTAGAGGCGACATTGTCTTCGATGTAGTGGCTGACGAGTAAGCGAAGGCGGATTACAGTAGAGGGATTCAAATTGTCGGATGGCGACATTATCTTCCTTGCATACCCTCCCAGTCATAAGCCCACCGGAGAAACTAAACATCGAAGGCCCTACCCATTTCGACAAAGGTTAGCAAAGAATTATCTCAGGCATCATGGGAAACAATACCGTGATGCAATGTCCTTTCTGTAGAACATATTCTTGAATTGGATGCTCTCCACACCCTTATAGGCGGATAAGACGGCTTCCTCGAGTGTGGAGCCGTGGGCTGCCACAGAGAAAACACGACCTCCTGCAGTTTGAAGTTTCCCATCCTCTCCCCTTTTTGTTCCTGCATGGAATATTTGCACATCTATATACAAGGTTAATTTAAAAGTCCATTGGTCTTTATGGTGAGTCAGGCGTACCAGCAAGGTTCTGTTTGAGTGTAATGCTATCCCCTTTTGAGAGAGTCTCCGGGTAGCCACCAGCAACAACAACAACGTTGCAAGCGTATCCAGGGCGGATATGGATCGACACAGAGCCTAGGCTTCCCGTAGTACACGCAAGCAGCACCAAAAAGAGGTCACACTCTGGTGATAAGAGCATCATCATCGTTTGGGTCTCTGGATCTCCGAATCTTGCGTTGTACTCAAGAACCTTGGGGCCAGTTTCCGTCATCATAATTCCCGTGAAAAGCATTCCGGTGAATTGTCTCCCTTGTCATCATAGTCAGCACAGGAACCCTAGTTCCACGGTATGCGATATCACCTTCAACCCTCATTCCTTCTAGAGTGGGGCCAATGATATCATGGTCGATTTCCTTCATTTTCTCAGGACTAATGAAAGGCACCGGGCTGTAAACACCCATTCCGCCTGTGTTTGGGCCTTTGTTTCCATCAAAAATCCGTTTGTGGTCCTGACCAGGCGGTAGTGAATAGAAAGTCTTGCCGTCGCTAAATGTTAGGACACTAATTTCTTTCCCTTCGAGGTACTCTTCGATAACAACTGATCTTCCTGCCGATCCAAATTTTTCATCTATCATCATCTCCTTAAGAGCTTTCTGGGCCTCAGCCGGCGTTTCTGGAAGAACAACGCCCTTGCCAGCTGCCAGACCATCAACTTTGATAACCAACCGAGCCTCATTGAGACGCTCTATGTGCTGCTTAGCGTCATTGTAGTTGTCAAACTTTCTATACGCAGCAGTGGGTATACTGTATTTCTCCATGAATGACTTGGAGTAAGCTTTGGATCCTTCCACGGCAGCGGCCTCCTTCGTAGGGGCGAAACATGGGATTCCACCTTGGTATTGTGAGATGATGCCATCCATATCAGTGAGGGATTGGATTTTAAACTTACTTCCTCTAAAGTATCCCTCAATTCCATCCACCACCGCATCATCTGGTCCAGCCACAACAAGACCAATGCCAAGAGCCACCGCTCGAGTCACTAGACCAGGGTAGTCATTAGCTGCGACATCGCCAATATTTGAGACGTTTGGAAGTCCCTCAGTTCCTCCGTTTCCAGGTACCACGTAAACGTGCTTCACAGAAGGACTCTGAGACAGCTTCCAAGCCAAACTGTGCTCGCGGGCTCCCTTTCCTACGAGAAGCACCGAAGCCTTGGGGTGTCTCATCGCAAATCAAGTGAGAATCTTGGAGTTATGACGGCGGTGGCTCAACAAGAAATAGCTAGCATTAACAGCACCAAAGAGGCGATTTTGGCGTTGGCACAGCATCAGGCAGAGTGTTATGCAAAGTGGGTGAGTTGCAAACTTCTAGCAAAATCACGTGGTAACCAAATTCAGCCCTCAAGGTGACGATGCTGAGGATGCATGTATATTTGGTCCAAAAAAGGCCCAAACCTTGGGCCCAAAGTCTATTGGGACAAACCAAAAACCAAGATGCTTCAGAATAAACCAAGAAAATATGTCAAATGCTCAGGGTAAATCCTAGATCTTAGAGGATAGAAGTTGTATTGGGCACTTAGAATCGAGGGGTGTTTTCTCAGCTTCGTTTAATTCTACTTCTGACCAAATTACTTCTCTCTCCATTGAAAAATGCACCCGAAGGAGCCAATATTAGCAGGAACCATGTTGGATACCAGGTACGGAGTGGTTTTCTAGAATTTAAATGCGCGCCCAACTACACTACAGCTCCAATCTGCCAAGGCAACTTTGCCTTTGCATTTCAAAATAAATACAGATATATGTAATTATAAGCCTACTTGAATTTTAAATCAGCAATACATTTCATCATTTCATACAATAGTAGAATGTTTCTTAGTTTGACGGAGTGTGTGTACCAGGGTACGTAAAGCGGGGTTGAGGCCTTATTTCACCAATCGGGAGAACTCCAGCAATCGGCTGCACCTGATCAATAATCAAATGATTATGAAAGTTTTGTCTGCCCAGCCTTCATGCACTATTGGTAATCTCGCTGATTGATCCCTCTGCTATTGGCCTGCCCTACGACGTGGTGTCTCTATTAAATCGAAGTTACTGGTGATCCAATCTTAATCTACGCAAAATCTCTTGCCGCCCCATCGTTGGTGAACATGGTTGGTGAGATCCGCAGTGGAAGCCCTGACAGGAGTGATGGGGCCAATACCAGATCTCCAAGGGTTCAGAATCCACGCGCTCGGCCGAAACGAGCACAAGTTGTCAGAGCCTGCGATTCGTGCCGGCAGCACCGCATAAAATGTGATATCCAGATCCCCTGTTCCAGCTGCAAAGCCAGAGACACCCCGTGCAGCAACGCCTCAACCAAATCTATTACACTTCCGCAAGCGCATCTCGAGATTGAACGTCTCAGGCGCAAAATTCAAGCGCTCGAATCAGACCTACAGAAAGAGCGAAGCAAGAGCGAGGCTCTGCCGTCGCAGACTGACGATCGACATTACGGGAACCCGGGTAACTTTCACGAAGGAATCCATGTTCAGGCTGAAAATTCGGCAAATGAGACGTGGTACGGCCCATCATCCTTGTTCTATTTTATTGGACGTGTCTCGAACTTCTTGAGCTCGACCTTTCCTCAAACACAGCCATCTCAAGAATTTCTGGGCTCAAATCCATCAACCACATTACTAGATGAGCCCGCGAGTGTCTCTTCGTCAAATGTCACTGGACAGAATTTACCAAGTCGCTTGGAACACAATGACCCACCTTCAGACCCGGCAGGGGAGTATCTAAGCCCAATGCAAGAAGAATACTTCATCGAACTGTATTGGCAGTCCTATCATGCATCAGTATTCCCAATTCTCAATGAGGCCGAGTTCAAAGAACACTACCGATCCCTGTGGGCGACACACGGCAATACTAGGAGGCCATCGCCCCTTGTTGACATAGTAGTCGCCATGTCTATGCAGCTCGGAATTTCCATGCTGCCAGCATCAAGACAAGAATTCATCTCCACAGACAGTGATGCAACGGTTGCCGGTCGCCGTTATTACGTTAGGTGTCAGAAGCTTCTGGCATACGAGTTGGAGAGCCCCAGCATATCAACGTTTCAGTGTCAAATGCTGTGCGCCGTCTACCTTTGCTGCGCAACTTTCCAAAACATGTCAGACAATGCTTGTGGGATAGCCGTTCGGACAGCGTATATGCTAGGTCTTCATCTGGACCCCCCCGATACGATGGCACCAAAACAGCGCGATATGCGAAGGCGCTTATGGTGGGCGCTATATGTCCTAGACAGCAAAATCGGCATGAAATATGGGCGCCCATTTCTCCTATACCAATCTAAATTCCTGCCCAAATTTCCCAGCCAGGACATTGAGGCCGCTACGCAAGCAGGATCTAGTTTTGCTCCTCTTGGAGACAGCCTCAGTTGGCTGAGCTTCCACCACGAACAAGCTAAGCTGTTTCTAGTGAGCCGGTCCGCTCACACAGCATTTCACGACCTGGAGCATCAGGAAGACCTCGAGGCACATGCTGAGTTCCTTAGCGCGCGCACGAAAGAAATGGACGAATGGGTCAACTCTGTACCTGATGTTCTCAAAACAAAGCGCATAAGCCCTGGTCGCCCCTTCTCGACGGACGCAAACGCCCTAATTATAGAGCCGTTTGCACCTCTCTGGCTGCAGCGACAGCGCCTCCTGCTAGAGTTGATGTACCACAACATTTGCATAAATCTCTATCGGCCCGTAATATCCTTCGGCTCGTCTCCCACATCCACCCTCGCGGACCAAATGGCTGCCAAATGTGCACTTCACGCCATAGCCCTCACTAGCATCATGCATCAAGTACTCTCCTCTACAACTATTTTGACTGGTTGGCACGAGGCATTCCAATGGCTATGGAATGGAGCTATGACACTTGTAGGCTTTGTACTGGCCTATCCCTCGGGTGAGCCAACAGCGGCTGCACAACGCAGCATTGATATGTCCATTGCCGTCCTGGATATCTTCGGCGATAGCTTCGCAGTAGCGGCGAAAGCTGCCAATGTTATTCGCCAGCTTCGCACTAAAATTAATCTTATCGTACACGAAAGCTTAAAAGCACAGTCTGCTATTGATCGCAATGATAATGTCAACGTATGCGAATCGGGATCTAAAACGATAATACCCAACACAGAGTCCACGCCTTTGGACGAATCTGCGGCAGCGGGCTTGGGGGAGATCGACATCAGTGTAGATGAAATGGACACGACATCTTGGCAGAATATTCTGGACATGGCTTTTGGAGTGGATCAGTGGGCTGAACCCCAAATGCTCTGGCCTAATATGGATGGATTTGGTGCTTGACACTTTCAGACCAATATCTGAACCTGAAAATTATTTATTAGGAGGAACAATTCATATCTGTACATGACTCGGAGGCTGCTCTTCTATGTTGCAGTGGCGCAGCGTTCTGGCAATGGTTAAATCTGACGATGGCATCAAAGAACCTATTAATAAATAAGAATCATAATTCTAAAGTTTAAACCCTAGAGAACTTCAGTTCCGTCTATTTAGCCTTTCCTATTACCTTGGTTATTGGGCCAGACGAAAATTTTGATTGAGCGCTGCGCGCTACAAGTTCCACCGTCAATACAACTTTGCGATAGCCTTTGACGATCCACTCTTCCTGAAACACTTGACAATATGATTCTCACTTCTATAGAATTTAACGGCGGCTGCAAAAAAGCTTCAGGAACCCACTTAAGCACTCCAGGCATTATGGCCATCTCAAAGGCTCGGTGGAAGCCTTCGATGCACACACGTACATACACACTTTGCAGCGTTAATGCTACGATCCACAATGTCATTTTCACTAGAGGAGCTGTCATAGAAGAAGATATATTAAAAACCCTTCATTTTATTATTATTATTATTATTTTAAAAAAAAAACCAGGACTCCCTAAAGCTTCATGTTTCTTCAACCCACTTCCTGCAGATGAACCTTCTTTTCACCCTAACTCGCTACCGAACTTCGCACTTCACCTTAAAACTGCATAACCAACATGTACTCTATCAGCTATATACATGCTCAATGATACGTGTCGCGATATGAATTGCTAACGGGAAGAGAAACAGACTAGCCGAATGAGGAAAAATATATCTGGGCAGCATAGAGGGGCTTACATTAGCTTCTTCCAGTTTTCAAATTACTGTCAGAAATACACAAGACCCCTCATTTCATCATACCCAAAATATTGCCGCATTTTGAGAACACTCAATCCTTCATTGCATCCGCCCAAGATAGGCCGACCGGGGTTCTGGAGTATAGGTCTCACAAGTCACCCAGCTCTACCTTAAATTTTGATTGATGGCAATCCCGTCATCCCATTACGCTATCGATACCAGTAACAGCGTCCGTACCTGACTAGATCAAAAACAATCACAATATTTGAATATCGTACCGGCGTCAGCCGGATATCCTACACCATGCCCAGACAGGGCTACGAATGGATTGTTGGTCCAAAGCAAGGACCAAAACCAGATGAACACGTACAAATGGATGTGAACGCTTTTCTTGGCGCAATGCCCCAGGAGGATGCGGAATGGGAGCTTGGTATAGCTCCTCAATCTGAAAGAGAAGTCGCTGATATGTTTAGCAAACTCGTATTGCAGAGGTATACACCCAAACAGCGTCGAAACATGTGCTGCGAAAAACTGCTCCACGCCCTAGCTGATGATATAGAGGCCGACATTAATACGAATGCCAAAAATGCCGATCATGCGAGGACTGATTATGAACTCCAACTCTCTGTATTAGTCGGTGCATGTGAGGTAGCAATGAACGCATTTGGCAGGGGTGAATTTGATCTCGAGAGTGCAATCCAGATCATTTTACGCTTTGAAAAGTCTAATGGGATGGTAAACAAAAAACGATCTGCAGTACCGAGGCTGGTTTTGGCTGCCGACATGATGCATCGAAAGGGTTTCTTGGGCCAGCGCACTTACGAACTGCTCATACGCCGCAATAGTAAGTATTATTTAATATGGAAGAGGCTATTTACTGACTATAATTAGAAAACGCGTTGAGTAGGATGGGAAACTGGAACCAGAGGCACATACAGATTCTTGAGGAAGAGTTGGACCTTCGCGGCATCCATAAACCTGAGAAGCAATTCGATTCTACGTATCTTCGACTGCCTAATTTAATCTGTACTCTATTCGCAGGAAGACTAAAGTCCGTCTTTATTTCCTAAGATATAGTAATATAGCTAATATGAGATAAATAGTCTTGTGGACGTGGAAAGAGCACTTCATCCTCGACAATGGCCAATAAACGAAACCAAATCTTTCGGTAACCCAGCATCGTTCTTCAAGCTTCTTACCTTGAAACAGAATTTTGTGAAGGCAAGGCAATCGGCATTCAGAGAGACTGTGGCTCTAGCTCCTACTTTGAACCATAAAGTATACCTTGGCAGCGATGATTTCTGCCCCGACTTATGTGACTTTTTAAAAGAACAAGTAAGTATTTTAAAAAGAAGATCCCATACCAGTTCCGTGTTAATAATAGTAGAGAAGCGAAATTCGAATGATAGCTGAAAGCCATCTGTTCGAAGTAGGTTTTGATGTCCCTGGGAACTATCCCCCGCGGGTTGTTAAACTTGAGCGAAGAGGAGCATCCTTATGCTCGCCAAGTCGTCATCTGGCCCTTGCGGTACCTTTGACGCAAAAGGATAGAGATATTTTTATGTTATGTAACGGTGAGGAAGTGAGATGGCAGACAGGCCGAATACTTTGCTTCTCAGAACTAGACTTTAAGCCAAAGAGCGAGCAAGATGAAGTTACTGTACTCATTTTAGTTCTTCGATTAACGGCATTCGGCCATGAGTAGCTTTAAGCGGTTATCTGAATGAATTTAATCGCAAAATCTGGATTAATAAATTAATATTTATATCAAAATTTGTGGCAAGATTATTTTATAGTGGGGAGCAGCAGGTCGAGCCTGAATAGCCCAAGTTTACGGTCGACGTAATGTATCATCAAATCATACCGTTTCTCCGGTATGGGTAATCATCAAAACAGGATGACTTTTAGGCAGTGGGAAATGGACATTGGGTCCTCTGTCCCACATCGCCGGTACACAGGAAGAGATCGGAGTCCGGACATCTCCTTTTGGCTAGAATCACGGGGTACTCCGTGCCTGTGTGCTTGATCCTCGGCAAGCCGCCATATTCCCCTCTCTATTGTTAAATTTCTAGCTATATGCAGGCTTTTCTTATAAGTTACGGCTTACCCACCAATGTTGAATACCTTGCACACAATTACCAACAGCACTACCACATTACCTCGTCAATTTCTACTGTTTCTTCGCTCTTGATATTAAATTCTTCAAGGTTATATCTTCAGAAATTCGGAACTTCTCTTCTATAAAGTACCGAGCATCATGCCCTCCTACCAAGTACACCATTCTTGTCATTTGACGCGTGAGCAACGGGAATCCTTGGCTCAATCGATCACTGATTTGCATTGCACCGCTTTCACTACGCCGTCCTTCTTTGTTCATATACAATTCATTGCGCATGATATCAGTGATGGTGCATACTTTATGGCTGGGAAGTTGCGTACTCTCAACTCAAATCACATTGTCGGGATTGTACGCACGTCTCCTGCGCGCACAGTATCGGACTTTGACACTCTTGCTGCCAAAATCGAGCAGGCGTGGTACGACGTAATCAAAGGCCCTTCTCAGGCCAGTTGGGATACTGAGGATGAAACGAGACTTCTTAAGGTGGCATTCACTCCCATGATCACCGTTCGGGAAGGTGGCATGGCCATTCCAGAGGCCGGCCATGAAGGCGAATGGCTCAAGAAGCAGCTACCTTACTTCAAAGAGATGAGCGACAAGGGCGTTAGTGACTTTTCTGATCTGCTGAAGGAACTCGAGCAGAGGGATGACTTGAAGGAATTACTTCAGTAAAATGATGATAAATAGCAGTGAGATTGAGGCTCTCCTCGAGAGAAGTTTAATTTCAAAAAACAGTGCAGTACGACTTTTCTGTCTCCTCTACCTGATAATATTCGAATGATCGTTAAATATTACATGTAATAGCTGCAACACCCTGGGAGGTGATTTTTAATTCACAATTCGATTTTTTGATGCGAATACGCATGCTGGCACTTGGGATGTTTCTGCCTTCTTTACAACTCAGCAGCTAAAAATTCTCCACGGCTCAATTCATTGCACAAAGTAGAAACATAATTCAGGCATACCAGTCAAGTTCTCTTGAATTGTCTCATGTGATGAATTTCTGTCGGGAATGATGGAACTGAGATAATTTTTTCCAGTAACTAAAATGATGCAGTCAGCGTTTATCTGGGGTTCATACCATCCATGCCCGGTATTGGATAATCCTGACTTTAAACCCCATCGCTAGACGGAAATATAGCCTTGCAGCCCAACCACAACACAAGCTTACCAATCCTATTTGGGTACGCAGCAAGAACTTTATCATACAATTCCTTTGAGGTCTTTGACTCATTAGCTAATTCGCTAAACGTACGGATGTACTCTCTTGAAGCTCCAATGTTAAAGGCCCCATCTACGCCTCCCGGTCGATGATGGGAACCAATTACAACTGCTGGTTTGTATGCTTCTAGCTGGTCGAGAGAGCGAATCCAATCATCGCGCTGGCTCTTTGTTGGAGATTCTGCCATCCACATGTGGACATCATTGTAAACAATGTCTCCAGCAACCGACAGGTTCAACGCGGGCACGTATAGGAATGTCGTTGCATCGGTATCAGAATGGCCCACTGAGACGGCCTCCAAAACATGTCCTTCGAGATTAAATTTATTCTTCTCCAGGGGCTTTGCCAAGATTTGGAACGAGTCGTCATCAATCTGCCCAGGAAACAGATTTTGCCAGAAGGTCCGAAATTCTGGCGCCAGTTGAGTCGACATATGATCGATAGATTCTTGCGTGGAAACAACCTCAACGCCCGGGAAACGCCTGGTCAAGTAGCGCAAATTGAACCAATGGTCGCCATGGCCGTGAGTAATATAAATGGTAGTAAGACGCTTGCTTCCAAGGGTCTCTTCAATCCAGTCGCCCAAGGAAACGGCTTGTTCCGATGTGAAAAGCGTGTCAACAAGTACCGCTTCGGACACACCTGAGATCAAGGTAACGACAGTGGGCTGCCACAAGCCAACAGAGCCATCAGGTAAGAGCTCGCTTGTGGGGATAGCAGGTGCGTTGTAAAGGTCTGCTCGCAAATGAAACGAGGGCTTTGCCATGGCTTATGTAGTGAAAGGCTGGTAAATATTGAGTAGAGGAAATTTGAAGATGATTAACTCAAGTTAAAGAACAGTTAATATTGATACTTCGTCACGATCAGCCCTCAGCGACGGTACGCTGGCTTAAATACAGTGATGGTGGCCTGCATCCAGGCTGACGGTTCCGTGCCCATTCCGATCAAGACGGATTGATTATTGAAGCCAGTTTCAGCTCAACCCCGAAATTTGTCATCGAGGCCGACTACGTTCCCCTTGTCCTCCCAGATGCCAAAATACCTCCGAAAGCAACCTTCAAAATATTGCCACAAAGGTGGGGCCGGAGCTCTCCGTCGGCATTTAGGCTCAGAATACCGAACAGCGTGGACTAATCTAGCACCACAAACGCCGACCACAATCATACGAATCTCAAATTTATCTTCCCCGTACCTGTCAACCACTGCTAAGCCTCATTATTGTGAGGTTGTTTGTGAGGTTGATGAGAACAGAGTCCTCCCAATGCTGGATCAACCCCTGACGCGATGGACGGTAAAGTCCAGATGGACATCCAAAACGATACAATTCACGATTAACAAGCGAGATTCCGCAAAATATTCGTATTGCAGAGGCTAAACTTTTATTGAATTTGTTCGTCGCGTGGGTCAGTTGATAATCAATCGGCTCAAAGGCAGTAATCCACAGCTCGGAGTTCTCCTTCTGGGCAAGCGCTGACCTCGGTGGGGCCAATAACAATCAAGCTGCCAGTATCTGGCTCTACAACCCACATGCTCAACCCGATCAATGCTATTTTTCAGCAAATTGTCCGTAAATGCATCGCTATTTATATGGGAGAAATATATGCCCAGAAACTAAACACGGAGGGAGGAGAGGTCGTGCTTCTCTGGGTTCCCACTCCAAATAAATTGATCCAACTCTCCAACAGGCGAAGCTACTCTGCCTGGCGGCGTGGAGCTGAGAAGTTACGAAATCATAGCAGATGTAACATTTCCTGCCACTCGTCTACCGGATGTGCTATATCTGGTCATTCCGAAGATCAAATGGGGTTTCACGCGCAAGTCCAGTTTCAAAGAAGACCCTCTGGACCTCTCACCATAGTATAAGATCCTCCAAATTAGTGTTTTACGTAAAACACTCCAGCAGGTACGAAATAGATGGGGCTTACAGGGGGGTGGAGGATATTTCTTCCTGGGGTATGTATTTGATATAGATTTGGGGAGTTTTGTTATTCACAGAGAATTTGAGCCTGCAATGTTCACTTCGTAGCGAAATTAGGGAAGTAACGTGCGAGATTAGGAATCATTAGGATTCAGAGGGTCTAACGCTAGTAATCACAAGTCAATCAACGTCAACTCTGTATTGGCGTTCTTTCCATATTACACGCCAAGGACGGATTGTGTTCGTCATCAAGAACTCAAAGTTCCGTCATCATTAAATTGGGTATCACTATTTGTTCCTTGACGCGTATATGGTCGTCGTTGTCTGGGTGGGCAAAATCCCGTCCTCGCTATCTGTCTCGCCCCGTGTGTTCGGATCTATCGTCTCTTGAGAGTGGGTGGCGTAGACTTGAATATCGGTTTTGACATGCGGACCCGCCCGTAGGCCTGAGCGGTCGAAATGAACATCGTGCTCAAGTTCAACGAGCGTGTCAAACCTTCTTCGCTGGCCATTGGAACCACCAAATGTGCGTAATCCGTAACTACCGTTCTTATTTGGGTCGCTGTTGGACGCGTCTTGTGATTTATCGCCGAGGAGCCGGGGCCACGTATGTCTGACGAAGACTCGTAACGTTGGTAAACAACCACACATAATCAACAGGTTAGCCTCGACAATACTGTTCAGCATGCGTTAGTAAATTCGTAAAACCCCCGGTTTTCCGTATTCAACTTACACCCAGAGACAGCCTTCAGAGAGCGACCAGCTCTGGTCAGGATTCGTCATACTTGGCAGCAAGAGGACCAGTCGAACAATAGAGGTAACCAGGGTGACTGATCCTATAGCAAACACGGCAAGTAGTCCCAACTTGTGTCTGTTTGACATTTGAAGGCCCCAAACCGTTGGAATAGGCAAAGCCAGTAACATCAAATCCGTCACACATCCGAATGCTGCTTGCGTCACGTAGACAGGCCCACGATTGATACAGTGAGCTGTACCGGCGATTCTAGCGTCCCAACTGGCGGAAATGGGTCGACATGCGAAAAGGATACTGAACCAGATACCAATGAGGCTGGCGGCGCAAATGAACCCGGTGAAGATGACCGACCATTGGTACATTATCGATGGGGAAAGTCGATAGTAGAAAAAGCACAGCGTCAGCTTAGATAGGATGGTTGTCGGGATGTATGTGAGCGTTGTTGCCATAACAGACTGGTACAGTGTAAGCCAATAGACAAAAGCTCTAAGGGGTAAAAATAGCTACCAAGGAAGCGGAGTTGTTGTTTTCAACGGACATCTCCCAAGCATGCACGCCAAGCCATTTGTTGCGGTATGCGTTGAGAAGGGACCCTTGTGCTCCAATAGACAAGACCTAGATTTTCCATCGTGTCAATTATGTGAGGTCAGTCAGTGTTGTCTTGATCGAACCTACCCAGGCAAACAAAATCAAGTCTACCATCGTGTTAGCTCCAGCCGAAAACCGTGGGTCTCTAAAATGCTGTATACTTACAATCATCGATCAGGAACTTTCGCATAATCACGGCATTCGTGTACATCCGCTGAATTAGGAAGAGCGTGGCGATGAAAAACTCCACGCCAAAGATCCAGATTGCGTTGCGGTTCGTGCCCACCGTCACGGTCGGGTCGTCGAAGTTTACGACATAGCCATCCGGCGGAGCCATGGCCACCTCGGTGCCGTTGATGACCGGGAGCGACATGATGGGCTTCTTTCGGGAGCGTGGCAAACTTCACTCACACCAGAGTCCCTCGCAAACGGGAGCGAGGACGAGGATTTTGAGGCATAGGACGATCCGAGGGGGTAAATAGAAAGGAAAACCTTTCAACAAGCCAAACCCTGCATGAAAAAGCACGACAGCCTATTTTGTATTTTGCTTCATCCCATCAGGATGCCGGTAATTGACACACATTATCAAAAAGGGGCTAGCGAAGGATAAGGGCTGTCAGGCACATGCGCACACTGGACAAAAACGTCTAGCCGCTCGTTGGGAGAGCAGAGACGCTGAGATCGACATGCGGGACTTCCGCAACCAGGTGCAACCCGAGATGCCAAAGTTCCACGCGGAAACTCGGTAACCGTTACGGTTTGCAGGGGGGACGAAGTCTAAGGCGGACTAACGCGCGCGGGGAAAGAGAGTCTCCATCATCCGGGTGACGGGATCACATTCCAGCAGCCGGGGTTCTCCTCAAAACGGCGCAGCAGTCTGGAAAATGCCGCCCTCTCGAAAAGACGGGGTATATCTATGTTACGTGTGATGCTACCTACGTAAGTACAAACAGGCGCGGCTATATGCAATGCGGCACGTAACACTCATGGGGATAGCTTAACTACCGATCATCGAGGAGGCCCCCACACGGTATACGGTGTGCTCCACCGGCATAGGTAAGCGGAGTTGATGTTGATTGCGGCGTATCAGCGTAAGGCAGGATTGCTTCCTTCATTGCTCCCTCACGAGAGTTTTCTTAAGCGATCCCGTAATCGAGATTCCGTCCATCTGATTTCATCGTCGAAAGATTGATAGTGAACCATCAATCTGACAGACGGCAACAGCGCTAGCCTCCCCCACATCGCGGTCCGCCAAGCCACAGCCGATGATGCAAAACGATGTCGAAATTGTCGACCCACGGGCGCTAAGCCAATCGAGCAACCTTCTATGAATATCAGGAACGCTAAATCCCATACTGCAACTGGTCTGCTGCGCGTCCCCAGTTATCACCGGTGTCAATAGCGGGAACAACGCTAAGACGCTCTGACGAAATCCCATGCAGGCAATGACTAATGTACCTTGTCCGGAACCTTGGGTACACCGCAGTTCCAAGGCGGGACGACGACGGCACGCTCTATCGGAAAAGTTTAATCGTTGCGGGACCCGGGTCCAGGTATCTTTCAGAGACATTGAGATAAACGGCCTGATGAAGTTTGATCAAAGGACTAGTTCATTCCCAGGCCACTTCATATAAGGACCTGCGCATCCTCACCCACGAGACCCGTCCAGCACCTCGACCGCGAACCCCTATGCTGGTCGGGCTTTCCGGCTGCGACCTGACCATCCTTGCTTCGCCAAGCAAGAGATCGGCACTCGCAGCATGGATAGTGCAGCCAACATGCATACCTCTTGTTTACGGATGCCTAGGACTAGGGTCGAGGAACTGGGCCCCCCCTTATTGGCGTCGACACTCGGGAAGACGTTCGGTCGTATAATCAAAGAAAGGAAATATCGTATGGGGACGTCTGCGTTGTGGTTGCATCTCTCGCAGCCGCTCCCAATCCAATTCCCCACACGGACGCAAAGCAGATCATTCCCTGCCAAATAAAAGCCAAGACACTCCCAGGTTCTGAATGGTCGTAGTCTCGACACCTACCTAGTACTGTGCGTGTACGTGCGTGTGCATTTCTGTTTCAGAAAGCTTCATCGTAACCGTTTCATCGGCGCAAAGCATAATGAAGTGGACAACGTCCATCACCGCGGCTGCCACCTGCATTGCCGCATCCCAGGCGGAGCAGGTTACAGCCAACAACACTACCCAGCACTCCGTAAGCGAGCCCATGGACTCACCTCACTCCTTCGCTTCGTTCATCTAGTTGAATCGATCGCAAACTTACTTTTCATCTCCATCATGCAGTGTTCTGTACTCGAGACGGCCGGGATCAAGAATGTCTTTTATCCCGGCAGTGCTCAATACGAGGAACGGAAGGAGTCCTACTTCTCCGTGTCCTCCCAGCTAGAGCCGTACTGCGTGGTCCGACCCGAGAGCTCCAAGGAGGTCGCAAAGATCGTCACCACATTGGTCAATGGCACGGACGCCAACTTTGCCGTCCGAAGTGGTGGCCACACTGTTTGGCCCGGCGCTAACAACAGTGAGTATATACATACACCTGAGGCTAGTCATGTTCCATCTCGGAGTTCTAACATCTCGCTAGTTGACAACGGCGTCACCATTGATCTAGGTAAGAACGCCCATCGGTGGCAACGTTGCAGTTGGGTTCATATCCTGACATGATTCATAGGACTCCTGAACTACACTGAGTATGTCTCCGACACCAAGGTCGCTAAGATCGGTGCCGGATCCCGATGGCTCGACGTCTACGGCGCACTTGAGCCCTACGGTGTGACCGCCCCTGGTGGTCGTACCGCCACCGTTGGTGTTTCCGGTTTCCTTCTGGGAGGTGGTAACAACTTCTATGCCGCCCGCGTTGGCCTTGGTTGTGACAACGTGGTCAACTACGAGATTGTCCTCGGCAATGGGTAAGCATCGATTCCACTTACGCACATCCAGCCAGCCTAACCTTTCGATTCAGCGACATCATCAACGCCAACAAGGATGAGAACTCGGATCTCTGGAAGGCCCTCAAGGGTGGTTCCGTCAACTTTGGCATTGTCACCCGATTCGACGTCGCCACCGTTCCTGTCCCCGCCGACGACAACCTCTGGGGTGGTCTTGTTGGTTACAGCAAGAACTACACCGAGCAGCACGTCAAGGCCTACCACAACTGGACCGACAACATTGTCAACTACCCCAACGGCTCCGTCATTCCTTTCTGGAGCTACACCCCCGACGTCGGCGACGTTCACATTACCGTCTCCTACGCTGACACCAACGGTGTCGAGGCTCCCCCTGCCCTGGACGAGTTCCTGGCCATTCCCCAGAACAACACAAACCTCCGCAAGGCCACCCACAAGGAGCTGGCTGTCGAGCTGGAGCTTATCAGCGGTTACCGGTGAGTAGTTCCAAACCCATTCCCTCAGAGAATTTCAAAGCTAATCTATCCCATAGCAACGTGTGGTTCGCCATTGCCTTCAAGAACGACCTGGACCTCTACAACAAGGCCCTTACACTCCACCGCCAGTTCGTTGCTGACTGGAAGGCTCAGTCGCCCGACGGTGACTTCATCTGCCACGCCATCTTCCAGTCCATCCCCACCCTCTTCACTGAGCACAGTGAGGAGCGCGGCGGCAACGTCCTCGGCCTCGACCGTGTGAAGGACAACGCCGTTCTGTTCCAGATTCAGCACATGGTCAACGGCGAGGAGCAGGAGAAGCTTTCTCGCACGCGCCTGGTCCAGTTCCGCGAAACTCTCAAGGAATACAGCGTTGGGGTTGGCAAGGATGTTGACTGGGAGTACCTCAACTACGCCGACTTCACCCAGGACCCCCTCAAGACCTACGGTGAGGAGAATGTCGAGTTCATTCGCACCGTTGCGAAGAAGTACGACCCCACCGGCGTGTTCCAGACCCGCCTCCCTGGTGGCTTCAAGATTTCCAAGGTCCAGTAAAGGATTCTTTAACTTCACCGGCCACTGCCTGAAGGCACAAGACCACAAGTAGTCCGCCACAATAACCATTAGATTCAGTAGCACATACTATGTTTGTCAGATACAATAGTACATAGACCAAATCAAAGAATCATATCTTCATCAAAACTTTTCGTTAAAGCCCTTGCTCAGAATTTCAGTGTACTATGTTGCCAAGAGATTACAAGCAGTAGTACCCTAGAGAACCTTTCACTTCTCAGACACTGGCTTGCGCGTAAGTAGACTGTTTATCTTGGTATGTAAGTATAACGCAGTCATCATAGAATGAGAAATTATTTGGGAATACTCTTGCGCGCAATAGGTCGGAGAACGAGACTGGTTGGCACAGTGACACTTTGTATGACAAAACAAGTCCATGCAGAGCACCGATGAAATAACTCTCTGGGAGCTTACATAGCCGCCAACATACTTAGTTCATTCATTCCAATCGAGGTGCATACATTATTCATGGTTTTGAAGTGGGTTGGTAGAAAGCGGTCACATGATCGCTAATAGAATACATCACAGACACTCAAATCGATCCTAATCACAGCGTTTTTAGAAGCAGAAAATATTTTAGAATACAAACATCGAGACTTCTTGAGGAGGTCTTTTATTCGGTCTCTCCGCCGCGACATTTCCATGATCCCGTGGAGATATCGATTCGCAACAAAAAAAACAGTAACCCAAGTATATATAAAATTTAGAATATAACGCAGTTCAATATTGTGTACTACTACTTCACTCAATCCCCCTCCTATTGAGCTAACTGTTATCCAATGAGATGAGAATGCTTATAACGAAAGGTTGTTCATATACTCTTAGAAAGGATCTACCCTGTTCTCTACATATTTAACTAGGAACCCGATGCATTCTTGTTGTGATAAATCTCTCTGCGTGTTTCAAATCAATGTCGCCTATGGATTTAAATATCACCAAAGGCGTTGAGTAGTCACATTAACCAACAACTAATCACACCAAGTGTATTTTAAATGCCACATCGGGAGTAATGGTCAATCGTCGCGTCTGTGTTCGGCATCGATGAATACGGCGACTTCTACTTCCTCCACAGCATTCTCATGGAACCATGGCCAAGCAGCTATCATTTTCCGAATTAGGACACACAAACGTTTAAAGGCGTTCCTGGCAAGCCATGGGGTTACATGAACTCACTCTGCCTCCCGATGCGCCTCAACCTTCGCGTAAATTCCATTAGCGACCGTTGCTATATTTAATGACCTGACACAGACCTGAAGGGAAACCGTTCCATCGCTGTCAGTAATATATTAGCACGGCTAGTTCAGTAGCTTAGATTGCTATAGATAACGTTCTGCTTATCGGGCACTTAGCGAAACGGCTAACATTTATCTGCGACAACCAACCACTTTTCACTATTTTCTGGCAGTGTATTCACAATCATCGCCCTTGCGGTATGCACGCCACTGAAGATATTTTTCTCATTACATTAGTATATTATGATGCATAGTCGAATTCGCGGGAAGGGATTTGCGCTGTAGTCGAATCATCAAGAGCTCATGGAAAGGCGACCTTGGTTTGGTTCGCGGCTCAGTAGTCCTCGCCTGTAATTTTGTCACCATAAAAAATACAGCAGTCTCATAATTCATTGGAGATGAATTATATGCTTAATTTAATTGCCGCAATACACTATTAAAAGATGTAAAGAACTTCTCAGACTGTTCGCGTCCCATAGTAGTCAATTGATCCACCAGCCCAAGGGGCGCAACTAAAAAAAAAAAAAAAAAATTTGGACGATGTGAATTAATATTCGTCGTCGAATCGGTGTTTTTCCCTGTAAAAATTAAAAAGGTCTTCCGTCATTGTGTGACGTCTTCTGGCAAGTGGTATGGCGGCTGCAGAGTGATAAGGCGCTGTGCGCTCCATCTAGCACGAACGGACCAGACCTGATACACGCTCCAGGTGGTGAAGTATCAGGACGCTATCAAATACTCACTTAAATACCCGATCGTTTTCACTACTTTGATGCTCAAGTTTCACCAATTTGCATTCGACAACAAAAAATAGAATTGAGTGGAACCTTGCATCGGAAAGACGGGTTGACAGGACAATCCGGCCACTCATTGACAACGCCTCGCAACCATCGAAAAGTCCGCAGCTATACTCTGTGGGTACTGTTTTCCGGTCCTCTAACTCAGGCGCTATCCTTCAATTGGCCATTCACATGAGTGCCTCCCTCAATTATGGAGCCGGTGTGTCCACAACAGTTGCAACTTCGCGGGACTTTAGAGTATCGGTCTCGTTTATCGGATTCGTTTAGACCTACACCGCCTCAGCAGCTTCTAAATGCGCAACAAAGCCAGTTCCAAAACAGCCTCTAGTTACGCAAGCCGCAGCGGGTTATCGAAAGGTTCAGGTGCTAATAATATGGGGAAGCTAAATGAGCGAAAACTATTTAACGGGGGGAACGAGACCCTGAATTCTCCAATACCATACACAGAAAGTTCGATTGTCTTTCATTGAGAACAAAAGACCCGCTATCATGTCTCTGCAAAACAAAACAGCAATTGTCACCGGCTCAGCTGGTGGTCTAGGCCAGGCCATCGCCGAGATGTTCCTATCCAAAGGCGCGAATGTTGTCGTCTGCGACGTTAATCCCACACGCCTCGCCACGGCCGAGGCCAAATACACAGGCTCGCACCCCGACAAAGTACTGGTTTCCGAGGTGGATGTCACAGATGAGGAGTCAGTCAAGGGCCTGATTGACCGCGCAGTCAAAACGTTTGGCACTGTCGATCTGCTGGTCAATAATGCAGGCATTATGGATCGATTTGACCCCGCCGGCACATGCGAAAAGTCCCTATGGGACAAGGTCATCGCCGTGAACATGACGGGGCCATTTCTCATGACAAAACATTGTGTGAAAGTCATGGAAGACCAAGGAAGCGGCTTAATCGTCAACATCGGGTCCAATGCGTCCTTCAAAGGCTTCGCCGCCGGCATCGCATACACGGCCAGCAAGCACGGCGTGGAAGCGATCACAAAGAACACGGCGACTTTCTACGGACCAAAGGGCATCAGCAGTGTAGCCCTGATGCTTGGTGGTATGGAGACAAATATCGGGGAGGCATTTGCAGCGGGCATCAACGGGGAGGGCATGCAGGTTTTCAGCGCCACAAACCCCGGCTTTGAGGTTGGAAAGACATCGATCCCGACGGAACATGTGGCAAGATATATTGGATTCTTGAGCGAGGATGGAATAGGCGCAAGCGCAAACGGAAGCTGTATTGTCCTCAACAAGAATTGGCCCGCAGCTTAGAGAGGCATTTAGTAGAGGAGAAGATTGCGACATGTCTAAATCACAGAGTTTAGTCCATGATAAGGCGGGGTTTGATTTGGGTCAGGTTTCCATGCACAGTACAGCATATGGTCTTTAGAAATTGAATAAACAATATGTATCATTGATTAATCCGCAGCATTTACATAAGGTATTTATATACTAGCGGGCAATGGGGTATAAGTCAGGATTATCTCGTTTGATCGTCATCATGAGCGCAAAGAATGGCCATCAAGGTCAAATCTAGCTTCGCTGCTCGGCATCTGTCTTGTAGTTCTTGAACTCGCGTGCGGGAACCTTCTTCATGAAAAGCTCATCCAACTCCTCGTAGGATCGGCCGGCAACCTCGGGCTGGCAGAACCAGAGGTAGACGGTGGACAGAATAGCGAGGGCGCCAAAGATGAAGGCGACCTTGGCACCGAGGTTGGCCTGGTCGGGGTTGAAGAGGAAGGGGATGACGAAAGCCCACATAGTCTAGAGAGAATAATGTTAGTTGCTGTTTGAAAAAAAATATTTGATACGGAACAAACTTACGAAGAGGGAGTTCTGGAGAGCCAGAGAGATGGAAGCAGTCTTGGCACGAAGTCTGGAGGTGGCAACCTCAGTAAGAAGTGCGTAGGCAGTGGCACCAATGGTGACGTTGTAGACGAAGCAGTAGAGAAGGAGCAGGGCGACCGTTCCCTTGATGGCTCCGGGGGTAGCAGCAACAGCAAGGCCACCGGTGACGGTCAAGATGATGGTGAGGAGGACCATGCCGTAGATGGTTAGGTTGCGGCGACCAACTCGGTCAATCAGGAACCAAGAGCAGATGTTACCAATCATGGACAGAACCTGCTGGATGATACCAAGAATGAAGCTCTCGTTGGTGGAGTAGCCGGCCAGCTGCTGGTAGTAGGTAGAGTAAGCAGCAACGAAGAAGACACCGCACAGGGCCTGGATGCTCATGGGGGCGACGGAAATCATGGTGCGGCGAAGGTTGGACTTGCGGAAGCACTCGATGAAGCTAACGCCCTCGGTCTCCTGGCGGACCTCCTCGAGGGTGAGCTCGATGACAGCCAGTCGCTTCTCAATCTCGCTGCCAGAGTAGCCGAGACGCTGAAGAGAGCCAACAGCCTTCTCCTGCTTTCCGTTATCCAAGAGCCACCATGGGGACTCGGGGAGGAAGGGAAGAGCAAGGAATCCGAGGCCACTGACGGCATACTGAGCAACGAAGACGGCGCGGTAAGCCCAGCGAGTCTCGAGAGTACCGGTTCCCTTGACGACGAGGGAGACGATGAAGGGGCCAATGGTGAAGGCGATGGCGGCAGCGGCAGTAAGAGTTCCTCGGAGAGCCAGAGGAGCAACTTCACCAATGTAGGTCATGCTGACAGTAATGAAACCGCCAACGGGGAATCCAGCAATGAACTTTCCGGCGAAGAAGATGGGGTTGGTCGTGCTGACGGTTTCGACGGTGATGGCAACGAAGACAAGGATGTAGCAGATGAAGTAGGTCCACTTGCGGCCAATGCGGTCGGCGATCCAGCCAGCGCCAAGAGAGCCAGCAACAGCACTATCGAGTATGTAAGTCGGAGTTGACTACAGGCATTGAAACTTTATTCAAGACTTACGAAGCAACGGGAGCTCCACTGTATGCAGACTGCCACTTTGCAGGAAGAACATAGTCACCGCCGTAGGGCTTTCCAAAGTCCTGTCGGAACTTTGGGATACCCAAAACAGTACCACCAGCCTGGTTGTCGAAGCTGGTCAGGATCAGGACGTAGATGGCATACACACACCAGATAAAGGCCCAAGGCTTGTTTCGAATGGCCTGGATGGGGCCTTCCTGGTGGTCCTCTGCGGCAGCAGCAGCACCAATTTGCTCAATGTGCTGGGGCTCGCCCTTGAGGCCGACAATGTCGCCATTGTCAAGCTCCTTCTTGAGGTCGCTCATGGCGAAGGTGGGGAAGGAGGAGGAGGAGGTCGAGTGTGGGTGTTTGTAAGTGGGGAGACGGAGACGGCGTCTCTCAACGAAACCCTACTCGGCGGGGGGGAGGTACAGTGAGGGGCTAGATGAGGAGAAAGCTGTTTGGAGCTGGGCGAAGGTGAAGCTGGAGCTGATGCTGGAGCTGATGATGGGATCGGCATGAAAGTTTCGGGGCGGACGTTGATGCTATTTAACATATCCCGGCCGACCTAGCTCGCCCTCTCCAACTTTTTTTCCCCACGGGGTCGGGTGATGAGCGAGAATTGGAGTGCATCCCCGTTAGCCTCGAACGCCCCCTGGGGAATCTGGCACCACGGTAGCATGGCTAGCAGCACTGGCCTCCAAAATTTTTTCGAGTCTAGACCTCGTCGCGCCCTAGCCTGGGGTCACGCGCGATTGGGGGAGCCGCAGGCCGGGGAGAGCGCCTCGCATGGCCGTTTTGAGCCCAGGGCGAGGTCCGTCCCTGACGTATGCGACGCTACATTGACTCGTGTCTGGCAGACGGCTGACGTAGTGTCTGTCAGTCTGCGAATTGAGGCTATATCGATCGGGCTGTCGACCCCGGATTGCCAGCAGGATCGGCGGCCGCGCAGAAAGATAGACAGGCACTCACTCAATTAAGGGTGGCATCTGTGACACATCCCCGCACAATCTCTCGTAGGGTCCCCCTTCTCCAGTCTTTTTGATCCGCCCTCTGGGCCGGGTTCGCATGCCCTGCGGATTTGGATTTGGCTTCTTGGGGTACAGGGCTAGTGGCAAGACTAGGTTCCCGCGGCCACGAGGTGGCATCTCGAGCTAATGCTGGATCGAGTCTGGCTTGGCACGACCGACCTTCGATCCGAACTGCACCCGGGGTTGTGCCTCTGATGTGCCTCTGAATTCCTCTTCAGGACTCGGATGAGTGGAGAGCGGCTCGCCTAGTGCCGTCGGAGTCGTGATTCCTGGGTCGTGATCAATCACACGATTCATGTCTCCAATTTTTCGGCGTAGCATTGCTGCCAAGTTCGGCCTATCAACTGCCGATAGTGCATCTGCCATCGACTCAACCACCACTTCTCCCCCGCTTCGGCTGCCAGAACTTGCGGAAAATCGGGAGATCTGCACTTTGCTGGAGGCTTTCTAGATCAGGATCCCATATTTTTCGTACGCTCTTGTGCCGAAGGGCTTAGTCAAACTTTCCTCGCCGGCTTAGCTTAAAACGCAGCCGCCAAATCCAACGACATCCCAACGGCTGTCCGTCTGTAAAAGAGCCCGCCAATTGAAAGCACATCGCCGGCACATCAGTTCACCCACCTGCAGCGCCATGGCCGACATTGCCCAGCAAATCCTCCCCACGGCCTGGAACCGTGAGTTTGAGAAAATCTCGGAAGACCTCCGCCCTACCCTGGCCAGGTGGCATCGCTTCCCCCAGAGGCTAGTCAAGTTCAAGCCAGACCAGGACGCCTACTTTGGCATTCGGCCTACCCCAGACGAAAATGCCATTGACAAGCTGCCATCCCTGTCCTGGGGCAGAGGAGATGAGTTTGTTCTAGACTTTGGGGTCCACATGGTTGGCTACTTGTCACTGGTTCTCAACCACACAGGCGCCACCATGGATGCTCCATGCAGGCTGCGGCTGACTTTTGGCGAATCGCCGCTCGACGTCACCATGCCCATGGACAATGTCAAGACATGGATCAGTACGGCGTGGCTCCCGGATGAAATCATCAACGTTGACATGTGCCCGGAGAAGCTTTTCCTTCCCAGGAGATATTCATTCCGTTATCTGCGCATCCAGGTCATTGATACCTCTCCCCTGTTCAAGGTCACCTTCTCCGACATCAAGTGTGAGTGCGTCAGCGCCATCGGCCAGGACCACCAGCTCGACGCCGTCGAGTTCGAGAACCCGGTGCTGCGGGACATTGACCACTGCAGCATCTCCACACTCCGGGATTGCATGCAGACCGTCTTTGAGGACGGGCCCAGACGCGACCGGCGGCTGTGGAGCGGTGATCTGAGGCTGCAGGCATTAGCAAACTATAGTACCCTTCGCGACTTTAACCTTGTCAAACGCAACATTTTTCAGTTTGCCGCAGTAATCCGCGAGGACGGTTCGCTTCCAGCCTGTGTCTTTGAGAAGCCCAAGTTGCATCCCTCAACCGACTACATTGTGGATTATGATTCCCTCTTCGCCGCCATTGTGCTGGACTATGTGGTTGAATCCGGAGACGTCGCTGCCGGTCAGCTCCTCTGGCCTACTGTTCTCAATTGCGTAAAGAGACCTCTGAGCCAGGTCAACCCCGAAACAAATCTATTCGAGAATGACCGCACAGCAGACTGGAAATTCCTCGACTGGGCCCCTAAACTCCACAAAGACGCCGGCTCTCACGGAGTACTACTATACTGTCTAAAAGCAGTAAACAAGCTCGCGTTAGTTCTGGACAAGGAGCCTCCCCACCAGGAGACGGTGTCAAAGATGACAGCCGCAGCGGCCAAGTTCATTTCCAAAGACAACCTCTTCATTTCAGGTCCGGAGTCCGAGGTTAGCTACGCTTCAGCCGCGTGGCTAGTCTTGGCCGAGGCATTCCCTGAAGAGGTTGCTAGAACCGCCCTGCTCAACACTATTGCCCACCCAGAGGCAGTGAAGCCCCTGACCCCATATCTCTGGCATCACGTCTGCGATGCCCTAGTGACGGTAGGATGCTATGACAAGTGTCTAGAAATTATCAACGACTACTGGGCCGGCATGATTCGAGCCGGCGCGGACACCTTCTGGGAGTGCTATGACCCCAAGGATCCACGGGCAAGTCCGTATGGAGACGTTAGAAACAATAGTTTTTGCCACGCGTGGAGTTGCACCCCAACGTATCTGCTGCGCGGCAAGCTCCTGGAAGCCGTAAAGGGCAAGGTGACTGGCAAGATTACAATGGGCGAATTAGACGAAAGGTGGATTCAACGAAGTATCAGCTCATAGAATTAGAATCAGTAGAAATTAACGTTCAAATCAGATGACCAGACATCATCATTGTGACTCATGTTAATATCAAGCTTGTAGACTAGTTTTATCCGTCGTCTTATTCCACCTCGTGTACTTGCACAAGATTCATACTAGAGGCCAACTCCAAGTCTTCGACATAGGCTGAGAGCATCACATAACGGCATAGTCCGTGGCAAACGCGTCTCAGACCATCTTCTCTCGCAGCTGACACCTCGAAAATCGACATGAGCGCAGCTGGACATTGATTTAGTCAGGTGCTATTTTAGTCCCCGGCTGTTCGCCAACCAATCTAGCGACGAATCGAGCCACCTCCGGGTACCAGCCTCCTAGTTCGCGCACTACGCGAGAGGAGGGGGGCCTGCCGAGGGGATCAAACTGCCAAAACGAGACACCGCTCGCCCGTCGACTAGCTAGCTGTCTTGGGGCCATTGGGGAAGGCGCTAGGAGGCGGCATTTCAGCAGCAGACTCTGTTCGTTTTTTTTTTGGAGGTGGCTAGAAATCGAACATGCGGTTTTGTTCCCCACACCCCGGCGCAATGGCACGACCCAACAAGCTGGTTCACGGATCTCACCGCCGCTAGGTGATCAGTCAAAATATGCATCAGCGATTTGCATGACATGGGGCTAGTCGGGGTATTAAGTTGACAGTGAGCCAGAGAACCAAGAACAAGGAGCCAAGAGCCAAAAAGCCAGATCTGGACCCCAGATCGAAACCCCTTTTCCGCACTCGACCCCACATTCGCTACCCGCCTCTGATTTATCGTTACATAACTGCTGCTAGTTGGTCGTTTTCATTAATGAGTTTGGTTTGTCGAGTCTCTGGACACAGAGGACATGAAATATACCCAATAGGACGAGTAAGTTTGTGCTAAGCTGTGCAACCGCGCTTCTCCAAGTTAAAGTTTCATTGGCCAAACACTTGACTTGCCATTGACTTTACAAAAAGCAAAACCAATACAAGTTCTCATGAAGGCGCTAGTTAGTAGATCATTATTTGCAACCTATCATAAACATTTCCCCCTGTCTCCTACTTCCAGAGCAAGTGGTTTGCGCCTTTTTCGGTGCATCCCGCAGCGTTGCGACAAAGTACTGGCCCTATCGGTCCCCCGATAACACTACTCCAACATTTTCGATATCGAGAGAGAGCTGGAGTCTGAGAGTCAGACCACGGAAATCCCCCCGACCTCCCACCTGCCTTTTTGAGAAACATGTTCCAGACTCTGGCCGAGGCAATCCCTGCGACACGATGCGAGACTTTTGGTGGTGTAGAAAACCCCTTGCAACCCCCGCACGTGACCAGCTGCGGGTGGTGCTATCGAGCGGGATGATGTAGCTCATCCAGCGCGCGGCTCCGAACCTCGGCCTTGGGGGAATCATCGTCATATCACCCACCGGCGCGCGCGCGACTGCAAATCGAGCATGGCGCCTATCCAAGCTCCGCCGCTGCTCAAGCTGCCCTTGCACATCATCGCGGACATATTGTGCCAGCTCGGCACCACCGAGCAGCTGCACCGCGCAGTCGTCAGCCACCACATCTTCCTAGCCGCCTTCAGGGATAACGCCCATGCCATCACCAGAGACCTCATAAGGAACAACGTCCCGCCCAACGCACTGCCTTTTGCCCTCGCCCTGCTCGAGTCCAAGAGGACGAACCCTGAAAAACACGATGACGTCCGGAACCTTTTGGATCGCCTCGGCCGCCGCATCTTGGTGCCCGCCGAAACCGCCGCATCCCTGGCCAAGCTATCGCTAGCCGACTGCGCCTTCGTCAGCCAAAACTACGAGGCCGCCGAGTTTCTGAGCAGGGACCTGGCCAGAGAGGCCATCCCGGTGTATAATCGCCGCATGGAGCAGAACCACCCAAAGGAGATCAACGATGCTGAAAAGTTTCGCGTTATCCGCGCCCTGTTCCGATATCAGCTCATGTGTAATCTGTTCTGTCTCAAGGAGGGCGATCCCCTCGGCGGGACAGAGCGCACCCTCAGCTTCTTCAATACATTTTCCGTCTGGGTCAATGAGCAATTAATGTGTGTATATACCTACTTAGAACGAATAGTCTGTCGAGGTAAGCCCCCTTTGCGCCCCCGACAACCAACCTGTACGCGTCCGTGCCTAAAACCTCGTCCAGCATTCGATGAACTCGCCGCGCATGATGTTCAATGGGGTTGGCTGCCCATGTTTTGGTCGCGCCCCAGGGAGGACATTCCGCGCCTCCAGGAGTTTGTAAGTGGCGGCTCAGGGCGCAAGCTTAAAGTGGAATCTCAACTGACCGACCCTCCTCAAGCTAACCCAGGGACTACCCTTTCTTAAATCTGTCGCAAGCGCTAAAACATACGATGAATGGATGCACCTGCTCCAATTAGATCGTTTCACGTCAATGGGCTTTGAGCGCTACCCCTACTCGCAGCTGCTCTGGATGCCGCCCGACGAGGGATTGATAGAGGCCCTTCAACTTACCCACTTGCAGGCCCCTCTATCGTCTTTTGGACCCGCAGAGCTCGAACAATTGACCCGGGCGCTCGACGGCGAGGACGACGCTATTGGCTCCCGCCCCTTCTACGTCTGGCTCACTGCGCACAGGAGCATTTCCGTCTTCAGCAGCGTGTTTTCCTACCTGGACAAGAACCTCTGGGAGTGCGGCTACGTATTGTGGGACATTGGGGAGGCGTCCGAGACGCACGTTCGCGACAGATGTCGAAGAATAAAGCGCAAGAAACCCGCGTACCCCCGCGTAGAGGTTCCCTGGACCAACGAGGACATCGCCAGGACCCAGAGGCAAAGAACTGACATATATTTATCCGGCGGCAGAGGATACTGGCCCAGGCACGGCTACGACTTCAGTCGGATATCGGGGCTGACCGAGGAGATGCAGCAGACATTAATAGAAAAGTGGGAAACCGAGCCCTTGCGATATCGTTCTCAGGTGGGTTGACTGCTGGAGCCCATCCCGTGCACAGGTTACTGACAACTTCATTCTGCTCAACAGCACACGAGGCATAATTTCCATCCCTGGGATCAATAAGTAAAGAGGCGTATCTTATCACGTTCATTGGCTTTATTTTATTTCGCTTCAATTGTAAATATTTAGACGGTATATAGATCGCCAGGTTTGCCTCCTTGAGGTTCGCGATGCGCATGTCTGGGAAATACTCAATACGAAAAGTTGGTCAGCGCAGGCCCCTGAGACATCGGGGCTGGTCAATCCCCCCTTCATTCCTCACGCTATTGTCCCCGATCGCCTCTCCCCTGCGACAAATACTGATCCCTCGCGGTGACCCATCCATGAAACTACTTTTTTTCTACACAATTGCATCATCGCCCCGACATGCTGCTCCAACCAGCCGCGTCGACAAACGAGATCTACGGCAGCACGTCCCCACGTGGCTGCGATAGCACACCTTTAGCCTCGATCGCATGCCAAACGCTCCCCCTTCCCCTTTGCCCTTTAAACTATCCTCCAAGGGTTGTCCATTAAACCCTTTAGCTGTACAAATTTTGAGAGACGAGTCACTTTTCTTTGGCTCTGTGACGAGCTGAGTGGAAACCGATGTCTATCCTCCAGACACCAACTGCTGGCCCAGCCACACGGGATCTCCACTCGCCCTTCCAGAAACAATGCAAAGAAAGGCGTTTCCGACTCAATAGAGCGGTCCAGGTGGTTTCATAGCGTCTTAGTGCATGCCAGAGACGATCAGGAGTAGTTGATGCTTGAGTATATGAAGATCAAGGCTGCGCAGCCAGTATCTCTTGGACAAGCTCAACAAGCATCAATCACCACCACCACCACCACAAAGAGGCCTCAAAAACGAGAAAGCTCGCCAACCCTCCATCAGCCTCGCTTCTTCATTTTACATCTTTCCCAGGTCGCCAACGCCAAAATCAGATCCAACATGAGGACCTCACTAGCACTCTTGGCTCTTGCTGCCTCCGCATTTGCCGCTCCTCAACCCGCAACGGATAACCTCAGCCCCGAGGGCGCTGCTCCCGAAGGATGTAGCGCCAATTATGACGGCGAGTTTGAAGTGACCATTGTCTCGGTCAAGGGTCTCAAGTCCAAGCGCGACTTCCACGAGGTTAGTCGCCCAATCTCACGAAAAGGTCGCCAAGCATCTAACATCAATAGAAACGAGGAACCTGTAACGGAGAGGGCGTTTTGGTCATGAGCCTCAAGGATGGTGTTCTCAAGGACGCCAAGGGCCGAACCGGTTACATTGCCTCCAGCTACCAGCTCCAGTTCGACGAGCCTCCTCAGGTTGACGCCAAGTACACATCCGGGTTTTCAGCCTGCGGCAACCAGTCCTTGGCTCTTGGATCCAGCACTCAGTTCTACCAGTGCAAATCTGGCGACTTTTACAACCTCTACGACCGCAACTGGGCAGAGCAGTGTGAGCCTGCCGGGATTGTCATGATGCCCTGCGGAAAGTCTGCATCCGAGGTCAAGGAGAAGAGAGTTGTCGGAAGCAGCATCGTTGCCACAACAGTTGTCACAGTCGTCTCTGACGGTGTCACCAAGGAAGTGCCCACCACAATTGCCGTGCCCATGTGCCAGATCGGCGATGGACAGGTCCAAGTGCGCACCACCCCCTGCGATGACATGGAAATCCCCATAATCACAGCCCCTCCCGTCGGCCAAGTTTCTGATGGCGGCATCAAAATCCCCGAGTCCCCCGCTGTCTTGACTGCTGCCCCCGCCGCGGAGTCTAACGCCGGAGAGTCGAACCCCGATGATGCTACGACACTGAGGACTGCAAAGATCTCAGCGGCTGTCGCTGAATCTGCGGATTCTCTCGTGACCGACACTGGTTCCGCCGCAGCACCGGCCCAGACAGCCAAGTCCAAGGCCACACCTACCACTTCATCTGATGATACTGAGGGCACCAGCTCGTCGACCCCAAGCTCCAACAGTACAGATTCCAGCAGCGAGACCGGTAGCGGGTCCAGCGATGCTGCTGAGGCCACTCAGTCAGTCTCTAGTGGCATGAAGCTCACTCCTAGTCTGATACTTGCAAGCATGATCGGTGGTATTGTAGCTTTGGCATGGATCTAAATGTTCTTGGATCTTATAGTATGAAACATGATGGAAAAGACTCGCATTTGCATGGGTTAGCAGGTTGATTTTGTGTTTTCAGACTTGGACAAGAGCAACAATAGGCTACGGGAGAAATTTAATAGTAATAACACAATGCATTTAATAGACAATACCATGAATTTTCAATGTCAACGTTTTCACCTTACATCCGGGGTATTAAACTTCTTTCTCATCATGATATAGGGTGGCTAGGTGACAAGGTAGCTGAATGGCTAGCTCCTAGCTAATTGGTCTGTGCAGGGATGCCTGGAGCTGACATAATCACTTGGATCGCAACTTTCCTTGCACGACTCCATCATTTTCCAAGGCATCTCCCTCTTGCCAAACCACTGCGCCATTCAAAATGTCAGAATACTGGAAATCGACACCGAAGTACTGGTGCAAGCACTGCTCATGCTACGTGCGCGACACGAAACTCGAGCGCCAGAACCATGAGGCGACCGGCAAGCACCAGGGCGCCCTGAAGCGCTTCCTGCGCGACCTGCATCGAGGCCACGAACGAGAGGAGCGCGAAAAGGACCGCGCCCGCCAGGAAATCGCCCGACTGAATGGGGTTGTTTCAGGATCTTCGGCGGGACCATCGGGATCTTCATCGACCGCCGCCAGCGCCGGGCGCTTCGACAAACCCACCGCACCGAGCGAGTCGCAGCTCAAGCGCCAGAGAGAACAGCTCGCGGAGCTGGGCGTGGCGATGCCGAGCGAGTTCCGACCCGAAATGGCGATGCCGGGAGAGTGGACAGTGACGAAGATCATCGAGACCAAAACCAAAAACAAGGATGACGACAATGTGGAGGCCAAAGCCAACGGCGTGCGGAAGCGCGAAGTCACAGAGGAAGAGAAGGACGAAGAAGACGCCATCCGGGGCTTGTTCAAGAAGCCACGACGGTGGGGCAGGGACTCCAAGGCCACACCTCAGGAAGAGGACAAGGAGCTTGATGCGCTACTGAGCGGAACAACGTTCCAGCCCTCGGGGTCCAATGCGCGCGATGATGACGACGTCAAGAAGGAGGAGGATACATCTGACGACAAGACCAACATTAAAATCGAGGATGGCGCCGTGAAAGAAGAAACCACAAAAAACTCGGATGTCAAGACAGAGGCGCCTGAACAGGATCCCGCCGTTAAACCCGAAGCGGATGCTGGCGACTCAGGGATAGCGCCCATTGTGTTTAAGAAGCGGAAGCCCAAGGGCATTCGCCAAAAGTGATGATGCGACGATGGGACTAGGGATTTTGACTATCCAATTACGGGTAATCCACCAGTGATTACGACCACTTGAAAGAGGTATCTTGTATGCGAAACCGGAGCTACAGCATCAACGGATGGAGGTTGGTGAACCTGTTAGTCCATAAACCGAGCTACTGACCAGCAAAGAATACCTCCCTCGACGAGCAACATGAACATTTATACCAGGGTGGAAGGCCCGCCGCGCGCAGTCAAGTACCGGACCGCATACTCCGTCTCTAATGCATTCCCCAGTTGTAGTTTGTCCTCCCAGTAGCACCGGCGTTCCAAACATAGGATGCCATGCACGTCCGTGTTCGACAGCCTCAAATCCGGCACCGACACCGGAGCCAATAATAAAAATGATAATTGCCATGACGCACTACCGGCATTGACTAGACCCATGCGGATGTCTTCAGTGGAGAGAGCATCGACGTGAAGGTGGACGGTGAGGCGACTGGACGCCGGGAATAATGTTTTGAAGGATATTTATCTCCGCCGAGGCTGCTCCAGAACGACAAAATATAGTACAAAATAACAATGCCAATTCACCGCTACCTTTTTAGACCAACGGCCCGAAACTAACCAACGGATTGACATTACCGTCAGAGATTTCTAAGCAGGCCACTGATTCATGCACCAGGCCCCTGCAGTTCCGAAGCCCCCCATCCGTTCCATTCCTCAATCGGCTTGTCATCAGGGCGGGGCAGTAGCCGGTGGGCTCCCGGCATTGTTGGACCGTTGCGGTGGGTTAATTAGCCTAGCATCTGCGATCCCCTTGGTCAATTGGCCTCTTATCTCCATCGGAATACTCATGGTATTCTGGAGCCCCGTTGCGTCACTTACCTGGCCGGGGTGGAAATCCGGTCTCCGGGGTCTGGTTTTTTTTTATTAGGAAGCAAGGCCGAAGCGGTGCCGAACTTGAGGCTACTGTCCGAGCTGGTGTTATATAACTTGAGCATCCGCCTCCATCTTTGGATACGATTCAAAACCATTCGCTCAATTCACTCGATCCACAGCTCTCCATCCTTCCAACAAGCAAAATGACTTCCAACCCCCCCGGAAAGTGCTGCATCACCGGCTTCCGCCATGAGTATGAACCCCTCCATGTTACCCCTCATTGTTCGCATGAAACCTCAACGCCGGAAAATATATGTTCGGTTGACTAGGTGTACAGCGAAAATGTAACAAGAGCAAATCTCAACTAACATACAATGCAGGGGCGAGCCGCTTGGCAAGATGATCAAGATCGACGGCAACATTGACGCCTACTTGGCCACCCCCGCTGAGGGCACGGCCCGCAAGGACGCCGGTATTGTCTTCGTGGCCGACATCTTCGGCATCTGGAACAACAGCAAGCTCCTGGCCGACGAGTTCGCCCAGAAGGGCTACACGACTCTGATCCCCGACCTGTTCAACGGCGACCAGGTTCCCGAGCCCCGACCCGACAACTTTGACATCATGGGCTGGTTCGCCAAGGGCTCTGACGGCAACAACCCCCACACTGCGGAGCAGATTGACCCCGTCGTTGCCAAGGGTGTCAAGGCGCTCAAGGACCTGGGCCTGAGCAAGATTGGTTCCGTCGGATACTGCCTCGGTGCCAAGGTGAGTTTATCAACACACATTTGAACGGTGAGAATTCACATACTGACGTCTTGGCCCCAGTACACCATCCGAAACTTCAAGGAGGGCATCGACGTCGCCTTCGTCGCCCACCCCTCATTTGTCACCGAGGAGGAGTTCACGGCCCTCACCATCCCCCTGTCGATTGCCGCCGCTCAGACTGACGAGATCTTCCCTCTCGAGAAGCGCATCGAGTCGGAGAAGCTTTTGGGCAAGCTCAGCATCCCCTGGCAGATCAACCTGTACTCCGGCACCGAGCACGGCTTCGCTGTGCGCGGAGACATGTCCAAGAAGGACCTCCGCTTTGCCAAGGAGCAGGCATTTTACCAGGCCATTGCCTGGTTTGAGGAGCACCTGGTTTAAAGAGTAGAATAAAAAGCGTTGAGCGAATTGGATGGTTAAGTTTACTGGCGGGTTTTATTTATTTATTTGCATGGAGAGGAAAGCATATATGATGAATCGAAATGAAATAACCACAACTTGTCAAGTACACGGCTGCATGCTAAAGTGACAGGCTGATTTGGCAATGGAAGAATCACGAATGAACGCGTACTGGTCTGCCATCTCAATAACGGAGGACCGACACAGCTATCTATGCTTGGTTTCTCTATCAGCACACACGACGCTTAAGCGAGCATAGCTATGGCCTATTTATACGGGCTGATGATGAGAGACTGAATGCATTATTTGCCTGAGACATGCGACACTCATGCATGTATTGCCTGCGCATGCAAAGCTGACACCCGAGACCAGGGCCAGGTGAAATGCCGACCCAATCATGCAGTGCAGCTCTGACAATATGCGTCTTTGCTGGCTTGTCTGTGACCTGGTGGTGGATGAGAGAGAACGTGGCATAAATGAGCAGTCATGAGGGAACCCGGATGGGAGAGGCGGGAGAAAAACAATCACACAGATGAGCAACACAGCACGTCACCACCACGCTACTTGTGATATGGAGATCATTTAGTTGGTCGCAACTTTTCGCCATGGTGGAATCAATGGATCTGCGATGGGAAAGTTTGCATCGTGCTGTGCGACGTATGGGAAAACGGGCAAACTCGCCATGCCTCAAATCGGGCTGGACTCCGAAGGCCGAAGTCGAGAAAGGCAGGCGTGGAGGTTGATTTCCCGAGGGCCACCTGTGGACCACCGTGTCGTCACCCGGAACAAAGTGGCTGGGCTCTCTTTTCGGCAGTGTTTGAGACTGTGAAACGGGGGGTGGGCGAGGGGAGGGTGGGAAGGGATTCGGGCTTCGGGGGAGGGTAGGAGTTAAGGTGCCGGGCAGCGGGCAGGGAAGCAGCGCAGGTGTATGCAGCAGTAGTTGGCAGTATGGATTTTGCCCTTTTTAAGGTTCGGAATGGTGCGGGGTGGGTTTTTCTCTCTTGTTCGCTTCGGGGAGATGGGGGAGATTCCCGAGGGCCGTCTGGAGATGACGAGTGGGCGGACGGAAGGCAAGCAGACACGAGGAGTACAAAAAGGCTACCTAGTTATAATAAGCATTGCCACCGCCAAGTGCCAGAGGAGAATGTTGATCAGTGCCACAGAGGCGGAGGGTGCGACAGTGACGGCAAAAATAAAATAAAAATAAAAAAGCCTCTGAAATGTCTCGAGACAATGTCTCAGCTTTGACGAGGGCACGGGATGTGTCAGTCGGTGTCAGTCGGTGTCAGTCCATGTTGCGACAGGGCCCATGACATGTGCCTGTGTAAATGTGAGTGCGAGTGCGAGTGTGCGTGAGTGTGATTGCGCATTGCATGCCACCTGCGCACACACAATGCAGAGCAGATGACACAGTGTTTAGCTCCTCTCGAGCGTTGAAAAATAGCTTCACCCTATTTCATTTACTAGGACTAAAAAAGCAATGAAAAGGAACGACGGGACAGAGCTGAAAAAGAAAAATAGAGAGAGAAAAAAAAGGTCTGCCGGGGATCCCCGCCGGTAAACCTCTCTCTCTCTCTCTCAGCTCAGCGTCCACCACCAACCAGTTTCTGGCCTCTTACCCAGTGGCTTCAGCAGTGGCTTGCCACACGTCTCAGGGGTGGGAATGTGCTGAGGGGCGGTGGAGTCACGGGCCTCGGGTGGCTTGCCTTGCACGTCCTGGGCCTGGGGCGGAGTGCCCTGTGCGTGCCCTGTGAACCCCACACACTCTCCCATCTTTCCTCTCGCGCTGTGAATCCCACTGTAAGAAACCCCCCGTAAGCCGCCCGGTGGGGGGAGAGAGAGAGAGACCACAGAAGGCCCTGCACTGCCCAGTGTGTGCACCCAGTGCGGTCAGTGGCCAACCAGCCGCTGCCAGATGGGTCAGCGAGCGCTCTCCCGCTCGCCTCTCTCCCCATCGCCTTCTTGCCCAGCCCAGAGACCTCCCATGACCGAAAAATAACCCATTGGACCGCGACCATTGGAGCGCATCACCCTCACCTGTTGCCATATTCGCCCGCCCTGCCCCCCTGCATCTGGAATCTTGACGTCAACGCCATACGACAGAACAAGGAAAAATAAACAATTGCGAGGGTCCCTTCGCCAGTCAAACATGGTCATACAGTGAATGGACTAGCCAACGTCCCGCCGCCTCGACTTCAAACCTCGTTGGCCATGGCCGCCTCTGTCGACTCGAGGACGCCGCACCATCCTCCCGTCTCTCACCTCCCGTCGCCCACGCTGTCCCCAACGCTCTCGCCAACCCTCCTCCCGCGCTCTCCCTCCGTCTCGCAGCTGCCCGCCGCCGCCGTCACGCCGTCCTCCATCTCGTCGTGCGCCGTGTCGCCGACCGCCTTGACGCCCGCCTCCACGCCCGCCTCGACGACCGCCTCGCCTCTCCTCGCGCCCACGACCGCCCTCGCCGGCATTGCCCTGCCTCTGCCGACGATCCCCTCGGACGAGGACCGCTCCTCTGAAGATGACTCCCACCGCAGCTCGAGCCCCCAGCGTCCAGAGTCCCACTCGTCGTCCATATCCGATCCCGCGGTGGAGGACGATGCTGACATCGATGACGACTACTCGGCCGAGTCAGACTACCAGCGGCGCTATGTAGTAGAGGAAAAGGAAAGAGAGAGAGAGAGAGACTCGAGAGAGAAGGACAGGGACAGAGATGGGTACATTTCCGGCCGCAACAGTCGAAGCAGCACCATCAGCAATGTCACGGCTCGCAGTCACATCCGCCGGCTGTCCGCCAACGACATGCAACGCCTCACCAACTCTCCCGACTCCCTCCCCGTCGCCCCGGCGCCCCAGCGCCGCTCCATTGACCAGGAGTCGGTCCCTCGCTTCGCCGACCAGCGTGAGGCCATCCGCCAGTCCATGCTGCGCCAGCCCGACCTCGCTACCCAGCGCGACGGCCTTGCTCCCCCGATCCAGACGAACGGCCATGCGGTCGAATCTCACTCGAGCGGCATACCATTCGCCTCCCGCGATATCCACCGCCGTCCCTCGCCGTCGCCCCGAACCGTGTCCACGCCCCCCACGAACCGGGTCCTCGTCAGTGACACGGCTGCACCGTCCAGCCGCTCTCCACGCCGATACTCGTCCTTCCACTCTGCCAACCGCCCGGCCTCGCTGCAGCTGAACCTCGATGGCGCGCCTCCCACCTCCGTTCCGACCCGCGCCCCTCCGGCGACTGCCATCCCGGTACAGAAGCCAGAGACGTCTTCCGGCCAACGGGTTCCCTCGCCTCTCCCGCCCATCATCCCGCTCCCTCCCATGTCTCTCCCCACCCACCTCCAGCTCGAGCTCGCCGCCCAGCGCCCGAGCCCACTGTACATCCACCAATCTCATGCCTACGATATCCCTTACGAGTCCAACGCCGTCAAGTTTGAACGCCTAAAGAATGTTTTGCTTCTCCCCCCGTTTCTGGAGCGCACCCTCCACTTTGGTGCCCTGGCCTGCCTGGACGCTTGGCTATACAACTTTACTATCCTGCCCGTGCGCTTTCTCCTGGCCCTGGGTGTCCTCTTTCGGTGGTGGGGCTATGTCGTCGTAAAGGAAGGAAAGTGGTTGGTCGATTTTGTGTGGTACGGCTTGGGGAGGCTATGGAAGCGTGGACGGACCAATCCACCTCCTCAACCGGTCAATGACCAGTCGGAAGACGAGCGATCTCGCAGTCAGAGCCAGAGCCGTGTTCGTGGGCTCTCCACCGATTCAACCTCCTCGAGAATCAGCGCCGCCGAGAGCAGGTCTCATGGCCATGGCAACGGCAATGGCCGGTTTAAGCCCCCGGTCCAGTTCCGACCTATGAAGCCCAGCTCGAACCCGAACCCGAGTGTTTTCCGGCACAGGAGGACCAAGTCTATGCCCTCCAACCTTTCTGCCTTCCACAAGGCCGATTTGCTGCAGGGCGCCGTCATCATCTGCAGCTCTATGGCTCTCATGACGCTTGACGCCAGTCGCATGTATCACTTTATCCGTGCCCAGTCTGCCATCAAGCTTTACGTCATTTACAATATCCTCGAAGTTGGTGACCGTCTCCTGTCTGCCATTGGTCAGGATATCCTCGAATGCCTTTTCAGCACTGAGACGCTCTCGAGAAACGCGTCGGGTCGCTCCAAGGTTCTCCTGCCCCTTGGAATGTTCCTCCTCGCGCTTTTATATTGCTGCCTTCACTCGGTTGCGCTCTACTACCAGGTCATTACACTCAACGTAGCCGTAAACTCATATTCCAACGCCCTCCTCACGCTCCTGTTATCCAACCAGTTTGTCGAGATCAAGAGCACCGTCTTCAAGCGATTCGAAAAAGACAACTTATTCCAGCTGACTTGTGCCGACATTGTCGAACGCTTCCAACTTTGGATTATGCTGTTCATCATTGGCATGCGCAACGTGGTCGAGGTTGGTGGTCTGTCAGTCCCAGGTGCCGGCTCCGAGCCAGGATACGATGAGGGACCGATTCCTCTGCACAACCCTTCCATTCTTCCTCACAGCTTCACCGTGTTGCCCTCGTGGCTCAAGTCGGGAGAGGTTCTCTCGCCGTTCCTCATCGTCATTGGCAGTGAGATGCTTGTCGACACCATCAAGCATGCGTACGTGTCCAAATTCAACAATATCAAGCCTCGCTTTTACAGCCGCATCCTTGATATTCTGTGCAAGGACTACTACACCAATGTCAGTATAACCCTCTCCGTCTCACTCCAGTCCCAGAAGTGTACTCATAATATTATAGGCTTTCATGACCCCCTCTCTGACCCGACGCCTGGGCCTGGCCGTCATCCCCCTTTCATGTCTCTTCATTCGGTCCTCCATCCAGACGTACCACATGTTCCTCTCGACACACCTGCCCATGCCCATGCCGGATTCCACACAGACATCTTTGACCCAGGAGTCGGCCGTGCCGTCGTCTCCCGCCGTCATTGCCGCCCTGAACCGCTTTGACACACTCATCCGCGACTCCCTCGGCCGCGCCACCTACGGCTACCCCTACGGATCTCCCCTCAACTCGCGGCCGTGGTACTCGTGGACATCGGACGACGCTATCGCTGCCATCACCATGGTTGTCGTCTTCTTCATTGCCTTCCTCGTCCTCCTCATCCTCAAGCTGCTCCTCGGAATGGTCCTGCTCAAGTTCTCCCGCAACCGCTACGCCCGCATGAAGCACACCGAGCATGCCGTGGCCTCGGGCCAGGCCGAGCGTGAGTCCTTTGACGTATCTGGCAGCAAGCGCAACGGCGGCTTCGGCCACGTCGAGGTCGGCGACGACCGCCAGCGCTGGATCCACGCCGACAAGAGTGAGGGCCTCAAGGGCGGCAAGGGACCCTCGGGCTCTGCGCCCCCCAAGAAGAAGCCCGACGGCGACTTTGAAAACGTATTCCGATACGAGATGGTTGCAAAGCGCATATGGTAACCAACAAGAAAACCCGAACAACAGTGATACCATTACATAGCTCCAGTTTACTCACAACAGCAACCTCTTGTTTTTTTCTTTCATATTCTTTTTCTTTTATTTTTAACATCTTCTCTCCCTTGTTCCTCGCCTTCTCCTTGGCTCTCTCATCGGCATTAGAACTGGCATCGGAACTCAAGGCTGGACCCGGGGGAACTGGACCGGACTGATGGCGTGCATTGCGCTTTGATTCATTGCTTCACGGACAAATTGATTTGTATATAAATAGGGCTTCAGCGGCGTCTACGGTAGCAAACACGGGTTGGCATTCATCTATCAATCTCGTCTTTTTTTTCTTCTTGTTTTTCTTTCTTTTCCTTTACTTCTCTTTAACGGGGTTGGAGTTTTTGACTTTTTTTTTAAAAAAAATACTGCTACTTGTTCATGTCCAAGACAAAATGGTCAAGTCACGGCGACTACACAACAGGATTTGTTCTGCGATCAAAGTTTAAGGCCGAGGGGTTGCTACATGTTTCTTAGGTAGTAATTTTCACAAATTCATCTTCACTCGAATGCGCACAAGGCCCGGGGTCATCGATATGGGGGTCATTGAATCTTTCTATTCCCATTTACTCTAAAAATTCGAGTAATCAAACACCACAACGCTAATAGTTCCATTCCGTCCTAAGCCAGTTCCTTCTCGCTGGCCTCGGGTATTCTAGACGGTACCTCCCACGTTATATACTCTATCCAGCACTCATCCATATGTGCGTATATCTTTCGTCATCATTCATAGTGTGGCTTGTCTTTCATCACAAGCCACGTTGAGTCGTATAACTTTTGTTTTTCCATCCGTCTTCATGAACCGTTCATCACACCTTTTTTTTCTCTACTGAAGACCAGCGAGCTTCAGAAGGTTGGGGTTGTTGGCCAAGAGGTCAGGCTTGGCCTTGTACAAGACCTGCACAGTGCGCTGCAGAATCTCGCGGGTCTCCTGCTCAAGCTGCTCCTCGGGGGGGCTGAGGACCTTCTCGAAGATGCTCATGAGCTGAGGAGTAAGCTGCTCGACGGTGGGGTTGGAGTTCTCGTAGAGCTTGTAGATGCACTGGTAGATGGGAGCGTTCTCCTCGTAGTCCTCAGTCAAAGGCAGGACGTTGAGGATGGCAGGAAGAGCCTGGGCAACAAAACCGTTGTCAGGGTTCTTGGTCATCATGCGGCAGAGAGCACCGGCGACGTTGTCGGTCATGCGCATCTCGTTGACAGTCAGGAGAGGCTCAAGCTTCTCCCAGAGATGAGGGTAGAGAGGGAAGGTCTTGCTGGTCTCGGTGGAGTTCAGGACAACCAAACCAATGGCGTAGGCAGCGTTGGACTTGGCCAGAGGGTCGGGGTCACCAAGACGTCGGACAAGGGCCTGGCCGAGAGACTCGGTAAAGGGGGTGATAGCCTCGCCAATGTACTTGGTGATTTCGGCAATGGTGCCAACGGCAGTCGAGCGGTGGAGGTCTTCGGTGGAGCTGGCAAGCTTGAGGACGGGCTTCTCGAAGATCTTCCAGAGCTCGCCAAAGTCGGGGCCGAGAGAAGCAGCAAGACCAACAACGACATCAAGGGCGGTGTCGATGACGAGCCAGTCGTACTCAGACGAACCGACATCGATGTCTTGCTCCTCCTCCTCGTCGCCGAGGTCCTGCTGGCAGGGGTGCGATCGGGTGATGATCAGTCCGACAACTGACACAAGCTCCTGGAGGGCACCATCCTGAGCAACAAGGACAGCAGGACCGCAAGCCTTGAGAGTAGCAGCGACGTTACGGTTGATCTCAGTGATGACGGATCTATCAATATGTTAGCATCAAGCCTCGACAATGAGTGCAAGATAGCATTGGGGAAAATGAAGCCATGATCAGACGTGATTAGACGCGTTCTCAGCAACCACAATTTTGTGTCTGAGTGAGCTGGGTTGTAACGCAAGGTAATCATCATTTTGGCAAGGTATAGGAAAAGGGTTGAGAGAAGCCGAAAAATTACTAACCGTTCACTGTCCTCGGTCCAGATGGCCAGGGTAGCCTTCTGAAGGGCCTGACCAATGGAAATGAGGGAAGCAGGGGGAGCGTGCTTGGGAGGCATGCCGGGCTCCCACTTGAGACCAGAGCCCTCCTCCCAAACCTGGAAGACGCGGGCATATGTGCGCCAGAGGGTGGCGATGGCAGTCTTTCGGCAGCCCTCGTAAGTGTGCTCGGCGAAGGGGGCAACCTTGTTGATGGTCTGCTCGACGTAGGTCTCGAGGTTGGCGCTGTTGCAGGAGTTGGAGATGACATCACCGAGGACATCGAGAGCAATCTCCTGCTCAAGAGCGACGGCAGTGACGGCACCGAGATCCTCGAGGTCGTCGATGTTCTCAATGTCATCCCAGTCATCGTCACCACCGGTGGCAATGGCAAGGTCCTCCTCAGTCTCGGGAGCCTTGACCTTGATGCGCTTTCCACCAACGACGATGGCGCCGTCCTGGATCTGGCTGGGGTCGAGGTTGGGGATCTCAATCTCCTCCTCCTCGAGCTCGAGAGAGGCGTAGAGACCCTTGAAAACACCGTCGAGGAAGTGGTCAAACTGCTCGTGGTAGACCTTGGACAGGTTAGACCAGAGAATGAAGCTGGTCTCCTTGAGGCGGGGGTTGTCCAGGGACAGAGCCTCCTCGCTAGCCTTCATAAGATCCATGACGTAGGGCTGGAAGGACTCGGGGCCAACAGCCATGGCGATGCGGCCGAGACTGTCACAGGTGGAGCTGCGGAGCTCCAGGGCCTCGTCACCGTCCTTGATAGTGACGAACTTGCCAAGAGAGGTCATGACATCCTTGAAGTAGGGCTCGAAAGCCTTCTCCATGGAAGAAGCAATGGCACCAATGGCAGAGGCAGCGGCAGCCTTGACACCGAAGTCCTCGTGGTCAAGGAGACGGACCATGGGGGAGATCAGGTTAGGGCCGTACTGGGCCATGATCTTGGTGTCAATGCCGTCGCCGAAAGTGTCGAGGGCACCGCAGGCGCATCGGATGATGCTGACGTTCTTCTTGTCGGAGCCGGCAGCAGAGGCAGCCTCGAGGTTCTTGAGGACGGCAGAGATGATCTGCTCGTGGTGAGAGGCCATCTCATCGGCCATCTCCTCAGCAAGGTGGATAAGACCAACGAGCGAGGCGTGGCGAACCTGGAGCTCGTTGTCGCACAGCAGGTTGATGACGGTGGGCAGGAGGGGCTGGAGCTGGGTAGAGATGAAGTCGGGAGCACCCTCAGCAGCGTTACCAAGAGCCAGCATGGCGGCCATACGGAACTTGGGGTCATTGTTGGTAGCAAAGTTGGGGAACTGCTCAAGAAGAGGGACGATGACCTGGCGAGGAGGCAGCTCGTTGGCGAGAGTGTCAATCAGGCTGATGGCAGTGCGGGCAGGAGACATGTCCTCCTCATCATCATCGGCATCAAGCTCGGTGACGATGTGCATGGCCTTGACCATGAGAGCGGCGCCCATGTCCTTCATGCCCTGGATCTTCATGCGGCGGTAGCGCACGCACTGGATGAGGAAAGCCAGAGCCTGGGTTCGGGCATCCTCTTCGGCGTTGACGTTGCCACCAAGCTCAGCCATGAACTGGAGGAGGTCACGGAGGTGAAGGGCCAGGAGCGAAGAGTCGTAGGCAATGAAGCTGTGGAAAACCTCAAAGACGGTCTTGTAGCTCTCCTCGTCCTCGGCCTCGACGGTAGCCTTGAGGATGTTGACCAGGCTGGGAACGAGGCTCTGGACGGCCTTGAGGGCCTGGGGATCCTCCTCAGGCTCAACAATCATCAGGATGGCACCGATGGCTCGGACGATGTTGATGCGGACCTCCTTGCTCTCAGGGTCCTCAATGCGGGCCTGGAAGAGCTCGAGGAGCTGGTGGGTGTGGTCACTGAAGTGGGTGGGGTCCTCCTCGAGCATAGCGTAGAGTAGGAATGAGCCAACTTCACGGGCAACAACGTTGTCGCTGTTGTTGAGGGGCAGAAGGCTCTTGAGGAAGTCCTCGTTCTCACCGTTCTCCAAGTCGTCACTGACGATCATGGCGATGAGGCGCGCCAGGGAGTGGCGGACGCTGCTCTGGGACTCCTTGAGCGTGCCATCGAGGAGGTGGTTCCTGGCGAGGTTGCGCTGGTCCGCGGGGGTCTTCTCCCAGAACTTGGGGACGAGACGAGCGGCCTGGACGGAGGCGACCTGTCGGACACCGGCATCACCGTGGGTCAGGGAGATCTCGATGAGCGCGAGGAGGGACTCGGGCTTGGAGTAGTAGTTCTTCTGAAGCTCGGCGGTAACGGCCTTGACCTGCTCCGTGTCGGCTGTGACAAAAATGTCAGCGGGAAAATTTTCTCGTGGGCCAGAAGAGAGCAGAGATATCACGTCTCGTCCGCGTCGAGAGACACGATAACAGCTGCGGCGGGAAAGCAGAGCGGGATCACTTACGGACTTGACTCCCCTGGAGCAGCTGGGCAAGCTTGTCCTTGTCCATGACTTGTTCTTGTCGGGTGTTGTAGAACGACTCGACAGGAAAAGAGATGATGGAGGAAAGGAAGGGTTCATGTATGAAACCCGCGTCCGAAAATTTTTGTTTTGAGCGACCAGGGACCAAAAAAAAAAAATCTCCTCGAGGGACCTGCCCCGCTTCGTCGAGGAGGGGCAGGCGCCAACTGGGCACCGCTTGCCCACTACTACCCACCAGGTACTAGTTAGATTACCCTTACGTAGGTAGCCAGTGGCCCAAAGGTGGTACCTGCCATGCTTGGGCAGACAGGCAGCGGAGACGGCAGAAACGAGTAACGGGTGAAATTTGGCCGTCCTCATTTCGACCCCTCGTGCTTGTGTTTCTGCCCCTCTTTGTGCGCGGGGCTTTTTTTTTTCTTTTTTTTTTCTGTCAGCGGGTCACAGTAATGCCGAAGCACCAGCAGCTTTGACTTTTGGCAGCTGTGCTCTTGGCTGCAATGCTTCACCGCCCAACAATAGGACGACACCACCAGGACAGACAGCGGGGAGCGAGTCTGAATTGGTGATGTCAATGCTGACGACAGGATGCATGTTTCAGCAACACGCCCTTGGAGCCAATCCAAATAACGACAGTGATTGCTGTTGCCTGCTTTGATGCGGCCGATACCGTCATGTTTAAACCAGGTACCATGCCAAAAGGCAGTGGCCCAGGAACCATGTCTCCAGGTCCCTCGATAGCGTTGTCAAAACCGTGCCCCAGGGTTGGCCTGGATTGTTCCTTCGGGCGACCCCAGTTAGTTCGGCGCCAGAGCAACAAGCGTCGCCGGACCGACACTGAAAATGATTGGCAGTGGCAACTTTGTATGCTCAAACCTTGGCCTTGGGATAACCCGGCCTCCGTCCCGATGCCTCGGATCTTGGATCTTCCAGAAAACCTGCTCAGGTTTATCCGGTCCGTCCAGTTCCACCGGCTAGGTGCCGGCTTGTGCCCAAGAATCCTCTCCCGAGATGGCCTTCGTCTCGGCTCCCGGCCAGTACGTGGCTCACAATGTATGAAACAGGCAACATCTGCAACGCCAAAGCTGCAATGTAACCCTCCTTAGAACAAGCACCCCAGTAGCCTAAGTCCGACTGAGGCTTGACGCAACACCACATGAGCGCCGTAGCTTATGAAGGGATTTGGCGTGCTTGATATAGGGCCGGCCATATCATTGGCGCAGTCGACATGGCTTACCTCAAATGTGGATGAAGAACCAAAACTCGGGCATGAAGCCAGGGCAAGCTTGGGTAATGGTACGGCTCTGGTTATGGCTTGATGACTAGCATGTCCGTCCACTCTCGCCATCGAGATACTGCCAAGTCCAAGTATCCGTCGGGTAATCTTATTATTTCATTGCGCTGACTTGTTAGGCTTCCATCGGCACTCCGCATTACCTCGTAAAGGTTTTGGTGGTTGCCTAGCCGAACATTCCCCTTTAACCTTGTAGCCTAAATGAGCGTCGCTTCCAAAATCATGACAACCTTCCATCAGATCTGCCAGGCAATGACATCGAAAGCTGAGCGGTGCCACTGTTCCAGTCCAACGCAAGCCAATCCACACTTGCAACGCCAGGGTATCAGAGTCGATCCTGTCCGTCAGGTTGTTCGAAGAGCATGTTGTAAGTCCCTGTCGGGACCATCACAAATGCACATTCTTTGTGCACCTGGCCTTGGATGTCTCGTCTCCCGGAGAATCCAATTTACCAATAAAACGTATCAGGACACTGGGTATTTACACCCTGCGCCGAAATAAAATCCAAGTCCGTTGGTCCGAGTTGAAGTTCTTATATTTCGCAACATCCAGTGCTACATGGGATTTATGATGAGGTCGCGTGCCTGCACACGTTGTATGTACCAGTATGTGGGACTAATAGCGTTCCTTAGGCCTTGGACTCGTCATTGACGTCGTCACCGTTTGTCGCGGAGGGATCGGGGAGGCAAAGGTCGGTGCCGACCTTGAGGGAGGTGCACTGCAGGCCCTCGTTGTCCTTGACGAGATCATCAACGGTAATGTTGTGCTCATTGGCAATGTCCCAGCAGGTATCGCCAGAGTGGACTTGGTAGTCGAGGAAACCATCAGCGCACTTGGGCCCAGCAGGCGTGTCCTTGCTTCCGGAAGCCCAGTTGAGGTACCAGAAGAAGAGGAGCAGGCTCAGCCCGATAAGGACACCAAAGTTGAGCAGAGGACGGAGCTCGGTTCGCCACGAGGTAGTGTCGTGATCGCTGTGGTGGCCTGAGCCAAGGAAGGCCGCCGATTCAGGAGCATCGTCATCGCCGTCGCTGACCTTTGTCAAACGGCCATACTGGGCACCGGGAGGACCCTCCCAGTAGCTCCCATCGGCGTCACGGTACGTGTAGACCTGGGTGTCGGCATCGTAGCCGACACGCTCCATGCCTTCCGGCAGGCGCTCCTCATCGGTATCGTAGCGGGAGAATCGCGGCATTGTAGCAGAGGTATATATAAGGGCAAACTGTTCTAGGGATATTGGTTTAGGATATATTTAGGGGGTTGGCGATGGGGATATGATGCGATGTGGTATGATAGAAGATGGAAAGAAGGAGCAAAATCTCGGTGAGACGGGAGGTGAGAGGAGAGCTCTTGAGGGAGGCAGCAACCGCGTCACGCTTATTAGGTAAGCCGTCTCTGGTCTCTGCAGGGAGAGAGTCTGCAGGGAGAGACAGGGCGTGCGAGCCGCTGCGCCACCGTCGCCAGGTGACTGAACCCCGGCTTCGTATTGAGGCCAGTAGCGAAGCTTGTGTCGGCCTAAAGGGCGGCGACCAGTCACTGTCAGACAACAATACAGCGAGCGGCACACGTCCCCAATCATCAGGAATAACGTAGTCGCTATGCTCATGCGCATCTTCATAACCCATATGCGCTATCGTGTGGGCCGCAGGTCCCAGCCGCCGCCCCACCAGTGCCCAACTCCACTCGCTGCCCGCGTTACCCGAAGCGGCAAATCGAGGCCCCGCCTCACCGGAAGCATGAACGCGTTGCTTTGGTCCAGGAACCAGGCGAGGAACGGCACGGTACAGTCACTTGACGTCAGTGAGAAATCGCAAGTATCCCCAAGCATGGCGTCAACATCTTTTCCTTTTCATTCTTCCACAAATGCCATGTATCTCGATGCTGGATCAGTGCACTCAGCATCGATTCATCTATAGGGTAGTTGATGGCGCTTTTTGATTTGAACGAGGTTGGTTCATGCATTAACATGGGCAGCTGCAACCAAATCGCTTGTGAGTCATTGGTTATCTAAGATCTAACTAGAAACCAGAGTGGTTACATCATTTAGACGAATATGAGATAAAAAAAGGGTAAGGAAGCCAGTACCAAGGAGGGATCTAGATACTGCTGTGGCCAGAGGTTTCTCCATACCCCAACCAAACTCAGGCAAACCTCTGCTAAGTAACCAGACAAAATATCCCCAATTCCCCACATACTTGCCCAGTGGAAAAAGAACAATCTTTAAACCTTTTATATACTTATAGCACTATATCTAATGCATTCATCTACTAAATTTTGCACTGTAATCATTGAGCTACCTGAACACATATCAGTAAAACTGTGTTGTCCTCCCCACCCATGAAAAACGTGAATTTCGCCCCTATTGTATTATTTCTTTTGTAGAGAGGTTAAGAAATCCAAGGGTGACGCCGTGAACAAGTATATCTAACCGCCATGTTGACAACGGCAAGTGATGCCGATTTCCGCATGATCGGCGCGCCCAGCTGGTGCAATCAGTAGATGCTATCGCACCGAGATACCTAGAGTGATCAGCGCCCCGGATAAGCACCTCGACACGCCACCTGTATTATTCTGCAAATGCTGGCTTTCAGGTTACACCCGCACGATCAGTGGGTGGTCAGCAGCTTGCCCCCCGCAGTTTCTTTGTCTTAAATGTCCGATTTTAACATCTTCACCCATCTCAAACCCCCAAAAAACCATCCCGTCCGAATTGAAATCCTAGGCCTGCAATCCTTATTCATTTTTTGCTTCTCCGACAAAACAACCATTTCTACCGCGACACGCTGCCAACGTTTTTCTCGTCGACTGAGCGACCATGAAGTCCCAAGCAGAACTGACTAAAGAACCCCGTATGTAAATGCCATCTCTTCTAATACCAAACTCTAACACCGAAAGGAACTTCCTTCTTCCAACTTGCCCCTCGTTGGATAATCGCATACACTGTTTTAACGTTGTTCTCTTGTCTGGATGCCTACGGCATACTGGCTCGAGATGATTGGGACGGGTGGGGAAACGCAACGAGGATGGAAAAGGTGAAGTTAAGCACTGCGGCCATGGGGTTGCCAGTTGCTACAATATTTAATGCCGACTATCTGATTTTTATTTTGCGTCGGAATTGACGCCAGGCTGTCGTTCAGGGCTCTTGCCTGCATTGCGGAGACTATGCCGGGTGGGTTATTATGAAGGAGAATGAGTCCGTGTTGGAAATCAGTGGTTTAATATGCCACATTACAGCATACATCGTCGACTCACTGAACAGCATTCGCACTCATCATAGTTACACAAATACTTCGTTTTTATTGTCATTACAAGGCCTAAGGAAACTACAATGCTAACAATCAACTTCATCAAGGCGAAACAACTTTGGTATCTCCCATGTTCAACCCCCGCCTGCTTACTGGTCCCTCTTGTCATTAATCGTTATGTGCCCATCCACCCTCATCGTCCTGAATGTTCACATTGTTGTAAATGCCACCGTGCGCCTTGGCAATGTGAGGGTAGATTCCGTCCTCCCCGGTATTCTCACCGCACGCAAAACACCAGTGAGTTCCACAAGGGCACGTGATGTGGTCGCATCCAGCTACCTTCATTGTCTCCGCGGTACACCCAGGGCAGGCCTTGGTGAGCAGAGGAATTGCCTTTGGCTCGTTGAGAACACACTGCTCACACTTCCAGTCGGTCACCTCGGCGGGCGCGCCGGCAGCACAAGCTCGCTCCACATACTGTCTGGCGAATCCACAGAAATTGCACCAGGCATACACCCAGGATCCCGCCTCTTCAACAGCCTTGCGAAGGTCACCCACAGTCGCAAGGCCGAAGGGAGAGATTGTCTTGGGGGCTGGGCGTCTGCGGCAGAAGGCGCATGAGAGGGCGGCAATGTTGATAATGCGACCGCGAGCATTAATGCCATACCAGTCCTTGACGCACCCGTTACAGATGAGCTGGTGGCAGCCGCTACGACCGCATGCCCGTCGAAGATCAGCCTTGCGTACATTGGAAAAGCACAGGCTGCAGACACCAGATTCTGTCTTGCGGGAACCAACCCAACCTCCGAGAGCCGCCTTGAGTTCTGGCTGGTTGCGAACCAACTTTCCAGTGAGAGTAAGCGCGGAGTTCTCGTCGGTAGGAAGGACTTCAACCTTGTCAGGCAAGCTGGCCAAGTCACACTGAGATGCCGTGTAAAAGAGAGATCGCCCGTTGAAGGTGGCGGCGATTGCATCCCCGTCGTTTCTCAAAAGCCACTTTGTGCCGTTTTCCTTGACAAGACTTTCCGCCGTGGTGTCCTGGCTAATGATGGTAACCGCGCTTGAGGCACACCCGTAACACTCAAACTTGGAAAGGTCCATATTCTTAGGGCGGTACTCCTTGGGCCAGATGACTCGGTTCAAACACTTCGTGCATTCAACAACAGGCGCTACCCCGTGCCTCGATTTTCCATCTTCATGGCGGCAGTAAAAGCACTTGGGGCGAACATTGAGGGCATTGGGGTTGTAGACAACGTACTGCGCTCGGCACTGTGCCCGGGAACATTCAACCCAATAACCAGTAGACTTTTCGGTGTCATTGGCAGTGACGTTGGACTTGACACGAACGTCGTGATCTTCGGCCTTGGTACAGACAGTGCAGCTACAGACTCGCTGGAGCACGCACATACCGCAGAGGCCGTTGGTGGACATGATGGTGACTGATCGAGGAAACTTGCACTCGCGACAGACAACTACTGGACCGAGGGCCACCTTGGTCTTTTCAGGAGTCCAACCAATCTTGGCCTGCAGAGTAGTCTTGAGGTTAAACTCGAGCAGTTTGTAGTCAACGAGAGTCTTGAACAGCCGACGGTCCCCAGCCTTCAAGATGACCGATTCGGAGGTTGGGCGCTCCGTGATGCCTTCAGCGACCCGCCTCTCAAAGTCTCGGTCAGCATCAAGCAACAGTCCCAGACACCCAACATTCCATGTTTCAGGAATCTCCATCGTATTCCAGCGGTCATGGAATGACATGAGCTCCTGGTCGGCGGCTTCCCTCAACGGAGCAATGCCCATCCTCAGAGCAAGTGCCGCAAGAACAGCGGCGGGTCGAGCTGTGACCATGGTGCCAGGGAGGACGGCGTGAAGAAGTATCTTCCAGAACTGCCGCTTGTACTTGGGACTGGTGAGTGCCATGGGGATCTGAGGAACCTTGTCTGCCTTTGCAGACTTGATGTGCGCAGGCAAGTCTTCGGCCTTTTCAACATAGCTGAGTCGGGTCAAAACCTTGCCCAATCGGCGCAAGATACGGTAGTCGCATGACCGCCCAATCTCCAAGAGCTCTCCTCGTGTGAACTTGTTTAGTGGACGATTGTCATCTCCATCTTCGCCGCCCACAGTACCAAACTTGGCTGTGGGGTCCAAGTAGACAAGGGGAAATCGGTCCTCCGCTGGGACCTTGGCAATTTCAGCCTGAATTTCGGCCTTGTAGTTGTACGACTCCTCTAGCCAAGCCTTCATACGGGCCTTTTCCGTAGCATCTTCGATGCGCTCAATCTGGCGACTGAAGTCTGCAAGCAGGCCATCGCGAGCCTCGTTGGCGCGGTCGTTGCAAACAGTTCGCCAAAGAGTACCGAAGATGGGATTGACTGAGACGGCAGAGACGTTGGAGTTGATAATGCGACGAAGCTGCTCTACAGCAAGTTTCTTGTATGCCTCGTCATCGACGTACCGCTTGGCAAAGTTCTTGACACTTGGGCCGCGGACCGTGAGGACGCTGGGCATTTCCTTGAGGGTGATGGCGCGATTCTCGATATTGTGGCCAACTGAGTTGTGATTGGCGCCAATGTGACCGGTAGCCAGGTAGGCACTTAGGATTGGGTCCGTTTCAAGCTTGGCCTTGTCAAGATCAGGCGCCTTGCGATATGCCCTGACGTTGCCGACCTTTGTGTCGTCTCCCTCTACTGCACGGCCGGCACCCATCCACGTCAGCAATGTTCCCATAGTCAACCGAGAGATGATGTCTGGCGATACAGTGTCAATGGAAAATAGAAGCCCTCCTGTTATGGTCGAGAGGTACAGGTAAGGGGTATAAGAGCTGACGGTTACGTGGCTGAGAACACTGAATACAATTCCCCTCTTGGGGCCACTCTTGAGGCTTCTAGCAGCTGAAACCCAGTCGACAAAAAGAGGGCCGTATCCGGAGAAGGAGTCTTTCTTGGAGAGGTTCTGCTTCTCCTTCATGTAGTTTGCGCTGTCGGTACTGGTGGCCTTGAAGTGGGGAGGAGCGTCAGTGTAGAGTAGGATGATGGTGGTGGCATCCTCTCGCATGTTCTCGTAGGCGCGAGCAAGACCGGTCTTGGTGGCCTCGGGCCAGTCACCTCCCCAGTCGGCCTCGATCTCGCTCGCCATCTTCAGGACATGTTCCTGGGAGACGATGCTCTCGTCCTTCACGGCGCCGGAAGGAGAGCACCATCCTGACCACTCGGTAAGCTTTCCGCCACAGTAGTCTCGATATGCGACGATGCCGATACGCTCGAAGCAGCCCGTAAGGGCAGAAAGGCTGAGGATTTCGGGAAGTGACTTGTTGAGGGCCTGAACGAAGTTGCCCATAGACCCAGTGGCATCGAGCACCACTAACAGGTCGTGGGCGCCCTTTGAAGAAGCCATGCTGGGCGACGGATTTGGAAGATGGTGTTGTGAAGGGGTTTGGTTGTTGCTGTGTGACCCTCGTTTAAGCCAGGTCTTCAACTATACCAAAACACCTTCACTGTCAGCAGGCAGATGACTCGAATGGATTGAGTATTGTGTGAGGTTGGGAAAAGAGGCAGGCGCGATGCTGTGCTTTATAGAAATGGGGGAGGCAGCACTCTTCACCCCATGGTCCTCATTTCCACCGCGATTATGGCCCGTTACTGGCTTTGTCTAGTGACTCAGGCCGTATCGTCGGCCGGATGAGTCGAACTGCAACCCATCCCGGCAGGCTGGTAAAGGACCTTAGATCCAAGGCCGACATGAACACGGGCATTTCCCTGCGCCTCACGCAAGCCACTAAAAATTGACCATAAAACGCACTTAGACGAGGGCTAAGCGCTAGCACCCTTCTATCATGCCCTGCGAAAGTTGCTGCTAGAGGGGTCCTCCAGCGGCAATCGGCCGCTGCCACGACGGGTAGCACGGCGTAAGCTGACCACTCTCCACTAAGCTCTCCCGCTGGCTGGTATGGGGCCTTCCCCGCTAAATGCTACCCCTTGACGCACCGCCACCGCAGGCCCCTCGCAGGGCTGATTGACGGGCTGATCCCATGTAAGAATATGGTCGCAATGCCATGGCGATGGGTCGGTTGTATTAAATAAGAAGCCGCGCTTAGAGCTCTGTTGACGATGGTGCATCGTACAAGAACTTCGTTCAGTTTGAGGTCATTGACAGATCTCCTTGGTCGGACTAAAACCTCCTAATTGATACTGGAGCCTGTGATCTCTCAACTCAATCAGCGCCACCAACTCTAACAATCGAGTCAAAAGCCCGTTCTGCCCCAAATCCCCCATCATGGCCAACTCTCCCTCCCATCTACAGCTCCGTAGCAGAAAAGCAAACCAGAATGACCTTTGTCGATAACCCTAACCCCCCGATCTCGGAAATCGAGCCTAATATCTATATCGGTGACCTGGGGAGCTCCTATCATGTCCCCACCCTCGCCGCTAACAACATAACCGCCATGGTTTCACTCTCAAACGTGCAGTCGACATATTGGTCCATGAAAGCCAACAGGGTGCAGGTGCCGGAAGAACGACACTTGTTTATAACAGCCCTAGATAATTCCACGCAAGACCTTCTCCCCGTTCTGGCCGAGGCTTGCGATTTCATTGAAGAGAAGAGTCGCGATGGGAACGTTTTGGTCCACTGCACCATGGGTGTCTCGCGCTCCGCCACTATTGTCATTGCCTACCTTATGTGGAAGCACCATCGGTCCTTGGAGGCCACCATAGATGCTGTCAAGAAGAAACGCAAGGTCAGGCCCAATCCTAACTTCATGAACCAGCTGTCCGTGTGGGCCGACACCGGATACGAGATCTGGGCCGATCCTGCCAAAACCATCCCGAAGCCGCCATATGCTGCCTACCTTGAGAGGAGGGCCAAGAAATTGAAAGACAAGGGATTCACCGGGAACGAGTCGATTTTTTCCCGGAGGGAGGCCCCTCGGATGATGACTTAGGCGGCTAAAGCCAGGATTGGAAGGTAGTATCATGGGGATGGAAAATGCATTTGCGCAGCATTGGTATCTATATAGTGTGGTGGATAGATATAATAGAATGTAAACATCTCTACTGCGTTCGAAATCGACATAGACAGATTCGTGGACATGCAGGCTAGCGACAAAGAGTATGGCATATGCCAGGACAAACATATTATGCTCTTTCGCGATAAACAAAACATTATGAAAATACAACATGAGAACGATTAGGTTTGCTTAATATTATATCAGACAACTTAGCAGCGTAAAAATAGACTTCTTGGTGTACCTTCAAACACAACTGTTTGGACGTGTGTCATTGCAGTGCCGGGTGACTCAGGCGGGCAGCAAGGTCCGAGAACGCATCAATGGCCCCATCATTAGGCAGCAAAACAGTTGATATCCATTTTAAATATAGATATGGCTCTTGTTGGGCATTTATTAACCCCCCATCAGCAGAATGAACCAGCGTTTCCTTCTTGAAAGGACGGTTTCCTTCCAAGGAGATAGTTATATCAAACATGAGCCAGGAAAGGCCACCTACCAAAGGGAGACCCAGCATCCGGTATTAATCCGGTATTAGCAGGCCTATGGTCCCCAGTACCTATCTTGCCACTTCCAAGCGTAGTAGAAACTATAGGGCGGTACTGGTATGGAGATTCCCCCTTTGACGCGCATCACGAGATGTAACCCCACAGGGCTGACTTGCGGGCTGACTCAAACGAGACCAAAGTCCCGTCCGCTCAGCTACCAGGTCACGTTACTAGTTGGGTAGGATAATTTATTAATGAAGATCTATAATGTTATTGTTGTCCATCAGCGGCACACGTACGCGACTTGGGCGGCAAACGCATCCGCAGTGAATCCGATAGGCTTAGTCACACACGCATTCAAGAGAGTCGGTTTATTTCATGTATATTACTACTGAGTTGCAGAGCACAAACAATATCCCATGAAGCGGAAATGGTAGTCATTAAACTGCGGAATCCAGATTTATCCCTGGGCGGTAAACCATCCCACCACCTTTAATCGTCGCTCTGCGCTATCTTGCTCATCGTAAGTAAGAACAGTCGATCCCTGTTTTCTCATATCAACCATGTACTTGGCTCTTCCATCGGACATAAAAAGAAAACTTTGAAAGCCTGGGACACGGGATCCAAATGAAATTTCGTCTGCATATCTTTTATTCTTATACTATCCCCCTCTCGAATGTCTCACGTAGCGGTGTCCGTATTACATCATGAATCCCTTTGCCATGTTTTACCCGTGCGACGCAATACGGCCTCGACCGTCCATCAAGGGCGACGTGATGATCTAAATTAAGCCCCCCTATCAGACACCACGGTAGGTATCCATCTGGCGTCTCCGGCATTCCCATTAGAAGCAGCCGTCAAATTCCTCCTCGGCGCTTGGTGTGGGCCACCATTAAAGTCCAATTACAGTAGCATATTTTTTTTTACTTGCGTTATCCGATCAAATTAAACTAAAATCTTGAAATTTCAGCTGCTAATCATAGTAATAAGGGGGCAGTCGTTATTGGGCTGCATCGCCATGCGCGCTCAAGCGGAAGCACCAAAACTTTTATATATCGTAGCACCTTCATCCATCAGCCATCGCCGCTTCTCCGCAGCGGGAAGAAAACAAATAAACAATAAACAAACATGACTTCAACACCATACCAATTAAATCATGCGAAACGTCCCGGCCCCCTCGTGTCAACAGGCTACGATGTACAAAATCCGAGACATGAGGCCCCATTCAGGCAATAGTCGTATGGGCTCGCACAGGTCATGATGCCTCCCACATTCCTCACGACTGATGAGAGGAAAGCCTCCCTTCGCTCGAGTCCTATCAGGCCTTTTTCTTCCTCCAGGTCGTTCGCTCGTGTCCAATTCTCGCTCCCGCATTCTCGGCTCTTCTCAATCGAGTCCCAACGAACTCACCCTCTCACAGACGCATACACAACCACAGACGAAACAAGGAAGACGAGGAGGCCTCATCCGGAATACAGGCACCAATACAAACCACAGGAAGCACACCCAAAGGACAAGATGCGGATGCCCGTTCGAACCAAGTACCGCCGCTCTCAGCTGGAGCCATACTTTGCGCGCATCAGAGTGCCCGTCCACGAGCGACCCAACATTGGCGTCGAGGACCTCCCGCCGGCCAGGCAGCTCGACATCCTCCGGCTGCTTCACAAGTGTCACCTCTGCAACATTCCCTTTGAGAACCTCGGTCTTCACTACTCCTGGCACCGAGTTATCGATGTGGACCCACAGATTCTCTACACCAAGATCATTGAGCAGCCCGGGCGCGGCGGCCACTGTCTGGAGAACAACACTCTTTTCAACACCCTCCTGGTCACGCTGGGGTTCGAGGCCTACATTGCGGGAGGCCGCATGTTCGACCCCAAGTATGGCAAGTATGGCGGTTTCGAACACTGCGTCAACATCGTCACCATCGGCGAGGATCAATACCTGGTCGATGTTGGCTTCGGCGCCAACGCTCCCCTGGTGCCCATCAGGATGGACCCCCACAAAAGCGAGCCCCATCGCTACATCGGGCACACCCAGGTCCAGCTCCGGTACGACCTGATCCCCCAGGGCACCAACCGACGGGGCAAGGTCTGGATCTACGAGTGCCGCACGGGATACGACTCGGAGTGGACGCCGCTGTACTGCTTCACGGACTTTGAGTTCCTGCCCGAGGACATCCAGATCATGAACCTGGCGCCGTCGACGCTCCACACGAGCCAGCTGCGGCAGCACCTCATCTGTACGCGCTTCACCACCGTCAACGACTTCAAGGTGGCCTACGGCCGGCTCGAGGTGCTGACCCGGTGGGACAACGACGACGGGGACATCAACGGCGTCCTGGTCATGGCCGGCAACACGCTCAAGCTCCGGACCGACGGCGTGACGGTGTTCGAGGTGCAGTTCGAGTCCGAGTACGAGCGGATCAAGGCGCTCGGCAAGTACTTCGGCATGAAGCTCTCGGAGCTGGACAGGCACGCGATCCGGGGGACGGCAACCGAGATCCTTGGCAAGGACTGAGTTGGGGGTTTTCTTTTCTTGCGTTTTCCTTTTTCCTCTTCTGGTTGGTTCAATGGCTCGAAATCTGTATTTTATTTGGGGATAATTCGGTTTGGAAAGATAGAGGCTCCGAGGTTCTTGTGTGTTGTTGTGTGGAGCTGACTAGCGTACTGGCTGTCGGCAGTTTCTCATCTGTTTGTATTCTCGCGGTTGAAACGACTTGACAACCTAATGACACTTATTCACTTTTTTTATTATTTAATTATTTCCACATAAGAGTTTGGATGCGCCTCCTTTTTCTCTCTCATCATACTCGCCATTGCCCCTCCTGGTCTTTCGGCCCAGTCGCTTCCCAAGCCACAATATGCATCATTCTGCTGTTGGTTCTGTCGCGATAGTTAGTTGCGTTCGGACGGTGGGGCTCTCTCTACCGAGGCGCTGCAGTTGGGCGCGAACTCATGGTGGCTAAAAAGGCTTCGAATCGTCGTCACGGGTTCAGTTTTTTATCACTCATTCTCTCCTTTTCTCGCTGTTGCGGTGAGTTTGTTCGATAATCAGTTTTCCATTGTTCATTCGTCATCATGGCTGCTCCGTCGCTCGAGAAGCATTCGCGAATCACGCAGCTGGACCAGTCCACTTATGCCGCCACACTGGCCAAGGCCCTTTGTGTGGGCTCAGGTAAAGGCCCACCGCCTGTTCCCCATCAATTCGTCCAATGTCTAACCAGGGAAACACGGTTGACAGTGTGCATGGGCGGCTACCTTGCAACAATCTTTCTCCGAGTCGCGAGCGCATACTTGGGCCCTCGAGGGCAACCCGACCCAATCGCAGCAAACTGGCAATTCTTCAGCGCAACTCTGCCGGGTAGCGGCGTCTTCATCGTCGAAGAAGCCAAACTCGGGCGGGGCACGTCGGTTGTGCATGTCACTCTCTATCAGGATGGGCTGCTAAAGCAGAGCCCATGGATAACGCAGGATTCGAAAAAGCGGATGACGGCATACATTATAAACTCAAACTTGGATGGCGAGCGCGGCCTTACCATGGACACACTATTTGCCCTGAGAGATCCGCCTCCGCCGGTAGACTTGGAGAGGCTGGCCCTGGGGAGTGATTCCAACTGGAAGAGGTTTCACTATACCTATGAGAAGGAAGTGTCCTCCCTGGCGGTGGTTGAGATGTACGTTCCCAAGAATGGTCCCATGCGGCTGGCCACTCAAGACTTTTGGCTGCAGCTGGCCAATGGGGACAGCTTTGACAACAGCTCACTGGGCTTCATTGCCGACCTGGCCGGGCCGTTTGTTGTGGAGACGTTCCGTCCTTCAGATCCAAAGGCCGAAGTATCCAAAGATGGGTTTGCATTCAACAGCCTGTTTTGGTTTCCGACGCTCACGCTGAGCCTGGACATCAAAAAGGCACTTCCGGCCGGGGGAGCAAAATGGCTCCGGCTACGGGCCGAGGCCAAAGTGGTGCGAAAGGGACGCCTCGACTGTGAGATGATTGTGTTTGACGCGAATGGAGATGTGGTGGCGCTGAGCAACCAGGCGGCGCTGGCACTCGACGCGCAGAGGAACTTTTCCAAGGGGAAGAAGAAGGAGGCGAAGCTGTAAGCCAAGGTGACGGATGACGCGCGGCTGCATGTGTGTTTGTTCGAGATTAGCGCAATACAACCCTACCAAAAAAAAAAAAAAAAACCATGATGAAAAGGAAGAATAAGAAAATAATAAGACTGATGCTAAAATCCCTGGATGATACTCCAAAGGTCAGAGTAATACGGGCATGCCAAGGCTAGAGGGCGGGAAGATCGATATACCGGCTCGGGTTGTTGCAAAGCGAGCAAAGTTAAAAGAGACGATGCCGGCCCGTCCCCGCGAAACGCTAGGAATTGAAGCTTTCTTGGCTTTCCTCAGGCGGTTCGCTAGCGGGTCTAGACGCTAATCCCATTAACCCAATTGAACCCCGCGTTGTACGCAGGCCCAAAGGGGATGATGCTTGTTCGTCGGGTCTCGGCGCGAGCCCAGGCCGCCAATTGGCTCCCTCGTGTTCGAAAAATGGGCAGAGATGGTTGAACGCCAACGTGTGTTTGATGAAATGGGCTAGTGGCTGTTTGTCTGGCTCTAATCCCTCTGCAAAGTAGTCATTTCAGCCTTCTTTTTGAGCCTTTTCCCCGTCTCTCTTCTCCTTCTTCCTTTTTTACCTTGTTAAACGGATATATAGCCGTAGATAAAATGGCAAAACAGCCATAGTAACAACCTGTCTCAGTACAACCAGCCCCTGTTCAACGTCCAGTTCAGCTCATATTCACCCCCAGACTGCGCAAATGAAACCTAGCTGAACCAAGCTGAAGGGGGCCTCAAATCCACAGCGAACCCTCCACTACGCTGCGCTACCCCCCCTGCTTCGACCAGGGCTGACCCACGCCACTCGCTTCCTCGTCATTTGTGCCAGTCTCCAGCTAGAGCCTCATCCAGCTGCACGGCACTGGGGAGACGGCCCCCATGTTGCCGTCACTGCCGTTTGGACATAAGAAACGGGGGCCAGCCATCTCTCTTTTTCCGAAATGGACATGGCATATTTTGACGACTTTTTTCAACGAAATCATGGTCGGGTTCAGTTCATAGCTCGAGTTCCGCTGGGCTTGACACTGGTTACTCTTTACTCTCCTCCCCATCGCCGTCACTCCTTATCAGCAGCGCCCAATCCTGATCTAGCCGAATACATATTCCGGCGTGCGGCTCAGCATCGTGACCCGGCCTGACGGGATAGTCCCCCAAAAAAAGCGTTGGACCTATCCGTCTCCTCCCGCGCAAAACCGCAACCATGAGCATCCAAGACAACATTGTCTCGCTGGTCGCGCTGGTCGTGTCCCTCGTCGCATTGATCGCGACTTTTATGCAGGTGCTGCAGCAGTACTACGCCTCTGCTGCCGGCTACTCGCAATGCAACGAGCAAGTCATGGGCCGGTGGGCCAAGTTCAAGATCCGGCGCTTCTCGTGGGACGAGATGCGCTTCGAGGTCAGGTTCCAGGTCCCCGTCATCTTCGTCTCGCCTCCCACAAACACCCGGGGCCCAATTAGGGACCAGCCCATTCTCTTCCTCGACGGCTCCGACCTGAGCCTCGACAAGACCTTGACCGACCTCGACACCGGCAAGGTCAGCCGGCCCCAGGGCTCGTCCCAGGATCAGCTCCAGACCGCCGACACGGAGCGCGCCTCCTGGTCCGTCTTGCTCTCGGCGGTGCAGCGCATGGAGAGGGAGTCCCAGCAATGGCAAGCCGCCCAGTACAAGCAGCAGGCGCCCCCAAGCAGCTCCTCACATCTCGAGAGCCTCCCGACGGCCCCCCCGGAGCCCAGCACCAGCCATACCCTGGTCGTCGCCCTGCAGCGCCTGCACAAGAGCTGGGACACCATGCCCACCTCTGTCAGCCGGCCCTATGCCACCACCACCATGTGCCACCTGATCGAGATGGTGGCCGCCCTGGGCATCCACTGGAAGGAGTTTGACCGCACCAAGGACCGCTACCGCGCCGAGGGAAACGGCTTCATGGTCCTGGGCGAAAAGATTGGCGACCTCGGCCTCATGTTTTCGTTCCGCGTCTATGGAAAGTCCCGTTTCGACCGCATGCGCGTGATACCCGTCGACGAGATCAAGGAGCTTTGCTTTGGATACGTCCCCACCATCTATCGGGAGACGCTCGACCACCGAAGGCTCGAGTTTCTGGAAACCCACGAGCAAAACATCAGCACGCTGTCAATGGCCACGCGCAGGGACATTTCCGAGTCCCTCGTCACCATTGGGTGCAACAACAACGCAGTCCGCTGCTTTTCAAACCCAGATAAGCGAACGTCGCACTTGTTCCCCAGTACGTCGCAGAGAAAGACTATCCAGTAGCCTTCGTTCAAACTCCAGTCGCTAACTAGCTACAGTCGCATTCGAAATCGTCGGCATGCTGGGCCAGGTGTTTCACATCCAGCACAGCTTCTTTACTTACATTCCCAACCCCACTTCCGAACGCTGGGACACGCGAACCTTGTCTCTCGTCCAGTTGATGCAGGCCTATCACAAGCATGTCCAATTTCCACTGACGGGGGTAGAGAGGAATATGGTCCTCATAGGAAAGATCAATCACCACATTGGCCAGATACTCGCGTACAAAGAGTCCGAGTCGAGCTCTGTGCAGCTGCGCTTCATGAACGCTCTCCACGCTGCTATCAACGACTGCGACGAAGTTCTCACGGCCAAGAGACACCCGAGCACACCGCACCCGGCTTCGAAAGGCCAAGAGACCGAGAGGCAGAAACTCCGCCGCCAAATGGTGCTAGACGTCCTGCGCTCGCACCTCCAGGAGGTCCTGAAACTCCTCAACGACCACGAGGACCACATCAGCGACAACATGTCCATCCGCACCGGCTACGGGCCGCCGCCGTCCCCCCGCATGAACGGGCTGCCACGGCCGCCGCTCTCGCCGTTTTCGGAAATGCACGCCGCGAGCCCCGACGAGCGCCAGGACAAGTTCATGGACGTGTACTTCAGGGACATCCGGCCAGAGGTGGTCCCCGTCGCCGTCAGCTCAACGGGCCGGCGGGCAAGCATCGTCGCGCCTTCGCTCGACCCTCGGGCACAGAGAACCAGGGGGAGCCGAGCCCGGGCGACGAGCGCAGTCCGCGAGGACAACAGGAGACATTCGATGATGTCGGCCCGCTCCGGGGCACTAGGGGACAACATCGAGCTAGCGAGTCTTGCAGAGCCCTCGGATGTAGAATCCGAGGCTGAACAGCACCAGCAACAACAACAACAACAACAACAACATCAGCAACAGCCCCAGGGCTCGACAGCCACTGAGGCCTCCCCCCTGAGCAGCCAGCAAGTCTCCCACGACGATGTGTGGTGCACACTGGTGTTCAGGATGATATGCTGGCTGATGCTGCACGATATTCACAAGTCGGATCTGCAGGTGAGCAAGGCCGAGCTGCTGGGCAGTAGAATGCCAGTCTACATTGCATGAGATTTTTTTTTAGTGAGTTGGGACTTGGTATTGATAGATTGGGGAGAGTAATTCAGGAGGGGAGGCTACTTTACGAGTTGGGTTACGAATCGAATAGGCGGATACTGTGCTACGGGGGTTTGGGTGCTGGGCTCTATTTGGAAAGCGGAGTTGGGGGGGGGGGACCTGGGAAACTATGTCAGCGACACTATGTCAGTGTGCTCTGAACGGCCTTGGAAGTGCGTTATGTATGTCGCATTTCACGGACTCTTACTCGATACCATATTATACCCAATTTATGACTATTTTCTGCCGGGTTTCTTTTTCCTTTTCCTTTTCTTTTTCGTCCCTTCCCCCCCTCTCGGGATAATGACTAAATCCTTGTCTTACTTTACTCAAAACTCTACGCGCCAAACGGCTCTCGTCTTGTACCCATGGCCTACCCTGGATCGGCGGCATGGGCCTAACGTTTCTTTTTACAAAACCTAGACTATCGATGGGGCGGCCAAGCCATGTCTAGAAACATTCCTTTTGATGGATAGTTCCGTAGAAGGCCTAGTAGTCTTTTTTTTTCTCCCCCTCACACCTAGACTTGTTCTACTGCACGTAATAAATGCTAATCGGGTGGACTGACTCTTGTACTATGTACGATCTGCCCCCTCCCTGGTTACAGGCTAAAGAGGTCCGAATCAGGGTCGAGTCAGCCTTTATCATGACAACTGATTCAACGCGTCATGATTCCTTCTGATCAGTTCACTAATTCACCGAAAACTCCCCTCAAAAGCAACGCATGATGACACTCGTCGAGACGGAGCCTGGCCAAGGCCTATGATGGCGCGACGTCGCCCATGACCGGCCCGCCGTTCCTTTTTTGCTGCCGTGCCTTGTCTCTCCACAGCGCTGACCGATCACCGCCGAGCTGACTTCAAACCCGCTAACCAGGACCTTGGAATTCCTTTCGCTTTTTTTTGCTCAGCAGAGGGGAAGACGGAAAACTAAACTGGAATGGAAGCTTTCTTTTTTTTCCCTCCTTCCTTCCTCAGCCCTCTTCCTCAGCGCCACACACACTACCCGTGTCTACTGGACGGGAGACCCTCCGAGAAACGCCATGTGGCGAATGGCGCTGGTTGGTCAGCACAGAGTGAGGACGCGAATCCGGATTTTTTTGGGTGCTGCCTCCGAAGGCACGGAATAGAGTTGGCCGCGTCGGGTGCGGGCGTGTTCTTGGATCGGCCGTATCCGAGCATGGGATGTGAGCCGGGGCCGGGGCTGCTTAGCATTTGCTAGCCCTAGGTGTATGGACCAGTTAGTTGAGAGCCAGACTATTCAGCTACTGCGAACATGCTAGATAGCACCAGTTCATGGGCCAACCGGCCATTGATCGATTGCTACTATTAGTCGCCTGGGAGTTGGTGTTCAGGCAGGATTCCAATGCGCAGAGGGCAGGCATGGATCATTGGCATCGGGGCGGGGTGGGGGGCCAATCGGCAAAGTCGTCCAGTCCGACCCGCGAGCCGGAGCCGGGGTCGGCAATGAGTGGGGGAGAGGGGACAGGACAACGAGTGCGTGCGTGGACTGATTTGGGCCACGCAAATTGAGCAGGGGCGACAAGTGAGACATCAGATGTGCTTCTTGAGAGGCAGCTGGAGCATTCGAGGCAGTCGGAGCAGCACCATTAACATCAGAGCATCTTTGCAGGACAACGACCGGTGAAGGAAAAGAAAAAGCAAACGGTTATCAGAGCGCGCAGGAGGCAAGACCCTGATGTAACCCTCTGGTAGGGGGTGATATTTTAATGGGGCTAGGGGCGGGAATAAAGCCTGAGCCTCGCGATGCGATGGGGTCAAGACTCGGGATGCGGAGAATATGGCAAATGGGCAGCCGGCTAGGTAGTTGGATGGCCCAGCGTGGCCGACGACACCCAGTGCCTCTCCAGACAAAACGCCATGAGCCGGTATGGCCTTGCTCGTCAACAATGGCTCCAAGGCAGACATCATGACATGCCAACAGGCCAACAGGCCGACAGCTCCAAGCCGCCCTGCATGTATGTCTCACTCATCCTCACGCCTCTGCTTTCTTTTTCCTGGAGACGCCGATCCACAACAGGCCACTGCCCACTCACCGGTTCACTCAGTCACTTATCAAATTCCGTCAGATGCACACTCCTTCGACGGAGTCTCCTCTGTCGAGTCTCGACTACATCACGTGCTGGCACGGCAAGGCTTTTAATGCAGGCACTATAAGTCGGGCGTGGAGCGAGTCAAGCGAAAGAATGAGAAAGAGTGGAGATGCGTCTGCGTGTGTGTGCAGTCGGCCGATGGAGCATGGAAGTTCCGAGGCGGAATTGACGCCTAAAGAGAAGATGAGAGACACTTTCTTTTTGGTTTCCTTGGACGTATACATCATTCCTTGCGAGTGCCGTGGTCCGTGGGTGGTTTGCGGGCGTGGCGTGTGCTGGATCCCTGGGCCTCATAGGAGGAGGGGAAATGGGCTGGCAGGAGATCGGTGACCGGGATGATATCGCGGGATGCAGAATGTGAGGAATCATCACCAACGGTTGTCGCCTAGGCCCTAGGCGCATGCAGGAGGGCGACTGGTGCTGATGCAAGGGGAGTAGCCAGTACGCGGCGAGTGCGGGCATCCAAGGGAAGACTGGCCAAGTCTGCTTTTGCTTTGCTGAAGGTGCACACAGGCAGCTAGCTAGAGCCAGAGCCAGAGCCAGAGCTGCAGCTGGAGCTGACGATCGTTGGCCACGAGATGGCATCCGTATGCCTCCTCCGCCTTTTGCTCGCGGGCGCCCTCGTGCCCAGTCGGCCCAAAACAGGGCAAGGCGAGGCAAGCCAAAGCAAGGCACGGGTCGGGAGGGCCAGTCCAGGGCCTCCAGGGTCAGGGCGTCGACAGCCTACGGGGCATGCCTAGCAGGCACACAAGTCGCTACGGAATGTGTGCCTACTGCAGGATACACACCGGCGCGACCGAACAGAGGGACACAGGTACGTACATCACATGGATGGGGTACCTGAGATAAGTATCTCTATTAAAAAACCCCAGGAGGGGCTCGCCGCCCGCGATTGGGCCAATCAAGGTGTCAGAGCCAACGGCTCCTGTCCAATTAAAGTCTTAAGCATGCGGGACCCGCCCACCGGTCCCCCCTTCCCTCTCAGGCTCGTCCCCCAGGGAGCCCAGGCAAGCATGGCAAGTGCCAGACGGGGTAGGTACACAAGTACCACCCACCAGCAAAGTGGAAGGAGGAACACGCTCCACGTTCCACGCTCTACACTCCGCGCTACATGGCACGCTCCACGACGACGACGGAGCACACTCCACCATACAAAGCCCAGTGACCAGTAGCCAGTGCTGTAGCCGCCCCATACAAACAGAACAGAGGCGCCAGAAACCCAGAGGGTACTCGCACCCCCCAGCAAGTGGCAGCCACAGCCCTCCAACCCGCGTACGTACCGCTGAAAATCGGATCAAGCCAGACGCCCTCTGTCACATCACCATCCACATCCACTCTCTCTTCGACTCCCACACATCCGCCATTCCGCCTCCACAAACCCACTCCCACTCGCGCTCCCGTCCGAAACCTCGACAACTTTGCATCGGACTCGGCGGTCCTATCTCTCCCTCTCGCCCTCTCGCCCTCTCCCCTTCCCACCCCATGATCGCCACCCCGATACAGCACTCCAACCGCTACGACTGTGCCTGTTCCTGAATCCAACTTTTTGGCCTGAGCCTCTTCCTCGGCCCGGCCGCCGACCCTCGCTCCTCCCGTCACGTTGCCCGCCAACACCACACCCAACGCCCCCCATCGATCGATCAAGAAAAAAAAAAAAGCCCACTTCTCGATCCTCGTTGTGTGGCTGCCCTTTCCCCCGGCTTGGGAGTCTTTTAGTGGTTGCTTCCTTCTGTCACAAATCAGCAACCGCGTCGTGTGCGCCATCCTTTTCCACCCCGACAACTTTTGATCTGCGGCTTTGTCACCCGTCAGCCCGGCCTCATCGTCTTGGTCGTGTCTCCCAACGCCAACTTGCATTCGATCACATCGCGCGAGACTCGCGTTGGTTTGGTAGTATACCTCACCCCAACGCCTCGTCAATATCCGACACAATAGACACGACCCCCCAAAAGGAAAAAAAAAAGCCTTGACGGATACATTATACAACGCACCCCCATCGCCGTCCCCAGTCCCACCCCTCGGTCACTTCTCTCTCCTTCAACATTACACAACCACCCACCATCACTTGTACATAGAAGAGTTCTCTCCTCGTGCCAGCCACGAGAACGAGAGCCATGACGCCCTCACCGGCTAGCCAGGCCCTCGAGGCTCGACAATCCAAACCTTCCCAAACCGTCTCGGTCAACATCTCAGAGGGCTCCCAGAACCGCTCACGCCGCTTCCAGCTCGAAGTGAGCGAGTGTGTTGAGACCAAGACCGTCACGACCACCACCCGCCTCACTCGCAAATTTCCTCATGTTTTCGTCCGCGATCCCATACCCCTCGAGAACCTCGACACCAAGGAGTACCCCCTCGCTATGAAGCCCACTCCTCCCGAGCTGATCCAGTTCTCCTACAACCTACCAGAGCAGACCGAAGTCGACGATGAAGACCAGGAATCTAGACAGGTAAGTCTCCCCAGGCCTCCCCAGGGCTCAAGCCACACGAGGCCATTTAGGATCGGGTTCAAACAGGACAACGCTGACAAAAACCCTCCACAGATCAGGAGAATACCAAGCAAGAGATGCACACCCGGCCCTGTCAAATCCGAATCCCCCCATGACACCCCCACCACCCTCAACAAGATACCCCGACAGCCATCACGATCTCCTTCCGAGGCCTACCCTCGCCGCACACGCCAGACCCGGGCAAGCCTGGCCGAGTCCCCCGATACCGCGGCCCCGACATCAAATCCCACCCGAAGATCTGTGCGGTCCTCGCAACTGAGTGCTGTCTCTGATAAACTCCGACGCACCATTGCACACGGCAGCAGCAGCCGCCGAGAGCCTGGCGAGAGGTCAACAAGGGCTTCCTCGGGCTTCCTCGCAACCCCGGACACATCTGAGGTCGTCGTTGCCCCCGCCGAGCGTTCTTCTCGACGTCGATCAACCAACACCGAACGAGCCCAACAATCCCCTGAGCCTTCGTCGAATCAGGCTGGTTCCCACTACGAAGCAAGCAGCCCTGTTGACAGCGACTCGCATACCGTTTTCAGCAGCAATGTGGCCACCCCACCAATCACGGACGCTGACGCAGAGCCTTTTGCTGACCCTGATGGCTTACTGCCTGTGCGTTCCTTCCACCCCAGGCCCACCGTCGATGTAGTCAGTGCCCAGGATGCCAGTCTTCCTAGCCCCAGGTTGTCTCCCACACTGGCAGCTGCGCAGCTGCACTCTGCCGAAAATGAAGAGGAAGAAGATGAGGAGGAGGCACAGGCTAGCTTCCAGACCTCCAACACAGACCCGTCGACCTGGGTTGACGAGTCACAGCTCACTGAAGATGGTGACTCCATGGCACTGGTTCGCCGCAGCCATGGCGATGAGAAGGCTCTCGTCCGCGCTGACTCGGCTGATGCCCAGCCCTTCGTCGTGGACACTCAGACTCTCCTCGAAGCGTTCGATTCGATGAAGACTGAGATGAAGACGTTCATGATGTACCAGTTCCTCCGTCGCTGCCCGCGCCCCACGCTGCGAGTCGTTGCTGACGCTGTGAACCCGGCCCTCAAATGTGACTTCCTTCGTCAGCTGCCCCTCGAACTGAGTTACCATGTCCTTTCTTACCTGGACCACCGTGACCTCTGCCGAGCGGCACAAGTCTCCAAGCACTGGCGCAACATTGTTGATAGAAACGAAACAGGTTGGAAGGAGTTGTTTGATCGGGATGGCTATACTCTGCCACCTGGTGAGCTGAACAAGGCCATTGTTCAGGGCTGGGGCTGGCAAGACCCCGTTGGTGCAACGGGCTACGAAAAGGATCTCAGCATGAGAAACCGTCTGACATCAACCGAGCACGAGCTCACTCGAACACTGCGAAGCGAGCCTGCAACCAAGGCCCGAACCTCGAAGCGAAAGAGGGCCCTCAACACATACACTACATCGGAAAGATCCAAGCGTCGGGCAAGTGCTCAAGAGGCTGCCTCCCGAGAGGACAAGGGCCAGGTCGAGGTCAAGCAGCACAAGTCGGAAGGCCCCCTGTCGGCTGCTAACGCCGCCGCCGCGGCTGTCCCGGATCCCCATCTGGGTCTGTCCAGCTTGCGCCAACTGCATCTCTACAAGTCGCTTTACCGTCGTCACCACATGATCCGCCAGAGCTGGACCAGCGGCGAGGTCAAGCCTGGCCATGTCGCTTTTGCAGCACACCCTCGTCACGTCATCACATGTCTCCAGTTCGACGAGGACAAGATCATCACTGGCAGCGACGACACTCTGATCCACATCTACGATACCAAGACCGGCAAGCTCCGAAAGAAGCTCGAGGGCCATGAGGGTGGTGTATGGGCTCTCCAGTACGAGGGCAACATGCTGGTCTCGGGATCCACCGACCGATCCGTTCGTGTCTGGGATATTGAGCGAGGGCTCTGTCAACAGGTGTTCTACGGACATACTAGTACCGTCCGTTGCCTCCAGATCCTCATGCCCACCGAGACCGGAAAAGACTCGAACGGAACTGCGGTTATGCAGCCGGAGAAGCCCCTCATCATCACCGGGTCCCGCGACAGTCAACTGCGGGTGTGGCGGCTTCCCGAGGTGGGTTCCCGCCGTTACATCCAAACAGGTCCTCCGGCTCACGAGTCGGACTGCCCATACTTCATCCGAGTGTTGTCGGGCCATACCCACTCGGTCCGGGCCATCTCGGCGCATGGTGATACCCTCGTGAGCGGGTCTTATGACAGCACGGTCCGTGTGTGGAGGATCAGCACAGGCGAGTCGCTCCACGTCCTGCACGGCCACTCTCAGAAGGTGTACTCGGTTGTTCTCGACCACGAGCGTAACCGCTGCATTTCTGGGTCCATGGACTCGCTCGTCAAGATCTGGGATCTCGCCACGGGAGCCTGCCTGCACACACTGGAAGGTCACAGCCTGCTCGTTGGTCTGCTAGATCTTCGAGACGAGCGACTGGTGTCTGCGGCTGCCGACTCGACCCTGCGCATCTGGGATCCCGAGACGGGCAAGTGCAGAAACACGCTCATGGCTCACACTGGAGCCATCACCTGTTTCCAGCACGATGGCCGAAAAGTCATTAGCGGTAGCGAAAAGACGGTCAAGATGTGGGACGTGAGGACAGGCGAATGCGTGCAGGACCTGCTCAGCGACCTGAGCGGCGTGTGGCAAGTCAAGTTTGACGAACGACGATGTGTGGCGGCGGTTCAGCGTGATTCGCTCACATATGTCGAGGTATGATCCCCCCAAGCGTTAAAATTGGTGACTATTGACTAACATGCTTGTAGATTCTTGACTTCGGTGCAGTCCGAGATGGAAAGGCGCCAGAGGAGCTGGGCAAGCGAATTCTGCTCAACGAGCCTGAGGTGCGGGCTATGATTGAAGAGGAGCCCTGAGGGAATTTTCATTTTCTTTTACAGCAACAGACATTACCTATCATTGATGCATTCACGACCCATCTGTCAACAAAACTTGGAGGCAAAATGAGGCAGCAATAGGCGTTGATGGTCTCACACACACACGAGGTGACTAGCATGGACAGGAACGGATGGAACGGTACGACACGGCGTTGGGGCTTGAGTTGGAAGGAGGGATATACCTATTGCTTCAATGGACTGTGTATATTTTTCATGTTTATATGCAATGTCGTCATGGACAGGAGATTTTGTTTGGTGAGAAATCATTAGGAGGCTTGATGCATATTATGGATAGGCCAAAGAAAAAAAAACGCGGCAGCGATAACGAAAAGAGGAGCCGGGATTGACGATGATGCTTTTAGGCGGAGGGTCTTATCACGGATGGTTTCAGTTAACTATTTTTCTTAATGGATGTATATTGATCTCATCCCAGGCCGAGAAGTGAAGTCTGCTGTAGATTTGAGTTGAATGGGCAATGTATGTGGGCTGGTACTTTTTGATACCCAAGACGGTCAAAGGGAACGGGGAATGCTGATCATTTCCCGGTGTTTCCGGCAGGATCTGTGCAAGGGTGTAGAGTATGCCTTGTCGATCGGACTGGCGAGGCTTTTCGATTGCGTCTTGTAAATGTGTCCCGGTGGGGGGTCTGAAATCTGCATGTGGGAATGACGATGCTGGTTTAATTCAGATGGAGAGCTTATGGTTCTCTTGGGTTCTACCATGAGCAGAGAGATGGAGAGAGATAGGGAGAGAGAGCGCGAGGCGTGGTGATGTGATGTCAGTACTGAGTCCATCTCGTTTATCGTGATCCACTTTGGCCGACGCACCATGTCCGGATCATACCCGCTGCCAAGACGGAGCTGAGGTTGCAGAGACGAGCTGGGGCAAGGGGGAGTGGCCGAGCGAGCCTTAAAATTAATCTTATTCCCCACGTTGTGCGCTGACTGGCTTGATTCTTGCCCTGTCTTGATAGAGCGCCACCTTTTTTACATCACGTACAATACTTGGCTACCGCCCTTGGGGGAAGACGGTATACTGGGAACTACATGCCAGACGACCAAGTCAATGTGTACAGAGAATCGGCGTCTGTAGATTGAAGCCGTCAAAGAAAGATGGGCCGGTTCAGTAACCTGGTCTCCAAGGCGGGCGATATTGTTCAGCAGGCGAATCAAGAGTATCAAAGGGCAAAACAGCAGCAGCAGCAGCAGCAGCAACCACAAGGACAATATGGCCAGCCAGTACAATACGGACAACAGAGCCAAGCATATGGACAACAGCATTATGAGGTGCAACCTGGTCAACAACGGGGTGCTCCTCAATATGGCCAGCCCCAACAATACGGCAGCCAGACATATAACCCTCAACAGCCTGTAACATTACCACCTGCTCCAACATCATGGCAACAATACCAGCCTCAACCCCAACAGCAACAGCAACAGCAACAGCCTTTATATACGCAACATCCAACCCAGCCGCTGCCGCAGCCTCCGCCACCTCTGCCCCAATACAATGCCTCCCAGATCCATCACGCCGCCGAACATGCCCTCGCCCAGGCAAAAGCCGAGCAGCAGCAGGCCATGCAGCAGGCTGACCAACAGCTCTCGCAGCTGCGAAAGCAACTGGCCGCTGAAGAGGCCGCAGTCGAGAGGCAGACGGAGGCGGACAGGCAATACGCCGAGCGCCTAGCTGCGCAGTACCGCGAGGAAGCGGAACGGGAGTCGCGCCAAGCAGAGGCCGAGCTGCAGAGGTTACGGGCTGAGGCCGCGGAGCAGCAGGGGAAAGCCGAAGATGTGCTCCGGGCGCAGGAGCGCGAGTTGCTGCGGCAGATGGAGCAGCTTCAGCTCATGAGCGGAGCGCCGCCCCCGATGCCCCCAAGACAACAGGGCAACGCAGATTTCCCTCCGGCGATGCCGCCTCGACCGACAGGCCAGGTTTCAGGAGTAACAAGCCCCGGTACTGACTCTACTCCGTCTTCAGCTTCGCCGGCGCCCGCGATACCTCCCCCTGTGCCGATGGCTTCCCGGCCCAGCATTATCCAGGGAGCTGGTAGATGGAGCGAAGGGATCGTGTCAGAGCACCCGAGCCCCGTGGCGCAAAGCCCAATGCCTCCGACGTTGGGGGCAAATCAGCAGCAGCGAGAAAGCTATCCGGCATCGATGAACCCGTTTAAACAAGACCAGATACCCGCATCAACAGAGACGGCCCATCAGGCTTATCCTCCACCCCCAGCTCAACAGACTGAGCCTCGACCCATTTCAGATGTGCATTACTCGTACACTCCTGATGTACCAATTTATAGTCACGATCATGTATCTCCTTCGATTCAGCGGACAGAACCCCAATCTCAGCAAACATATCCTCCTCCGAGCCAGCAGGTCCAGGCACAGTCTCCTTCGCCAATCGTCTTCTCGCCACCCCCAGGATCACTACCTCAGTCTCCAAACTCACAGAACCCTATCGCTCATTCTACCCAAATAACTGGAACACAGCCTCTTCGGCAGGGGCAATATGCGTCAAACAATCCATTTCTCAACCAGCCGACTCATCAGAGCTATGCACCACCACCTCAAGCCCACCCAGCTCAGCCAAGTACACCTCGACAGAGTCAACTTCCACATCCTGGCGAGCCTTCGGCTTCAAATAATGCACCCCGGCAAATCGCCCAACCTCCGCGTTATCTACGAACACCTCCACCTCCCCAGCCTCACCCTTGCGGGGTCAGGCCCATGGCCGAGTGCGCTGAAGATCTCATCACATATGACATGGACTGGTTTTACCACCCAGATGCGCCCTCCTTCTTCATCTGTCCCCGATGCTACGTCGATCACATCTGGGAGACCCAATTCCGCAACTCATTCGAGAGAGAGCTACTTACTGACAAGAAGCCTCGGCGGTGTCTGTTTGGGTCTCAGCGCGTCAAGGAGCAGCTCTGGCCAGGGGCCGTCTCGTCTGGCAACATGAGCTCGGCCGTTGAGTTCTTCAAGCATGCCCCGACTCTCGGAGACTGCCCTCAGGCAAATATCAAGGAAAACGAGTCGTGGTATACATGCGCGGAAATACCCGGGATGACCATGTGCAAAGCATGCTTCGAGAATGGCCTTGCCGGGACGCCGTTTGCCAGGAACTTGAAGCTGAAGACGGAACCACAGGCCTTTTGCGACTCGAGCTCCTGGTCCATCAAGCGCCTCTACGACGACCACATCAAGGCTGGAAACTGGGCGGCATTTGTCCAGGGGGCCAATGTGCGCATCCAGCTCCCCGCGTGCCCGAAGCAGGCCGTCGTCAAGACGGGCGAGCGCGCGTGGTACAAGTCCAGGCGCGGGCCCGAGGCCCTCCAGGTGTGCGAGGCCTGCTACTACGACTACTTTCACGGCTCGCCGGACCAGGCGACGTTCCACAGGGTCCCCGGCGGCAACTTCAACACCAGCTGCGTCCTGGGCCACCTCAACATCATTGTGCCGCTCCACCAGGCCATTACGAAGAAGGACCGGGAGATCTTCTGGAGGGCCATCGACGGCGTCGACGCCCAGCCCTTTTGCGACAAGAACGGCATCAAGGGGGCGACGTGGTACACACTCCCCAGCAACCCTCCCGAGTTTGGCGTGTGCGGAGGATGTTATGCAGGTATCGTGCAGACGATTGGGGGAACCAAGCTGTTCGTGCCCAAGGGGGGCGTCTCAAAGGACGAGACGCTGCTCTGCTGCTTCAACCTGGGCCACAACCGGGCCGCCAAATACATCGCCCACTACTCCGAGTCCCTCCTCAAGGGCGACGTTGGCCCACTGAGCGATTTCGCCCTGCGGTTCGGCTCCGTCCCGCCGTGCCAGCGCCGCCACCTCGGCGGCACCGCCGGCCGCAGGGCCTGGGGCTGGGGCTGCGCGGCCATCTGCGAGGAGTGCTACCTGACGTTCGCGCAGGGCACCAGCCTCGAGAGCCGCTTCGTGCTCCGGGGCCAGCGGGACGCGCCGGACCACGAGCGCATGTGCGACATTTACTCGCCGCGCATGCGGGACCTGTACACGAGGGCCTGCCAGACGGGCGACCTCGAGGGCTTCCTGGCCCAGGGCGAGCACCGGCACCGGGTGTGGTGCGAGACGATCCCCGTGTGCGAGAACATCCTCAACCAGCAGAAGATTGCCGCCATGCAGGCCCAGACGCTGGGCATGTCGGGAACCTTCTACAAGGCCATGGGCGGCGCCGTGGACGCCTTGCAGGGCCACCGGTACACGGTGGGCAACTCGTACGCCGGGTACGGGCACGCCAACGAGTGGGCGCTCCAGGGCCATGTGTACGACAGGCAGTCGAGGGAGGCGGCGTCAGGGGTGATGAACCCCGGGAACATGATGCAGGTCAGCATGCTGGAGCAGAGGTGGGCGGCGGTTGAGTGATGTGATGTGATGTGATGACGATGGGCGTGCATATGCGGCTGTGAGTGTGTATGCATGTGTGTACATGATGTTTAGTTCTGGATTTGTTCAGATATATACGAATAGTTGTACATTAAATCTTTTTCATGAAATTTCATTACTTTTTCCTTCATCTGCATCGTCTTCTTCGTCAGTCATCTTAGAATCTCAACTCCCAGATATCCAACGTTGACATGGTCACCCGCACACCCATCCAGGATGCGGCTTTGCCCAGGATCAGGTACCGGCCGTCGTGGCTAAAGGTGGCGGCGGTTGCGTAGCCGCTCTGGAACTTGATGGTGTACAACACCTTGCCTGAATACAGGTCGCTGATATCAACGCCGTCGTCGGTGCGGCAGCAGAGGAAGCGGCAGTCCCGCGAGATGGCCATGGGCCAGCCCTCGCGGGTGCGGCGGGACCCCAGTGCGTACGACTCAATGGCGCCCGTCGTGTAGTTCCAGTGGAAGACGGTGTCGCCCCAGATGCTCACGACGATGGCGCCATCCGGGCTGACACCGACGAAGAGCGGCTTCTTCCAGGTGTCGGCGTCCATCTTGGCAACGGACCGCCCCGTCTCCGGGTCCGTGACGCGGATGGTGCCGTCGCGAGATTGGGTGACGAGGGCCGTACCGTCGGGCGAGAAGGCGGCCTGCGTCACCTCGTCCATGTGGCAGTTGAGGATGCGCGACTTGTCTAGGACGGCGCCGGACCGCACGTCGATTAGAGCGATGCGGTTGCGGGCACTTCCCACGGCGAGGCGGCGGCCATCGCGCGAGAAGCACAGTGGACGAGCGCCAGGCCAGCGCATCATCTGGATGCGGCGGCCGTTGAGGTAGTCTCCCAGGTAGACGCCGGGCTTCTTAAAGCGCACGCCGTCATGGGTCAGGGCATTGAGGTCCTTGGCGTCCTCCTCGGTCAAGTATGACCACGTGCGGCCGTTGTCGCAGAATAACATGTTGATGCCGTTCTGGTTGGAGAGAACCGACACCTGGTTGGCCTGCATGTCATAGAACCTCGTCGGGGGGTCCATAGTAGCCACGGCAATGGTGGGCTGCCCATTGCGGCGGAGAAAGGCAATCTCAACCACCTCATGGTTGGAGAGCTCCTTCTTGGCAACATGGTGTAGGTTGATGGTCAGGGGCGAAGGGTTGGTGATACCGATGGCATGGTAGTCGGGGATAGTCTCTGAGTGGAGGGATGAGACGGCGGTGCTGTGATTGTCAGTAACATGTCTTCAATGTGATCAAGTTGGTGTACAGGTAGTAAGAAAGACTCTATCTATATAACATATAAGTATACAAACTCGTACTTACCCAGGAGCTGCCGCCGGGGTGTTAGGGTCCAGCGGTGGAGCAGAGGCGATCGAGTTGGTCTCCTCCATATACTCCTGGAGAGCGCCTACAAACTCGACCAGCACCGGGAGTTGGTCCTGGAAACGCTGGTCGTCGTTGTCCGACTCGTCCATCAGCCGGTCGCGCAGCCTGAGCGCCTCCTGGAGGATCTGGGTGTCGCTGTATGCGGGCAGCCCATTCTGGTTGAGCTGGGGCCGGAAATTGATGGCGCTGGTTGCTGATTAGCCGCTCGTTCACTTCACTCAGTCAAACAGACAAATGGGAGGGTATAAGCGGGGGGGAAGGAGCCCAAGGCACAAGTCCCTTTGCTCTGCCCCCTGCTCGCTGTGTCCGGAATTGGACGCCGCTTACAAGAGCAATACATCGAGGCCCAGGTTCATGGCCACCTTCAGGTTGTCGGCCAGCTGGACCATGGGCAGCAATCGCTCGGCGGCCTGCTCGAGCCAGGCATCGCCTCTGTCCTCGATTGGGTCGTCGTGGGTGAGGGCATCATCCAGGTCCTCGACCAGCAGGTCGGCCTTTTCGACGACGTCGACCAAGGAAGTCGACAGCTTGGCGGGTAGGGTTACAACGCGGTCCTCAAGCGCTGTGGCATTGTGGCCCAGCTGCCGGGCAGCCATTGATATCTCGGACAGCTCCCGGCACAGCGCCGCCAGGTCGAGGCGGGCAACCGGGTAGTGGATGATGAAGTCGCCGAGCGACTTGGCCGCCTTGGTGATGCCATCCTGGAGGGCCTCACAAAGAGGCGCGAGGTGTTGCTCCCCACTCATTACGAGGCTGGTTCCGGTTTCTTTTTTTTTCTTCTTTCCCTCCCCCCCGCGGTGGAGTGATGCGAGGTGATGTGATTTGGGGTGGTGGTGGTGGTGGTGTTGTTGTAGACAAGCACAGGCGTCAATTAGTTACGGGCTGCGCGGATGGCCGAAAGCGGGAAAACGGGCAGCGACGATCGCAAAACGGGCGTCGTCGAGTCGTCCAGTTGTTCAAGGATGATGCTGTGCGAAGAGACAAATCATGATGGGGAAAGCCATATAGCTTAGCTCCCCTCTCTCGGCAGCGGCGTGGGCAGGTCAGAAAAAAAAAGCAAGGCTGTGCAAAGTGCAGCTTTTCGGGACTTGGCGCCGGGAACGGGAGTGAGTGTGTGCTTGGGGCGACCGGGATGGGCGGGCTTTTGACAGGCGCGCCAGGCTGGAGATGGATGATACGCAGGGCGGAGTTGGAGGATTACGACGCTGCTACAGGGCTTTTTTTTTTGGATAAGAGGGGGATGGGGATGGTGAATGGCGAGAGAGAGCTGTCGCGGTGGAGCAGACGCTGGCTTGGCTGCAGTGTCTGGCCGCGACTCTCTCTCTACACCTCTCTAGTTCTGGGAGGGATAGGGTTTAGAGATTGCAACGAATCGAGGCGTTATCATGACATTCGCTTTCATAAATGCACTGTGCATGTGTTTATAATAAAAAAAAACCAAACAAGAGATAGACTTGTCATTGCAACTTCTCACCGATATAGGCTATGGTATGATAAGGCCACAGATATACATGCCTAGTGCCATGTTCCCTGGACCTGTCCTGTACAGGGAGGGGGGGGGGTGCTGCGTTGTTGATGAAGCTCAATTAGAGCCCTGGCGGCAATTGGGCAGGCTCACCGTTGTATTCGGGTGGATGCCGAGCCCGACACCGGATTTGGGGGCTCCCTTGGCCGAGTGGCTTCCGCGTGCCATTTGCCATTTGATGTGCCATTTTGTTCTAGTCTGCAGCCGGCGGGGGCATAGAAAATCCGGGGGAGAGGACGAGGCAAGGACGGCATCTGGTGATGGTGTGTGGGGGGGGAGGGGAGCATAGCACAGCTGTCCCAGCCAGTCAGTATAGGGTGGGCGGCCTGCATTTCTGGAACAACGAGGGAAATATCTGACAGGAGCACATGATGGATGCGAGGCGTGTGGGATACATAGATAACGTCATGAATGCAACGCCATGGCTACCTGACGTGTAAGTCGGGGCGACTTTTTCTGGAGCAGAGGGAGAGCCGTTGGCGCTTGAGGCCGAGTAAATACCTTTTACGTTTGTTCAGGCCGACAGGGTGAGGGATGCAACCCCAGCACGTGTTGCCGTTTCCACGGGCTGCCGTCTCATGACCAGCATGACCAATGGCGGGGGTCACAAAAAAAAAAAGTTGTCGGCAACAGCTGCAATAGCTGCAACGGCGGAGGGTAACGGATCCCGGCCAGGGAGTGGGACGTTTTACATGCTCGGCTCCGTTTCGCGCCGGGGAATTTTGTGCTGTACGTAGCACAGATTCAGGTGGCCCGTAGAAGGGTGCTGCCGATGGCCGCCCCCCTTCTCTCGCTGGGTCAGGTCCACGGCCGGCAGGGGAGCGTTTCTACATGGATGTACACACAGAGTATAAGCTTGCGAGAGAGAGACAGAGAGCGAGACCGGGGACATGCGGTCATAGAGAGAGACAGACAGACAGACATGGCAATGCGAAAACCCAAAAAAGGAAAATCACGACCGAGAGGTATTTTGGGACAGACCGGCAAGGAGGGGAATCGACCGGCACAGTCAGCGGCATTGGCAGCGCAGGGAATGCTTGTGTTGTGCTCGCTGTTCGGTCCATGTCGGCGATCTGTTCTGTGTGCAAGAAACGGCGATTCCATCCATTCCTCCTCGCCTCCTTGCGCACATTCTGCACACTGCATCACGGCCACCGGAAAGCACAGACATGGGATCGTAAGACGACGCATGGAGCTTGGGCCGCTGCCGTTGGCTACGGAGCAGGCGGGATGATGATGCCTTGGCGCCACTGCTGATGTGTCGTCGTGTCTATCGCCGGGAGCATACACCTCGGAGCTGCCATGTGGAACGACAGTGCCACGGAAGGGGGGAGGCTTATCAGCGAACAGAGTTTTTCTTTGCCCTACGGCAGCACCGGTTTCCGGGGAAAAGAGCACAGAGGAAAATGTGACCAGCTGGGCTTGCGAGGGAGGCGAACGAGCAACGCAAGCACAACTCCGTTCTGGGCGTGGGTTGTACATGAAATCTAGGCTTATTCTGGTTGCTGATGCGCGAGCCCACGGCGCGAGCATGACAATGCCAGCTGAAAGACTGCGACTGAGCCACAGCCGGTGTGGGGGATTAGCGGGAGTGGGAGGGAAATGGGGGAGAGAAAAGAAGGGCCCAGGCGAAGCCACTCTCTCAGCCACGCTTTCTCAGCTTGGTTGGTCTGGCTAGGTCTTCTTGGTATTACTACATGATTCCCTGGTCGAGTCATGAAGGCGGTCGTGTTAGTCAGTCTGGGGCAGGCAATTGGCGGTGCCAGCGCAAACCCCAACCAACGACCACCACAGCTGACGATGACCCCAAAACCTGTCTAAAAAAAAAAAGTGAGATGTGATGATGATGACGATGATGGATGTCTCGTAACCGCCCAACAACCGAAACACACGCTGAGACAAAATGACACTTGTGTGCTTGGATGATGAGACGTCATGGCTCCGGGGACGGAGAGAGGGAAGAAAAAAAAAAAAAGAACTCAGCGGCAAAGGAACGGTCATCAATCGAAAAAACGAACAAGCAAATAGCTCAGGGCAGGGAGAGAACAGCAACCGTGATCGACAGCCAACGAAGCTCTCTGTGTCCCAAAGAGGGAGCTCCCGTTCCATCCGCCCATCCCTTCCAGCCTCTCCGAGATTAGAGATCGCGAGGACAGACGCGAGTGTGTGGCCGTAGATCGTGGCCTGCGGTTACGCCCCCCCTCCTCCTCCACTCTCCCTCCAGGCCCAGCCCCGTCGTCAGTTGATAGGGTGCCGGGCGTACCACATGTCGCGCCCTCAATCGCCATCCCACGATGGAGACCCAGGTCGACCTTCTTGTCTCTGCTGCTGCTGTGACGCTGGGCCTGGCTTTGGGCGCACCATCCCTGCCAGCCATGCTCGATGCTGTACAGGGTGGACCAAAGCGGCGACGCGCAGTTGTGACTGGGCAGCGGCCTCCCAGCGCTCGGCGCAATCCCTGTCCGGGCCATGGGCCTGGGCATCTGGGGGGCGTCACGATAGGACGAGTTTTGCGCTATCAGCTGCAGAGGCGCCTGACGATGAGCAAGAGCGCATATGTACATGACTACTGTATGTACAGGTCCTGCGAGCGGGGGGCGTACAATATGTACCGTACGTTGAGGGAGTGCGTGACAACTGTACGAGTCTGGCGCCGTTTGTGCAACGGATGAGAGAAATTACAGGTACCTTTTTTGGGGGGGTTCCTTTTCCCCTTGTGCTCATCTCTGCTTGTTTGAGATGGTGTTCGAGATGGATGAGATGGCATGGCAAAATGGCATGGCAGATGGAAAATGGCAGGGGTCGGAGGGAAAGAACAGACGAGACGGCGCATGATTGACTGCAGAGTCTGTGTGTCCCTTCTTCTGTGCGTGATCCGGAGATGGTTCCCTTGCCCCCCCCGCGCCCGGCGACATTAGTTACGGTGAGGCCATTTTGATGCTGCGTCTCATGGAATCATGGAACAATCTAGCGCCCCTGGCCCTTTCTCGGGATAATCGGGAGAGAGAGACGCAGACATGCAGAGAGACAAACAGAGGCTGAGACCGAGACGGAGGAAGAAAAAGACGCGGGTGATGATGCTGATGATGATGACGGGATACAGGACGTGACTCCATTCGCACAGGTTGCGCCATTCACGTCGGATTCCAAGTTTTTGGTGGCGGCCAGAAAGAAGGGTGCAGAATCTCTCATGCACCACTGGCATCATTGTGCGTCCCCCCGTCCCCCGTCCCGGCCGAGTTGATTTGGCCATTTGATTGCCTCTGCAGCTGCATTGCATTTTGCATTTGTACCTGACCCTACCACCTACGCCTGGGTCCGGTTCCTTGGCCGAAGTACAAACCCAACGACGACGGCGTCTCTGACATACAGACTTCAAGAGGTTGGTTCGACATATAAAGGATGCAGCCCAATTTGCGACTAACCACGCACCACCCAACCCTCACTGTAGTTTGAGATGCCAAAAAAAGCATCGTAAAGAAGAAAAAAAGCGGACGAACCTTACTGCCCGACTGTAGCCTCACTTTTTTCCCCTTTCACCCTTTTCCCCTTCTCCTTTACTTTCGTTTTTTGTTGTTGCCCGGGATCTACCCTGGATTATCGTCACAAGGAAAAACTCCCTGCCTCCCTCACCGACTCGACACCGCCTTGCGTGCTCTCGGCTAGGAAAGACAGTATCCGTTAAAAAAAAAAAAGTAGCCGACCTCCCCGACACCGCCCTGAAAAGCACACACACATACATAGACATAAACGGAAACACACACGCCCCCAGTTACCGGTATCCCGGGGTCTCCCTTAGGTCGTGGATCACCCGGCGTCTCCACCCTTGTGGAGGGCGCCAACAGTGGACGGAGAGTAGGATTGCACCTTTCGGCGACGCTGCCGCCGCGCCGCCTCACTGAAACGCTTCGCTGTGTGCTGCGCTGTGCTGTGTGGTGCCTGCTCACCCCCGGACCTCTAACTGCACAGCGCCTAGCTCACTGCCCTGCGGTTGTTGGCTGTCTAGTGCCCAGCTGGCCGCCAGGACCCGACCTGTGGTTCCTAAGGAAGCACGGGCCCTGGTTCCCCCCCACACGCAGCCCAGCCCAGCGCTGTCCAATCCCCCCTCGGGCGACTTCCAGGTGACCCTTCTGGTGGCCTCCAGCGGGCCTCCCAGCGGGCCTTGACCAGCGAGCCCTGACCAGCAAAGCCCTGACCACTGACCAGCGCCAGGCCAGCGGTTAAGCAAAGAGTCGGTCGCCAGCCCGTCGCCGGTACCTAACCAGCCGCCTGGGCTCCCTGCCACCCCAAAGTACCCTTCGTCCTTCACCGTCCCGTCTGCCCCCTCCCACCCGTCCCCCTTCNNATCCTCACCTCCACTCTGACCAACCTCGTCCCCATTTCATCCCACGGTGGGCGTGCCCTTTAGGCACACCTCGTCCTCCTTCACTCTAAAGAGGGCCCAACTCCCCCAGGGTTGCCCGGCTTCACCTTGCCTTACACGCGCTTACACACTTGACTGTCTCTTCTTAATTGCGACAGGAGCCAAACGAATTATAGGAGAGCTGGTCTCTTCGGGTTTTATCTATCTAGGACGCTGCTCATTTTAGTGTCCGCCGTTTTTTCCCTCCCCCATCCCCCCAATCCCCCTCCTCGCCTTCACCGTTTCCCTCCCACGACGGGATACACACCGAGAGAGCTCTGGGAGAGCTCCCTCACAAACAGTTGCCCATCATGAAAGGCGCAGCTCTCGAGCAGACAATTACCATTGTCAACAACTCCGGCAAGATCATCAAGACCGTATGTATACACACGCGCGCGCGCGCGCCGCACCCCCACACACAACACTAAACACACTGTGTGCTCGTATTACTGGAACTCAATCGCGCTAACACACCACCGCAGGGAAAACAACTCTACTCCATCTTCAAGGACGCTCAGGGCAACTACAAGGACAAGAAGAATGAGATCAAGAACCAGCGCAACAACCTGCAGCGCTCGCATACCGACTATGACCCCACCCGCGCCATAGTCGATCCCCCGCAACACTACGACGAACACGACCAGTACTACCACTACGCCAACTACGACCGCTCGCGACGCTCTTTTGATGCCGGCAGCGTCGCCAGCTCCCAGCGCAGCAGGAGGTCCCGCAGCGTTGCCTCGCGTCGCCATGACGACTACGATGCCCGCAGCCGCCGCGCCCTCACCGAGGACAACCTCAAGACGTACACCGAGGTCTCGGCCACCGCCCCCAGCAGGCCCCCCGTCACCCGCGCCTTTGTCAACCCCTACGCCGATATGGAGCTGGCCAAGCGGGACATGAACCACGCCGAGATCCGCAGCCAGCGCTCCATGTCGGTGCACGACTACCAGGGCGCCATGGTCCCGCGATCCTACTCGACCGGCGAGCTGGTACAGGTCAAGAAGCCCAAGAAGCCCATCGACATGGACCTCGCCTACGGAAGCATCCCTCCCGACTTGGAGTACCGCACCGACCTGGACCCCAAGGGCAACTACGAGGAGAAGGAGGCCACCAGCCTGATCCACCGCATCGAGAACCTCCTCGACGAGGCCAAGTGCATGCACCACTCTGCCACCACCACCATTGACCAGCTCCAGAAGGATCCCGATAAGGCCGCCGCCGTTGCCCTGTCCCTCGGTGAGCTCTCGACCCTGGTCAAGAAGACCTCACCCGCCTTCCTCGGCATCATGAAGAGCGCTTCCCCCGCCGTCTTCTCCCTCCTCTCCTCCCCCCAGTTCCTCATTGGCACCACGGCCGTCCTTGGTGTCACCGCTGTCTGCTTTGGAGGCTGGAAGATTATCAAGAGGGTCCGTGAGCAGGACGAGATGCGCCAGTACGCCCAGGCCCTGCCCTACGAGGCCGGCCCCCCACCCATGGAGCGTGCTCTCCCGCCGCGACCCCCCACCGAGTACAGCGCCGGCATCGACGAGGCCCTCATCATCGACGACGACCTGAGCTCCATTGATACCTGGAGGAGAGGCATTGTGCCCTTCGGCGAGGACGAGAGCGCCGACATGGAGCTCATCACCCCCGCGGCCGAGCGTGTGACCAAGGAGATGTACGGCAAGGACGACTTCGACACCATGTCCCGACGAAGCGCCCGCACGAGCAAGACTTATGAGAGCCACCGAAGTCACCGAAGCCATAGGAGTGAGCGCAGCCACAAGAGTGAGCGTAGCCACCGCGACGACTCTGATCGCCGAAGCCACCGAAGCAGCAAGACGGAGAGCGTCGCCGGCAGCGAGCGAAGCAGCCGCAGCAAGAGAAAGGAAAAGGTCGAGATGAAGGCCATTGACGACGGCAAGAGCAGCCGCGATGACGAGTCGGTCGTCATTCGACCCAAGTCTCACCGACAGACCAACAACATGCTCAAGGCATTGTTCAAGCCTAAGAAGGAGAGAAGCCTGGTTATGGCCTAGAGCAATCTGGGACATTGTTTCACCAAGGGTTTCCCCCCGTTTCTCTTTCATTTCATTTTACACATTTGACACAATTATGTTTTTTTCCTTTTCATAGAAAAGGCCTCACTGGCCTAGGCGGACAGACAACACGAAAGGGGCACGCATTGTTTCTTTTATATCATGGGTGGGAGTCTACAACAAGGGAAATATCGGATTGACGAGAAAGAGACCTCAAACGACTCGTCTGGATTTTTTTGGATTTTCATTTTTTTTATCACGTATATAAGGATGACGGATGAAATTACGGGACAAAGTTTTCATTTTCTTTACACTTCATGATGCATGGAGATGGATGCATACCGAATGAGCGATCTCACACTCTCTCTTTCTCATACTCATACCAACCAAGCCTTAGCTACTATTCACATGTACACAAATGAACTAAAATTGGACCGGGAGGCGCGCCCAGCCGCGACCTCCCGGATTTTGACCTCGTCACTCTTACTTTCCCCCCTTGCCTTCCCCCTTGATGATCTAAACCCGTCCCCCGTGTGTGACTTGCGCTACCGTAGTCCGTCCTTGGCGCATAGAATACGTCAGATTGGAGACACAGAGCTATGACAGATGAGCTGATGTTTGTGGTGATCGAGGTGAGTTCCCGATCCGCCAGCACACTACCCGTCCCGTATTGGAGTCCAGGCCCGGGCTTGTGGTACGCAAACACGCGGGTAACGGCGCCTGCGCAACATCGGCTGGAGATGATGGGTCCGAGGAGGCGTTTCTGTGTTATCAAGCACAGGCGGATAGCGACCTCGTGTAACGTCGGCTGCGGAGCGATATGCCCGAAGCCATCGTCTTGTGGTATCAAACAGACTCTTTCCGTGAGGGGGTTGATGACGTGGTGGGAGTCGGTCGTTATTCAGCTGTTCGGCGTCAGCCGCTGCCTCCTGGGCCGTGAGGTTTTTGGGTATATGTACGGGCCTTCGTCCTCCTCGTTGTCGTGGACCGGAAACTTGTCTCTGCATCCCAACAGCAGCACACTGCACTCTTATATATATATATATATATACCGACTTGAGCTCTCCCTCCTAGACCGACCACAGTTTTCATCTATGCAACACTAGTTTGCTGTTGCCATTCGACAAGCTCCTCGTCCATCGACTCCCGGCTTATTGGCCTCTTCTCCTCGGTGAATGGTAACTCCCCTCCCCTCTCTTCTCCTTTCCTCTGCTCTCCTCTCCTTTCCTCTCCTTTCCCCTCTTTTCCTCTCCTCTCCTCTCCTTCCTCTCCCTCCTTGACGATCTTGGTCCACTGCTGATACATCTTCTAGGCCACGATGAAAGGTCTTCAGGGCCTATCGATGCTTGCATTTACCTAGTGGTAGATGCGGCCATGGGGAAGTGATTGCAGCTACACTTCCCACCCCGGCGCAGTGAGCTCCTTTTGCTCACAGGGACATTATATCCGCCCTATGTCCAGCGTCGGGGCCACCGAGTGAGTAACTGTACGTCCTTTGGCATGCGGACGTCTGGGGTCGTTTTCTTGGAGCTTGCCGGTAAGCCTTCGCTCTGTTCTTGACTGTTGATACGCCTGCTTTACTGCTGGGTTCATCGCTGACGCACGCCCAGTTGTATCACAGATGGCCTCCCTCGACTCGAAAGACTTCGAATCTCCCATCGCCTTTGTGGGAGCAGCGGTGATGGTGGTATAACATTGTCACTCACAATTGGGGTCCGCGGAATTTTGCGACGACGGCGACGTGGCTTTTTGAGGAGCTGCTTGGACAGCTGGGAACTATACAACAGTTCCAACCATCATCCAGACGACTGCAGGGTCGATTGTGGACGGGATCATCTCATCATTGTCAGATCCCGTCCTATTGGTGAGTTGCCGTTTTCTGCCCTTGACACAGGTCCAGCCCATCGCTGACACAGTCTCAGTCCACCACACTCTTCTTTTTGGCTGTGATGAGTAGGCTCATTTCTGCCATTGGGTCTGATGCCATGGCCACCCCGCTTCGAGGTATCTTTGGACTGACCTGCTTCCGGCTGCCCATGATTATATATACAGTCTCTTGGGCTTTCACTCTCAGCCTTACAGAAGACGAAGGCGACAGTGAGACTGGATCAGTGACTGATATGACCATACTTGTGCCTTGGATCACACCTACGACGAACTCTATCAGGACTATTCGTGCTCCCTTCTGTTGTGATTTTATCAACACCTTCTACGGAATCCACCGAATCTGCACCCTCCAGGAACCCCCCCTTCTGATTGCCTGATTGACCACTGTAAGTGATTACCCATGCATCCCGTTTCAATTTTGTCGAGCTGACATGCCCTGCCGGGTCTAGTCTGTGGAAGAAGTCAAGCTAGGGGAGGAGTATCTCGCCCAAAGGCTTCCCCAGCGGGGATCTGCGAGCAACCGAGAAGATGCTGTTTGTGGCTGCCGGTCGATGCTATGTAGAAGAGCTCGCGACCGTTCCGTTTCGCCCTTATTTTTCGTTGCGCGATTTGGTCTTGTGCCGACAATTCAGGGGCTGGAACTAGGGCCACATATGCAGTTTTCGCCGCAAACACCACAGGGAATATGCCCATCAGAAGTTTTCCTCAAAAATTCCGGTGAGGTGGTGAAGGGTTCATTGTGCGTACAGTCCAACAGTATCACTTGGTTCGATTGATGTGCTGACTTATGCTAGAGAATATTCTTCCCACAGAAACCCATAATGTATCAGCAATCCCAATACCTGAGCTAGGTCGCAATGGGTTTGCCCCGCAGGCCATTATTGGCCTGGTCCGAAAGGAGTAACACAATGTACAAGCAGCATCGGAAGGAAATCCACACTTGTTTCTCTGGGACGAATCATCGAAGACACATATTACCACTATGACGAACCCTTCTTCAAACTCTGAACAGCAAGAGGTCTGATCTTGGTTCAAGCCTATCGTTTCAACTATTACCACGGCGGCCATGTTCGGCTTCCTAACGACGACCCAACCTCCGAACAGCTATGTCTGCGTTGTGCTCTCATAGCAGACCTGGACTTTTATTCCATGGACACCTGGCGCTGAACCTGTTTTGAAAGGCTGAAAACGCCTATGTCATCGATTCCCAATAAGCAGCAAATATCCCAAGCCGACGGCCGTGGCCTTCCCGAACGTACTCCGCTATCACAGCAAGAGTTAGGGTTCCTGGAGATGCTCAATAACAACGCAGAAGGCCCGGGACCAGCATCGAACCCGCATAGCAGTCCTGAAGTCAGCAATAGCCAGGTCTCAGCTTCTGACCACTTTCCACTATCACTGCAAGAATTCGGGTCACCAGAGATATTTGATAGTAACCAACTGGGGCCCGGGGCAGCCTCTCACTCGCAAAATAGCGCGGGCCACGGCAACAGCAGTGGCAGCCGTTGGTATGGCCTGGAAGTCCCTCTTGCTAAATCTCGACGTCCTTGGTCCATCAGTGGACGCCAGAAAAGGTTACGAGATCGGAGTAAGCATCACGATTTTGGACTTGCTTATCATGGGGACCAGCACTGATGTGGTTGTGGAAAAGTTTGAAAGCTTCCCGGCACTACTAATCCCATTGACACCCATCAGCGCCAACGATACTGGTCGTGTCAAAGCAACAAGAACTGATTACAACACCGCTACGAACAGGATGGCAAGTGTGGACTCAACAGTTGGAGTGCCTTGGGAGATTTCTACTAGGGCTTGAAAGGTTACATGATTCGAATTGGGCAGAGAGACCACCATACGAGCTCCTGGTATGTTGTCACTTTAGCTCTCTTTCCCAATTTCACGCAATGTACTGACATGGAGTTAAGATAACTATGCCACAAAAGCTGCGAGAACATACCAGAGCTGAAGAAGTGAGTCTCCCAGTACCAGGAGACAAGTGCACCGACGCCGAACAGTTCCCCAGATTTCCCCCTCGGGACAAACCCGACTTGTACGGAAAGCCCCTGATGTCGACCCAAATGTCGTTTCATATACCGATAAATCCCACAACGCAACTATTGCGACTACACAGCCAACCACTTTAGATATACTATTTACATCCTAATGCGACAAGGGTTCTCGTTCAATAGAGACCGCGTTATTCAACCATCGCCGTAGTGAATTCTCGGCACGGCCTTTGGTTCGGAGCGGCACTAAGCTGCCAGCGAAAATAGTGGCTGGCCACATTCAGCCAACGTCCCTTTATTTTACCAGAAGGTCATTGAGGGTAGTTTGAAAGCGGATCCTCGTGTCATCGCGAAACCACACAAGCAACATTTCGGAGCCGAGTCCCGGAACAAATCTGAACGGATATGCGTCCCGGCGTCTGAAACCGGAGCACCATCATCAGCTGTTTTACTTTGGATCGTCTGTTGCCTTCACAAAAATGACGCCTAGTCAGCTTGACGCTCATACTAGGCTCGCACACAATCAAAACGACAAGGTGTGCATTGTTGTCCTCATTCGGATGGAGAATTTTCCCTGGGAAACATCAATACCGGTCTAACAAAGCCGGATTTTTCACTGGCGGGCGACGACGCGGAGTCGTTCCCTGGGTTTTCTTCACTTTTCTGCCTTTCAATTTATGCTACCCGCTCCACCCCCCTATATCAATGGTTCACGACGGGATTGAATCCAGGTTCCCGTTGCAAGCTATATGAGGCTTCATTGGTATTTTGAACTGGCTTCCGCGGGAAAACCGTTGTCGTTATAAGTGGGAGAGATACCTCTTGCACTGCGAAGGCATTGACCGCAAGATGGCGTTCATCCCAGTTTCGCAGTTTGCTTGGGAGATGTGCGCTTCTGGTCGAAAACCTTGCCTTTCGGCTCTACTCCTGAGACATGTCTTCCGAGTCAAACTCACTGTAAGGCTTCAGAGAAAGATTATGAGTGGAAAAAATACTGCACCGACAGTCCCCGAGACCTATGTGCCAACGCTTGGCAATGGTCCAAAAGATGAAGGCCACACTTTCACACCTGGACATTCATCAATATGATCGCGAAGTGTCGTCTTTTTGGGTTATCTTGCCCTGAAACGAGATCGAGCGACCCAACTTCGCTGGACCAGCGTGGCTACCGGGGCCTGAACGGCTTCCTGAACCGCCTTGGTACACAGGTAACCGCGCACTATGGCTAACGCAACGAATACGCGGCTTTTATTCTGTTGGATATATCGAAAAGCAGACCATTCCGAGTTCTAAGACACTTGTGGACTCATTAGAAGGATATTATATTGAGACTCACCAGAAAGCCTTACGCTCAGCATGTTTTATCAGGCCAGGTTTCTCTCTGCAGCGCCTTCGTTTTTGGATTGTGGCACCCCGAGCAGCACCTGGCAGCCCCGATGACATATATCTCACATATCAATTACGCCAAGCAGATCTAGGCGCGAGGGAGCCGTTTTTCAAGTATGACTGATGGTCAATTTGCCAACGACGATCCAATGGTAAATTATCTTGCTATGTATCTGCCTGCGGACCTAACCGCCATTTTATCGCCTGTGATTTACTCATTAGATTCACTTGGTCATCTTGTGGACTTCATAGCAAGTTTGATGATGGCTCGAAAAGGTGTTTGATGATAGGAAGGCGATGGTCGAAGACGCCCAACTCGCCCTCGAACTGAGGCGAAAAGCACTCAGCTTGAAACAGCTACCTGGAACTCGCGCTTACGTATTTGTCGGACTCTCGAGCCCATGCATGACAGAAAGGCTGGGGAAACGCATTTGAGACTGATATTCCAACAAGCACACAGACAAAATTGGGACGGTTCTCTGGCTTCGGCCACATCGACATTCTGTGAGATGACCCCGAGGCACAGATCCAAATACTGTGTTGCTGCGTTACAGACAAGGCAAGCAATACGCGTCCGGACTCGAAATGGTAAACGTCCGAAGTCGAAGCGCCACATTATATATATACTGCAGCATTGAGATGTGTGCACACGGCTGGATCCACCACGTCATTTCTGCGGTTGGCGTCGTGGTCGACCGAGCATCTGGGAATGGGAATGTCACTACATTCTTGTCCCGTGCCAAGCTCGAGGTCTGTGACGAGGTTCGGCTTGCGGTACCGAATCTAATGGACCCACGTGCTGATATATTTCTTTTTCTGAGAGGCTGCCCGGGTTTGCGAAGCCAAGTACTCACAGATTTTGCACCGTACTACTTTTAATCCATGATCACGACTTGCAGGAAAAAACCGGAGTCGATATCAAGAAGATATCCTGCCTCCCCGAATTAATACAGGTCTCGGGGGATCCGAAACACTAAATCTTCCAAGGAGCGACGAAATAATCTACTCGTCTTTGCCTTCACACGCTGAAGCCTTACGATGACATGGAGCTACCCATAGGAGCTCTTACCTCGGTCTGCACAGCCGAAGCGCCCGGTCAATTGTAATGGACTTTCCGGGGAGAGCCTGGAAGTTTCTCCTTATCTTCCTTTCTAACCCAAGCCTTGAGCCCTCACTCGAATGAGGTCCCATCGAGCCATTGCTCGGTCAGCACTCTATTGTGCGGACGGGGGTGGAAGAGCTCAGCGACTACATTTGAGTTTCACGCACCTACAACTAAAAGATGGCATCTGCACTGTACAAATTCGGCTGGATACTAGGTGTTCATCCCTTGTGTATACTAGGATTGGATCGCAGGTTGAGGAGGTGATTTCGCCTGACCAGTCCGTGCTGTTACATGACGCGCTGCAGCCTCTTCACTCATCACCACGTATATTCTGCAACATGAAGCCACGGCACCAACTTACCAGCCTGTTTGTCAGTTTCCGGGATCGCTCTTCAGCACATCTCTGGACATCACCAGCCTCGTACTTCCATGAAGCGGAGGACACTCTTGCTGCTCGGCAACACCCCGCTGGTTGGATAAAATTTTGACGCCAAGTGTCATACCACTAATAACACCATGCGCTCGTTTCCTCGATAAGATGGGGAACCAAAGAGCTGAGGAGGTTTGGTCAAGCGACATGTTCGAATCGTTTTGTGGCGTGCCTGTTACATTATATTCTGCACAAACTACACTGCACTCATTCCGCAGGAACCAGCCACAAGAAACCACAGGCAGACGGTGGACCTGGAGTGGTATGTTTGGGAGAGGAGGCCTGCGGCCCAACCCCAGATGCCACTGTCAAACAGACACAACCAATTTACTTTATAACAATTACGGCAAGGCATTGATGTTGCCGTGTTACCCACCGGTGACGTGGAGACATTACGGCACCCGCTGTCAGCCCGAAGATGCTTTCATCCAGTCCTTGTCGCACTGATATCTGGCTGCGCTTCGCCAAACTGAACCGCAACAACGAGGAAGATAGTTAGGTTTGCATCAATTCCAATATTAGCCTTAATTAATGGGGCTTGAGGAACAACTCTCACCCCCGATCTCCGAATACTCTACATAGGCAGCGCAAGCACTAGAATTATGGCCCATCGATATTGCGCCGGGTGCTAAATGCCAGCACCTCAGCACACGCAACCTCCGATTTAACCATATGTCGACGAAAAGACCACCTGACCAACACCGTCCATCAATCTACGAAATGGAGAAAATGTCTTCGACGAGCCCCTCCTGCTACTAGCGGAGTGCAAGAGTCGATAGATATTGTCAATTGCGCGAGGCAACCAGACTACAAAGTGGACAAGCCAGACTTTCTTGGCTACCGAAATCTGCGACGCCGTCATGCCGAGCACACTACTCATGGGATGCAAAAGCCAATGCAAGGCTTGGTCAAGGCATAAGTCCAACCCAATATATTTTTTACCATTACACTTTTTGCCGAGTGGCTGCCTGCTAGAGGGTTGTGGTTCGAATTCACCAATCCTCCGCACTGAACCTGTGGCGAACGACCTTCGAAACTACGACCTGAGTGTCAACATTTATCCCGATCACCCCTCCGAAGCCTGACCGATTCTTCTAAGTCAATTCATCCAACTCGCAGTCCTCACTCTGAGCCAGACCCTCGAATTTCCATCGATGATCGATCCGGTTGTGATCAGCTTACCAACTCCGCAATCGCCACACTCGCTCTTGATAGCTCTCGATCCGTTTCAAATATCCCGCAAATGAGCAGGGTATTTACGACCCAAACTTGGTGGACTACTGTCACCAAGCGCAGTTCCATGCACCCGCCATATTTCTTCCAAATGAGCACCTATACTATAACAGAACGCCAATAACATCCCAGGCTTAAGAAGTACTGGAATACGGAACCGGGATATATTCCGTTGTGAACCGTAGGGCGTGAGCGAAAGCCTACTGCGACTGGGTCGAGGAAAACGGGACAAGAGCCCCAACGAGATTTCCGAAAGACATTAGCACGCCAAATCGGCAAGTCCGTACATCCACCGTGGATAAAAGCGCAGTTTATGGCGGATCTAATCCGTGGCCCGCAAATAACACACCGGAAATAACCTGCGAGAGCCCCGATGTATGACTTGAATTTGGGAGATGCCAAAACCTACAGCATGACCTGGCCTGGTCAATGCCTCCTTCGGGTGTTAAAGTAATTACCCGAGCGCCATCAAAGATGATGATTCATTTCTGTCGCGCCCGCAGGAATCCCTGCACTTGGTTTCCCTCAGAGAACCAACCTGCGCTGAATGACCAGTGCACATCTTGTGGATATGTGACTTATCCACAAGATGTGAGTTGCCAAGGCACCCGCTGAGCAATATGGGATTGCCTCAAGGTGAAGGCGAGTTGGGGTACTTTCCAGAAAGAGTACTAGGTCTCTAGCCAAATGAACCCGAATCTGCAGTTGCTACAACCAACCGACTTTTTCCAGCCAAACCAACTTTTAGTTCATTTCCGCATCCCTCAACAGTCCGCCGTCTAATAATACTACACGAATTCACTTTCTCTTGGGGAATTTAGTGCAGAGGTCACAGCCGATGGAAGCAAGACACCGACCCCAGACCAGCCGCAACCTAATACAAACAGTGCAATCAAATTCTCAAACGCGATCTTCTGCCGCTTCTCAAGAATAATCCTCTACCAAGATCAAAGGCGCGTGGATCCACGCTGGTTGATCTCCGTTGCCGGTTCAAACATACAAGCGTTCTTCGTCCCACTATAGACTTCCCAGGCGCGAAAACAGAGCATCTCATCACAGCTTCTACAGATATCGTTACCGCTAAGGCACAAATCCTGAGACAACGATACCAAGGACACAAATCACAACATGAACAGGTTTGTCTCGCATCCTTTGGCAGATCAGTCCGATTTTCTTTCCCTTGCTAACGCACTTGTTCAGGTCACTCTACTATCAACGCCTCCTCTAGGCTTGATACACCAGCAACTTTGTTCGCAAGATGTCAAAGATATCTGTGATTTTGCTGGACAGCATGCCTACTGATCAAAGAGATAATTTGTTTGGTGTAAATACCTCAGAGGATCTGCTCAGCCAATTTTATTTCGCATTTCCGATTCAAGAATCCACATTGCTCACCCAGGCCACTGATTATTTTTCATGGGCACCGCCTTACTTCTATGCAATGGACAGAGAATAGTGCGTTCATGGCCCTTTTCTCCCACGGCCATGCTGAAACTGTGCTAATCTCCACTGGCCTAGATTGATCTTTGTTTGCGACCTTTCTTTTCTCCCTCCTAGTCTTGGGAAAGCCACGCGAAATATGGCAACCATCATTTACTTGAATGGCGCCGCGATTGTAGCACCTCTCGTGTTGCCATGACACAATCATACTACGGTGTTCAGCGAGATTGCTCTCTATTGGCTACCAGCGGCGACTTAATTCTTAAAGGCACTAGATCCTGTTGCAAGCGGATCAATTCGTTTGTATAAGAACATTTTGGGCATGATTTGAACTATAGCGTCTCTCAACCATCTTCTTCTCTTCTTCTTCTTCTTCTTCTTCTTCTTCTTCTTCTTCTTCTTCTTCCTTCTCAGACGCCCAGCTCTTTGTTTTCCTCATACTTTTCGCCAATTGACACAATCACTCGCTCTTGTGTTGGTCAGGATCACAAAACCATTACCGCAGCCCCAGCACTCCTGGAGAGAGTTGGTTCTACCTCTGGTTCACTTTCCAGAACTCCTTCTCCCAAAACACATTTCTTGTCCTTTCATAACCAGCCAACATGGTACCAGGGCAACAGTTTCACCAAGAACGGGTATTTCCCAAAGTTATTCACATACCATTACCGCCGCCCTTTTACTCTTCTTCTAGTATACATAATTCGGTCAATGCAGCGCCCAGGCTTCCCCCAGCTTTGCAGTGAGCGATATGCGAGTGCCTTTGCCTGCATTGCACAGCAAGATCCAACTATTTTATCATCGTTTTACAAACAAACCTGCCGACCCTACAAATTCTTTTGCGCCCAGCATATTGAGGATAAGCTACAAACAACTTTTGTCACGTCGGCGTATTCTGGACTGGAGACTCAACACCACCATGTCGCTAAGCTTCCTGATCGCGCCAGAGGTCATTTATACATCTACGACACATCCCTGAACTACCCGTTTGGCCGTACCCGCTTGATGCCCTCAACCAAAAAGCCAGTCTTGGCGAGGATAAGATTGGGCGGGAAAAATGGGAATCCTCGACTATTCTCGATGATGCCTTTTACAGTGCGGCTTAACGATATGTATATCCCTACGTTCGGGAAGTGCACCCACGATCTGCCGCCATATATCACAACGAAACCCAAGACGTCCAGAAATGGCCCTCAGTCTACCTCATCATCGATGCTCAAGCAATGCACGAGCAAAGACGATATCGCTTAGAGCAGACGTCTACTCAAGTGGACCTCTGATCAGGGCACCGTCATTCTCCCCGGAGCCACTTCAGATTTTGGCGATACCTTTCGCGCCACTCAGCCTCAACGCCTTGTTGTTAACTAAGGAGTGGCATCATTGCATGATAGGACACCGACTCCTGGCCTATCTGGGAGACGTGCAACGAACTACTGCCCGTCTTCGAGCCAAACTATCAAGCTTGGAACCCAAGCCCTCAGTTCCACGTTAAGAGGCACAGGTTCTAAAAGACTTAATAGTCTGACGCCAACATCCCGGTATTCTACTACCTCTAATACGGTTCTGGAAAGATAAAATGATCAAACTTTCACGGACATCATGGACTCTATTTTGGAGAATCAAGCATATTCTCCTGGCTGATGATACAACAACATTATGAGGAAAAGATTTTTCACAAACGGAAACATTGTCGAGGCACCACGGCCATACGAACCAACTATACGCCCGCCTTCCAACTGTCAAAACAAACCTGCTCTCTGGATACGCCGATCTCAGCTACGACCTCCATAGGGACTTAGATGGGAGGCAAGGCGGCGGATACAGTCGTATATGCCACAATATCGGTCATCTATATAAAAGCACTGAGAATTATACAGACTCTGGTCTCGAAATTCGCTCGTACCAAGAACTACAATCTACCATCACTATCGCCATACTTCACACCCTACACTCATGAAAAGGCAAACTCTATCAACATCGTGAATTATGATGCTCCAGTTGAGGTGTCTCTTTCTGGGTTCAAGTCAAGATCCACCCAACAGAGGTTACAGAGTTATCATTATTCACTGCATACAGCACTATATGTGCTTCTTCCAGTTTAGCATTACCGCTGAATACCTGAAAAATCTCGACTCAGAATCTTCAACATTGTACTTGGAGGTCAACCCCACAGTTTGGTTTGACTTGCACCAGAAAGGTGGTCGGCCAAGGAGATCTTGTACCCCCTCAGGGATGCGTTGTCCAACAAAACCGCCCCGGGGAGCTTCAGAGATGACCATTGCGGCGACTCATTGCCCCTTTGATGGGAATTGTCCCAAGCAGATCGAGAAGCGGATTAACTAGACAAGTGTCGCAGGAGAATTATTCTGCCTCTGCCCGTCATAAAATGGAAAGATACTCAGTGTACGAAAAATCAATTGTCAATCTGCCTCGACAAATGGTGGATTACATACTGGAAGAAGTGCTCCGCAGGTAACTTTTACCCAGCCAGTACAAGTCCTACCCAGGCATTTCCAACGACCGACCGATACAGGAGTTTTTGGGTAATTAGCCCTCAAAACAAAGGTCAAAACTTGCATTGGGATTCAACACCAACACCAACAGGCACATCCTTGATACCTTTTTCACTCGAACCCAGCTAATCGAGGAGGTGCCTTCTCCCTCTGTAGTTGGCATGGTTGCGTCCTCAAGATGTGGGAGGACGGAACGTGTACTAGTTTATTGGGATGACAAGTCGACACACATGAATGTCGAGATCCTACTATGCGGCCAAATCACGGTTCTACAGAATATCAATACTCATATTCTCCACCAAGTGGATTGCCAGGCTACAAATTAATTCTCGCTGACAAAGTCTCACTCACCACCGACAATTCTACCCAACGACAACCAACATATCAATTCTCCAGGGAAATTGAGAGGTTGGTCAAGGGGGTTTTGTGACAACATCCAACATGAACAGACGACGATCGACGTTGCCAAACGCTGCAGCACGTTTCAATAAAGAAAGAGGAATTCTTGGTTACACTGCTAATCGCACGGGGTTTTATCGTGTTCCAGACGTGCTCAGTCCCACCAATAGGTTTCGCGACGACATAACATTGGCGCGATGCCCATAATCTTTGTCGTTGTTTAGCCTACATCCCCCATACAACAACCAAAAAACATTCCGTCGCGGTCCAGAACAGAGAGACACTTCAAGATGGCAATTTTGACGACCCGAACGAGGCGCGCGCATCCTCTCAAAGCCGATGCTCCACTCACAAAATCATTTCTCTTCCAGTGCCTACTGGGAACGGGTTGTATCCACTCCCACGGGCTTATCCATCGAGATATCAAACCTGGAAACTTTTACCAGAGAGGCATTTGGGAACGGTCGATGGCCTCAACAGGCATACGCTATTGCTTTTATGCGGAAAATTATTGGTGAACAAGCACGCCTCTCAACGAAATCGAGCGCCGTGATACCCATGTGTCTTTTCGGGCACGCAACGAAAAGACAATGGGAAGGTTGCTTATCAGCAGCCATAAGCCCGGCTTGAGGATGGCGAGAGAATTTTACCATCAACAAACAATAACATTTTGTGTGTCAAAGATGTGGTTTCGCTACTCCCAGGCCATGCAATGAGCCGGATGGCACTATACCAGGTGACCGAGTCATTCACAATACAACACATGGACTCTTCTGTGGTTCCACTCAAGCTGCTTGATAACCTGGAAGGGACGAACAAGGATATCCTATTGCAGAAGAGACTTAGCACTTATGGTTGGTCCAGATCAGGACTCTAAAACGGTATATTATGCCGCTATCTCCATACATCAGCTCCCCGTTCCAGTCGGCCGTGGCAAGAAAGGCAAGAATAACAAGAGTGCTACGCCATCATCGGAGTATTTGTCAGAATCCTATGAATACAATCGGTTTCGAGCTGAAGTCCCGCCAATCATCACCGTCGAGGAACCAAACAACTATGATGGTTCTGTCTATATGGAAATGTATCCAAATGGCGACGAGAAAGAAAGCTGGATATTCCACGTCCTAGATAGGCTCTAGTGTACGTTGGTGAGGATTTAGGGATATCCGAAGCCTGGCCGCCTATCTGCTCGAAACCAATCTAGCTATCAGAAAGCACATCGACAAATATAACGCCCACAGGTCCAGCAAGAACAAGAGACCGATCCTTGTTCAGCATCAAACACACCCAACAACTACGAGGATAAAATGCAGGCACTCTCGACAGCCTACATGAGTCACCATTTCCGATGCCTGACACTGCTACGGATTCGGCATGGCCCTTCCGACTTTCAGAATTCTGAATTCTCATCCCCTTTACTTCTGTGGCGGGTTTGGCATCGACAGAGACTAGCCCAATATACACGCAGTCGCCATCTGTAATTGCCATCTAATCCCTCTTCCATGTCCAAAAGACTAGTCGATCGATTTCGGAAACTACCATCCGCCCCAGACATACGCCCCCGACTGCAAAGGCGATCGCCTCACGGATCCTTTCCGCCAGAACTCGGCTCAGACAGTACAATCCATTTCCAACCCTGTCCAATTACGCTGCGTATCATTACATTACATTTCAGAATGGGCCAAATAAAAAAGGCTCACTTCGGAAGGATGTATACTGGGGTTGAAGACTGTGCGCCAAAAGCCCGAGGCCTGGAAGGAACATTAGGAAGATCTGTTCAAGTTTGTCGGTGTCTTCAGGTACCCTGGAAAGTGTTGATGGATCAATTACCTGCTGCTTCTAAAATGGCGGAGCCGCTCAAAAGCGGCATGAATCCAAGAGGACTATTCGGAAGACGTGATCATAAAACCGAGGAAGGTTGCTGTATGCTATATGGCTTCGGAAATTCACATCCAAAACCGCCACGCCATTATGCAGGTGCCGCAATACGGTTCGGGAAAGCGACTTCAGCCAGAGGCAAAGCACAGTGGGGAAAACCAGCAGCAGCACCCTCTGATCAACCGCCTCCACTTCGACGATGATGATGACAATAAATTCTTTGTGTCTTTTCGAAGCACGGACAGATATGTGATCGGCAACCTAGTTTTGCCTCACAACGATGGGATTGGTGGTGGTGCCACCATTGAGTGACACTGTCTCAACTATAAGGGGGGGGCACGAGTCTGATGTGAGCCATACAGCCGTTCAGCGGACCATGATCACATAGTGAATATTTCTCACTACATCCCCATCCATGCCGCTGAGTACGCATGGCACGCTGTGGCTGGGATCGAAGTTGATATGTGCAGGAAGAAAGGGGATATATGTACACTGTGTGTTTTCTATTATTACACCTTCAAAAAAGAAGGCAGAGGCTCAGAGCTGTTACAACACCAGGATGGTGGATTCAAGGGGGGTGGCACCACTTGTCAGCCACCACCAAACATGTATGTAGATGCGGACACTTGTGAGATAAAATGAGGATGATTAAAAAAAGGGGGGAGGCTTTTTTTCTTGGCTTTAAAAAAAAGGTGTGCCCGTGAGCATTTCTAGTGGATTTTTTGGTGATGAGGCCAATGAAACAAAAAATGTCGTGATATCAGTGTCGTAGTACGCACTCCAAAAGCAACGAAACAAGATCCGTAAAATTCTCCGCTGATTCCCCCCGTCCGGCGGCGGCCGGTAGAGGACGGGGGCGCAACATCGCCCCCCCAAACGGAGGGCTGACCCCTGGATCCCGGTTTATGCGGTGAAAGGGAGGACCCCGGGGGCCAATTGCGCAGGGGGGAGGGCCGCTAAAAGGGAAGACTCGGTGAGGCGGGAATAATTCAGACACACACCCAAGGTCAGCAGCGCACACGACCGCTGGGAGTCATGGCCAGACTCCTGAGGACGGATACATCCCAGATGAAGGAATAGAGTAAGACATTGATGCTGGTTAAATATGCTTCAAATCCGCCCCCCCTTCTCTGCCGTCTCGTTCCCCTTTCCCTTCTCCCGCTACTCGATGCAAGTCTTCCTGAAACTCGTTAGGTCGTTTTCCCTATTGCTCCCACGCTCTCCCACGCTCTGCATCTTATCAGCCCGGCAGTCGGGGTCACGGCGCGCGTGGCAGTCGGGGGTCAAGCACGGGGGTACAACAGACGACACACGTTGACAGCGCCGTTGTCTCTTTTCTCGCAGCGTCCAATTTTCTTTTTTTCTCCTTCTCCCGCAATTGCTTTACCTATTCGTTATCTCGTCCTAGCTTTCCATCTTCTCTCGTCTCTTGGTTTATATACCTAGGGCTGTGCACCTGCTCCCGTGAATCGAAGATCCCTTCCCATCGTCCCCCCATCGCTGCCCTCACCCACCATGATCGTTGACACGGACTCGGACGACCAGTCGACGAGCGGGTGCCAGGGGTGCGCCAAGATCCGGGAGACGGAGAAACTCGTTGAAGAGAATGGCATGATGAGTGAGTGAATGGTTTTTTTATTTCGTTTTATGTTATGTTATTTCCTTGCTTGCTTGCGCTCTCGTGTACAAGTGTCCGGTGTGCTTCAGTCGGCATCTCGGCCCTCTCTTCCTTTGGCCCATTTCTCCCAATCCCTGTGGCGTCGCGTGCCGTGTCTTTTTTGGCTCACATCCCGTGACTCACCTTATTTGACTGGTCGCACACTCAGCTGTCAGCCAGCATTTCCGGGAGACAAACCCATCCGGATTCTGGGGAACAGTTGTCAGCTCGTATCGATGCTACTCCCATGTGCGCTCCGACTCATCCCAACAGGGAAACGATGGAACCAAACACGGCCCCAACCAAGGCGAATGAGGCTAGTGCCCCTCGGTAGATGGGCGTGGCTGGTGGCCGAGGCTGAAGCTAGGGGAGCTCGCCCCTCACCCAGCTCGCTCACAAGGCTGAGGAGCTTGTGTGTGGCGCAAATAGCATCAACTCTGCTCGCCCCCCCGTCTCGCCGTCGTCGTCCGGCCGTCTTCGTTCAGTCGCCCCAACAATTGCGCCGTATCCTGTCAACGTGGCACAATGCGGCTGTGACGCTACGAGAATTCTGGTCATTGCTCACTAACTTTGCCCGCCCGGCCAAAAAACAAACCACAAACCCAGCTCCTTTGACATCGCGTCATCGCTAGCCGTCCCACCCCCGGCCACGGCGGATCCCTGACTCTTTTTCCTCACCACGACGTGTGTCATCGTTGCTAATTGCACCTCATTTCGTCTTCTGCTGCTGCAGTGGAAAGCTGTATGTTTTGTTGATTTTCCCGCTGGTTGCAGGAGTCTGCTCGTCTTTGCCTTGTTTTTTTAATTCATCTTTTTGCCGTTCTTCTGTCTTTTTTTTCTCTCCTCCTCCCCCTCCGTCAATACTCTGCTAATCCACCGCCCCTCATCCCAGCCCCTGTCACGATGCCCTCGCGCTCGGTTTCGCCCACCATGTCGCCTGCCGCCAAATCTCCCGTGCTCAGTCCGCTCGAGATCGACGAGGACGCCGTCATGACGCCCGAGCTCGTCCACAGCTTGAGCCACGCCAGCACCGTCCTCGCCCTCGCCGTGAGCCCCCAGCACGAGACCATCTACGCCGGCACCCAGGACGGCGAGATCGTTGCGTGGTCGCTCGACACCTTCAACCAGGTCAACCGCGTCCAGGCCCACAAGCGCAGCGTCCTCTCCCTCTCCTTCTCTCCCGACTACTCCCTCCTCTTCTCCAGCGCCGGCGACCCCATCATCAGCGTCTGGGACCCCAAGACCCTGTGCCGCCTCTACGAAATCTACAGCTCCTACGACGTCGGTGACATCTTCTGCACCGCTTATAGCCCCCAGTACGAGACGCTCTACATCGGTGCCCAGAACGCCAGCATCCAATGGGTCGGCCTCAAGGACGCCTCTGCGACCGTCCCTCCAGATTCCCAGCAGCATCCCGACAGGCGCAACCACCGCTTCTTCGACTCCAAGGCCGTCGGTGGCACAAGTACCCCGAGGCGCAACGATGACAGATGGGGTCTCATCCCCAAGGCCCAGAACGTTCTGGAGATGCACCCAGGGTCCGTCCGCAACTTCGCCCATTACGGCTACGTATTCAGCATGCTTGTCGCAAAGGGTCCGACCGTAGAGGTGGGCGCAGATGAGGATGTGTTGATTTCCGGCGCCGGCGATGGAACTATCAAGCTTTGGAGTTTGGGCCACGCGAACGAGGACGATGAGAATGCCGGTGGAATCCAGGAGATTATGACTCTGGGCTCAGACGACGCCGAATCGGTTCTGTCATTGACGCTAGACAACTCGTTCTTGTACGCCGGAAAGCTCGACGGCATTGTCGAGCTCTGGGACCTTGACACGGCACAACGACTGCGAGTCATCAGGGCCCATGATTCCGATATCATGTCTCTCCAGATGAGCTGGGGTTATCTGTGGACAGCTGCCAGCAATGGCTGGGCCAGTGTAAGTGACGCAAGCCACGATGGAGTTTAACGCAGCTCGCTAACACGAATACAGAAATACAGCACCGCCCATTACGGCAAATACAAAAACGACAACGTCACGCAAAAGTACCAATGCCTCGCCCGCTGGCACGCCCACCAAGGCAAGATTCTGGCATCGGCCGCCATCGAGTACAAGGATAGACAGCTGTACTTTACCGGGTCAAACGACGCAAACATTTCCATCTGGACCATCAAGGGAGATGCCTGTGCCAAGAAGGATGCAACTCAGGACTCGGATGATCTTCTCCTGTCTACGCTCCGAGACTTTATTTCCTATAGAACTATCTCCTCGCGGCCAGAGTTTTCCGAAGACTGTCGTAAAGGCGCGACCTATCTCGGAGCCCTGTTCAAGCGTCTGGGCGGTCATGTCGAGATGCTCAGCGCTGAGAAGCCTCACAACCCCGTCGTGTATGCCAAGTTCTCGGCCAAGAAGGAAGCTGCCGAGACACGGAAGAAGATTTTGTTCTACGGGCACTATGACGTTGTGGCAGCCGACGGCAAGAAAGGAAACTGGACGTCTGACCCCTTTACCATGCACGGGACGAATGGATTCCTGTACGGCCGAGGTGTCAGTGACAACAAGGGCCCCATAGTCGCCGCCCTGTACGCCGTTACAGACTTAATGCAGGCGCAGAAACTAGAGAATGACATCATCTTCCTCATTGAAGGCGAGGAAGAATTTGGGTCTCTCGGGTTTGAGGAGGCGGTGAAGAAGCACAAGGACTTAATTGGCGATGTGGACTACATCCTGCTGGCTAACAGTTACTGGCTCAACGACGAAGTCCCATGCCTCACGTACGGTCTCCGAGGTGTCCTCCACACCACAGTGTGCGTGGATGCGCCTCGTCCGGACATCCACTCCGGTGTTGATGGATCCTACATGCTGAACGAGCCTCTCTCGGACCTGACGCAGATTCTCTCCAAGCTCAAGGGCCCTGGCAACCGGGTCCAGATCCCAGGGTTCTACGATGGAATACTAGAGGTGACGGCGGAGGAGGAAGCACGCTACGACGAGATCGCATCCATCCTGATCCGCAACAAGCCCGAGGCCGGCCCAGAGGACCGCTTGAAACAGTCGCTAATGGCGCGATGGAGAGAGCCCAACTTGACGCTCCACCGGTATAAGGTGTCTGGCCCTGACGGTAGCTTGGTCAGCAGTCACGCCAGTGCGCACATTAGCGTGCGACTGGTTCCCGGGCAGGAATTGCAGGCGGTCATAGAGTCCCTGACAGAGTTCCTCCAAAATGAGTTTGGGCAGCTCGAGTCGCAAAACAGACTGAGCATTGAGATTAACAACAAGGCTGAGCCGTGGCTCGGCGACCCCACAAACGACATCTTCCGGACCCTGGAGGAGGTCATTGTCGAGTCCTGGGAGGAGAAGTTTGCGCCCTCGGGCAACAACTCGGCGGAGGCATCCGAGGACGACTCGGAGAAGAAGGCACCTGAAGCGGTCGCTGCCAAGGCGAAGAAGGGCAAGGCCAGCAAGCCTCGCAAGCCGCTCTTCATCCGCGAGGGCGGTTCCATCCCAGCCATCCGGTTCCTGGAAAAGGAATTTGGGGCCCCGGCGGCTCACCTACCTTGCGGATTGTCAAGCGACTCGGCGCACTTGGACAACGAACGTATGAGTCTGGTCAATCTATTAAAGGCCAGGGAGATTTTCGCCAAAGTATTCGCTCGACTGTAAGAATTTAGGGGGGGCTGTGCGGTGGGGATAAGACGGGGATGGGCAAATGCGAGACCAAAGAAGAAAAGATACTTAGATACCCGGATGCACAAATTACATAGTGTAATAGATTGTTTTGGATTAGAGGTCACGGTGGTTGATGGTGTCTTGAAACTATCGAATGGGGATTTGAGACAATGGACTGTTCTCGACCTTTGTAAGTGAGTGTGTTTTGCCACCCCCATGTTATTATGCCTGGCGAGATGTGGTCCGGCCGGGTCGCAGACGGGACGGGGATCATGCAAGGTTGGTGGTGGTGCAGTGTCACAGATCAACGTGGCAACACAGATTGCACGTGTAGCCGCCGAGATGCGCAGTGTGGCGCGTCTGTCCAAAGAGGGAGGAGGATGGCTTGGAGGCTTGAAAGGCTTGTAACCACCCCGGAACCCAAGTAACCAATGTTGAAAAGCCATTGTTGATCTCCGGCTCTGCCCTTGCATTTGATGCTACCCTACAGTATACCAATGGGGTGGGATGGATTGTGTGTGTGCGAGGAGCGAGAGCCAGGGCGGATAGTCAATCTGGATTAGTCAGTGACACCACCACCAACCACCACACGTCCCCAAGGCTGAGGACGGGCAGGGGGGGGGGCTCAAGCGAAGCGAGACGAGACGAGTGTGGTCCTGTGTCTCTTGTGTGTCTTGCTGCGTCGCATCAGTCAGTCAGACGGGGCAGGGTTAAGGTTGGGTTCAATGCGCGGCTCTCGCCTACCGACTCTAGCATACGTTGGAATTGGAAACGTCCGAACCTGAAGCAAGCCATTGCCAAGATGCGTCGGCTATATGGGCGACGATGGAATCGGGCTCCGACAGCGAACCAACTAAAATTAGGGGCCCCTCCCCCCCATGCCCCGTGTGCTGCTGCTGCGCCCAGTGGTGCTTCTTCGTCCAGAGACAGAGCTCACCGGAGAGAACCCACCGCAGAAGAACCCACCGAAAGAAGAACCCACCGAAAGAACCCAGAGAGCCCAGAGAGTGGCCCCCCCTCCCCCGTCGCACAGAGTCAGCAGGGCCCTATCGGGTGGGAACCAGGCGAGCCCAGTGGGAACTGGCAGGTAAAAAGGCAAGCCATGACTGGCGCTGTCGATCACTTTGCCCTCCCCGCGCGCCCAGGCCCCCCCATCACCCCCGGTGCGTTGTCGTCCCCAATTTGGGGAGGAGAGCAAAAACGCCTGGCAGGGCACTCGTGGAATTGCCATTCCTGGCCGACCCCTGGTCACCTGTGGAAGTCCGCGGAGCGAGCACACCAGCCAAGCAGCGAGCAGCGAGCAGAGACAGCAAGCAAGCAGTAGATTTACAGTTTATGAGCGACGAGGGTAGAGAGTTTCCAGAAGGTCTCCACCTGCTTCAGGTTTCTGGGCTGCCATTTGCCCAAGAGGAGGGTCAAGGGGAATGAATCAGCGGCGGTCCCTGGGTTTGGCGGTTTTGAGGCGGGAAGGCGCAGGAGGAGAAGCTGGTTCATTACGCGGAGCCCGGGCAACAGTTCGGATTTTATGTGTGTGGGTGCGAGTGAGTGAGTGTGTGTGTGTGAGGTGTGAGTGAGAGGGTGCTGACTGGATGGCGTGCGTTGCTGCAATGCAAGATGCAGGCACACAATCCCGTCCGTCAGCAGCACGTCCTCTGTCGGGTCCTGCCATGTCTTTTTTTGTTTTTATTTTTTTAACCCCTTCTTCATCATCATCTTCGGTTCCATGGCCATGGTCATTCCCTTCTTGTTGATGCAACCGCGCCTTCGAGACGGGAGGGGGCATCCATCCATCCCATCCATCCCTCCCCCCGGCTCGCTCCCAAGCGCCATTGACCATTTTCCCTTTGGGGCGCAATCGGGGCTCGCGCATTGGGCCACCCCGTGGATGAGGCTAATGAGGCTAATCCCGCGTGGGCGCTGGTGCTGACGGGAGGGAGGCAGCTCGTTGGGGCCGGGGGGGGCCATCGACGGAAAGTCGGAAGGCGGCAGAGGGAGGGGGGGGGGGCCTGGCTGAAATTGCAACAGGACCTCCCAATGTAGGAGAAAATGGCGGCAATCACTATTATACTTTCCGTAGTGCACAGCGCCCACGCGTTTTTTTGAATGATTTTTCATCTGCTCTTCTTCCATTGACACTCTTCCCTGTCTTCTTTTTCTTTTCCTGTTCCAGGCCTGCTTCATCGCGAGACGAGGACCAGAAAAACAAAACAAAAAACAAACCACACTCATTTTTCACCCACACTCGTTTTCTCTCTCTTCTCCTCCCACTTCTTCACATTCGCTCATTAAAAGCGCCACAACTGGCTTGTGCTCCCTCCTGTCATTGGCTGCTCGACCGACCCTCTGGTGTCACTTAGCCCCGATCTCGTTCTATCCTATTTTCGGACTGAGGCCTGGGGCGTGGCTTGGAACCGGCTGAAGGAGCCATTTGCATCTGGCTCATAATAGCGCCGTCTCGCCCACTTCTCACTCACTCCTTCTCGAGGGACGTGGTTTTACTTCTCATCCTGATTTACACTCGTTTTTGTTATCCTTCTCGTCTCCCCCGTAGTAGACCTTACTCGCCGTCGTTTGCCACCTGGCTGAGCGGGCAAGATTGAGAATCGCGACTCACGCCCGCAGTGAAATAACAACATCACCACGATAACACGGATACGACACCGAAGAATCTCGGCCATCTTAACCCCCCTCCCCTTCCATCATCATGGCGCCGCGATCGCTCTGGTCAGCGCTTCCCCTGTTCCTGCTTCTCACGCCCTCGCTCGCCGTCGACAACGACTTCTCCTTCTACCCCTCGGGCTCCCGAACATGTCTGTATGACTCTGCCGACAACGCTGGCTGCAACTCCAAGTCGTCCATCTCGGCCCTCAACACATGTCTCTGCGGCAACAACAATGACTTTGTCATCAACACGGCCAAGTGTCTGGGAGAGAAGGACTCGGGTGATGTGGGCACCGTCTACGACACAATGTCGAGCGCATGCTCCGACTCTGGAACACCTCTGAGTGTCAGCAAGTCTGACTTCGAGGATGCCGCCTCTGGTTCCTCTGGCACCACCACGGCCGGAGACTCATCTACCGCAGCAGCCACCTCCACCAATGCCGCCTCATCGACGAGTTCGGATGCGACTGCAACATCAGAGGCGGTCGCGACCCAGTCGGCTTACACCACGACCATCGGTGGCTCGACCGTCACCGTCGTCCCCACACAGACCGGGTCATCTGCCAGCGAGACAACTTCCGCCAGCAGCAGCAGCGGCCTCTCGACCACGGCCACGATTGGAGTCGGCGTCGGAGCGGCGGTGGCCGGTGCCGCCGTCGTGGGCGCAATCGTCTTCTTCGTCCTCCGCCGCCGTCGCAGAAGAGACGAAGAGCAGGCCAACCACCCCGTGCTCCTCCAGAACCAGCAAGGCACCCCTCAGAACCAGTCGCCCTATGCGCCGCCCCCGGCCTCGCTCACCCCCGCCGGCACCTTCAGCAGCGACTCGAAATGGACCGGTGCGACATCGCCTAGCCCGGCCACCCCGGGCTGGAACACGCCGGCCGGTGTGTCCCCGCAGTACCCTCAATACAACATGCCTGGACAGGCACACCTCGCGCCCAACGTTCCCCCGATGCAGCAAGTTCAGCCCCAAGTGTTCGAGATGGACAGCAGCCAGACTGTTGTGACTCCTCCCGTGGAGATGCCAGGCTCTGCCGTGCAGAGGTAGTTGATGTGTGACGCGCGCGGAAAACGGCACGCTAGGGCGCACGCAGCCCTGGAGGCGTGTGGCTAATGCAGCTGATGGCGATGCACTGAGACACTGCTTGACGCATGATGGAATGGCCGGAGTCTAATGGCAAGGCAAATGGGAGCATTGGCGACTGAATGGGCGGCGCCTGCGAGGAGTTTTTATCTTTTTTTTCTGGTTGCTTCGATTTGTCAAGCAATCTACGGGATAATGATGGATCCTGAGTTACAGCATCTTCATGCACATATTCTAGACGTATTATCTTAATAAATACCAAACTCTTATGACCATTTTTTTTTTCGATTTTGTGTGCGTGACTGTGATTGTGATTGTGCGCTCCCAATTTCTTTAAGTGAGTAAGTATCCTTTGGTTAATATCAGACTATGCGGGCTAACTAATACTGACCAAGGCCTACGTCAAATATGTCAGGTCATAAATGCGACGATGTGGAAATTTGATGTGAGGCTTGCCAATGAATGAAGGCCTTGTTGGCTCCCGGCTCGGCACCCATACGCCGTTTGCGGTCACCCTTGCGGGAAGCATGCGTGGCGGCGCCTCGTCTATCTAAGCTTGGCGGGCAAGGGCCACAGTGATATAGTTATGCAAGGAGTAGCGAACTGTCAGATGCCAGCAAGGTTAATTGAATAGCAAATTGGAGAGAGAGACACATATAGTGTAGAAAAAAATAAAATAAAACAATAGCCTGTTGAATATGGTTATGATCCATGCCTCAAACAATCCCCACCCCGTAACTTGCCAATGGCATATACGAAAGATGCCTCGCTTGGTTCGGCGGGTTTCCCCCTCGACTTGCCAACCTCGGCCGCTGAGAGGGGGGAGGCTCCATTTTCAGCTGCCATGTCTTGGGCGTTCAATGAAATGACGTGTAGGCAGGCCCCTCGGACATTTTTTCCCCGCGCGCGTCCAATTTCAACGTTGCACCTTCAATTATCACCAACAAAAAAAAAAGGCCAACGATATAAAATCTATATAGACTATTATGGCTGCTGACAAGACTTACGTCCTTATTACCGGGTACGTCCTGACTGCTGCCCCCCCCCTCCCTCCCCCTCCC
>JAHVYC010000108.1:0-23073 GCA_020623665.1 Calonectria multiphialidica
TGGTCTCCTCTCCGGTCGAGAAGGAGTGTCATCACTTCCTTATCAGAGCTCTTTGCAATCGTAGATACTACCTCATCCGTAGTAGTGATCTGGTCTCCTCGCCGGTCAAGAAGCAAAGCTATCACTTCCTTGCCATTGTAATTTGCCGCTGCAGCCTGCGTTACTTGTGCTGTTACCTTCCCTCCCAGGTCCAGCAATACAGACAACACATTTAAATGCCCCGACCTAGCAGCATGGTTGAGAGGTGTTTCCCCGAAACCATCGACGCAGTCAACAAAAAGGACTCTTTTCCCTCCCTTGTGATGTTCATGATTTGATCGAGAGACGTAATTCGCAAGAGCCGGAATCCCCCACCGTGCAGCTACATGTAAAATGGAGAATTCCTCTGGAATACTTCCAGTTCCGCTAGAGCGGCGATATAATTCTAGCCAGTGTTCCCGACTAAGTGAATCAATTTCGAAGAACTCTTCTTGCGAAGCCTTGACCTTGAAACCCGACTGCGCCATGCGCGCATGATTGCCCCATTCTTCTATTGCATACTTTAAGAAGTGGGTATGTGATCCCTGCCTTTCACGAAACTTCTCCATAAGAAGATCAACGCATCGGTAGGTAAGGTGAGCATGTGCCTCAAGCTCGTTGATCAAATGGCCAGCCCCAGCTCCGGCTAAAAAGTCCTTCACGGATTGATGTAGTAAGAGCACTCTTTCGTCCTGAATGATGACCATCAGGCGGCAGGATGCGATTTGCTCACGTGTAAACTGAACCCGAGTCTCCACATCCTCTTCATCATGATGCAGTTGGCAAGCTTCAGAGAGCTCTAACACGCTGAGTGGCCTCAGACACACGGCAACGAAGCTCAAAATGCGCCGAATTTGGACTTCGTCAGCTGTCCCTTTCTGTTGAATGGTGTCGAGAAGTCTCCTGTACAGTGAATGAAGTCCTTTAGGCATGTCCCGTAAGACTCGGGCAGCGTCCTTTGAAGGGATACCCTCGAGTTCTTTACAGGCCAAGCCAACCCAGAGGAAAGTACCTTCAGCTTTGTCTCGAAGGATATCGGCGACCTGTCTTTTAACCTTGTCTGTGTAGCGTTTTCTTCTAGCAAGGTCTGCCACTCTTTCCTCAATACATCGATCAATATCTTGCTTTGCCTGGGGGAAGGAAGCTAAGTCTTTATGCACGAATCCTTCCAAAAATTCGTAAATCTCAATATACGGCCGACTGGTGACCAATATCCGGATGTTTGGCGGGGCATCCTGGCTCTGAAAGGTTTCTTGTAGCTGTCGCAACAATATTTCTTGCGCTTCTTGATCGCATTCATCGAGTGCATCAATAATACAGTATATTTGGCCGGTGTTCTGGACTGCCGCTATATCTATGAATATCGTCCAGAGAGCATCGAATGATTTGAATAGCTCTTTCCCGCGGTCGTTATACTTTGGTAAGAGGTGGTTAAGAAGCTGCGGGTGCTGTTGGACAAGTTGGTAGAGAAGCCCTCTGATAATTGATGTGGCCGTCTTGCGCTTATCGAAGCCAGAGTCGCAGAAAAAGTATGCCAGCGTTTTGCCGTCGGTCGCGGAGAAAGCTGTCGATAGGTGCTCTGTAAGGAATATGGCCATGGTGGATTTTCCCGTGCCCGGGTTCCCATGAAGCCATAGAATTTGAGTCCCCGGGCCCTCTGGGTGCTCTGTCTTACTTGAACCAAGCCAGGTAGTAAGCTCATCTGCGCCAAGTATCCATTCGCATGTGCCGCGAGCGCGGTCTCCTTTCTTGCGTTTCAATGCCTTCCTGTCTTCTAGCGGGTCGGTCAGGAAGAGGTCACGGCGACAGGCTTCGGCCGCGGCGGGTGTGCTAGATCCATGGAAGTGGATGGTGTTCGATCCGCCATGGGACGCTTGTAGGCCCGCGACGGTATTGTAACCACTGACTGCGTCTTGGAAATTAGTTGATGTGTCCATTATCACCATTTTCGCTAAGGCATAGCTCTATGGGAGAAAAAAACTCGTTCGCAAGCGTCGTTGTGGAATGGATGGTAAGAGTTGAGCTGCGAAGTGCAGCCTTGGCCGCCTCGATGTGTTGTTGGCATAGCCCTATTTGATGCAGACCCCGCAGCTGAACAGCCTTCCAATAACATCCAAACATTACGCGTCTGTCATCACACGCGGAAATGCCTACTCTCTGAGATGCTTTGAGCCGCGTCAAAAGCGATGTTCCAATAGTTTTCTTATCATTTTCGCATTTGGTCATGTCCTCTCCGCGACCTTCTCGCCGCGATGATCGAGGTCGCAATCGTCTGCGCCTTACGCTTGAGCACGACGACGTTTCCTAGACGCGTCCTGGGACGAAAATGGGGAGCAGTACGGACGAGCAGCGGGAAACCCCCAACAGCCATGCAGACTACCCCGGAACGGTGGAAAACAAGCTATTCGAGTCGGTCTACTTCTACAAACATCATGTATCCCTAAGCTCCGCCTGCCGTGACTGTTTCGGCGACACAGACCTCGTTTGCGACGAAGCGGTCAACCCATCCTGCGCGGATCTCGGATGCGACGACAGATGTCCGGTTGCGAGGGAATACCTTGCTATTGCGTCGGGAGATATGAAGTTAGCTATGGACCAGGACAGGCTCTCAAAGGAAGCAGGCATGATTACCTTTGAGATGGAGGCACATGGAGACAATGACCAACTAACAACACGACATTGCGTAACACGTTGATTCAATTTATTCAGCGGTTAAATAGAATTAATAGTGTAGCTAAATAGGATGCCAATGCTTTCAAACAGGGTGTGTGCTGATATTCCAGTCGATTCAAGTGTGGAATGACCTGTCAAGCACTCAACTAGCGTCGTGATCGACGGCGCTTACACTGATATCAGAACTCGGCCCATTCAGGCACTCTGACATTCCCGCAGATACAAGGCCAACGTTCTTGGCACAACCGACCCGGGGTATCGATGAAAGTAGAGCATTAAACTAGATGCGCTAGAGTGTGACAGCTGTATCGAGTCTTTAATAACAGAACTCGTTCCCTAAGGGGATTATCCAATTCTTGGAGAGAGTAGCCAAGGTATCAGGGCAATTAATCGCTTGTTTAAAATTATGAAGGGGCATTAGCTCTTGTCAATACCTGGCAACAGAAAAATGGCAAGATGTGCTACCCCTGCTGATGTCCAGGTGATCTGGTATCCCTTCTACAACAGACGCGAGAGAAAATCACACTACCAATGATGTTTCGTGGGAGGTCTACGATCATGCAGCAGCCATTTCAAGCTAATAGTAACCAGAACAAACCTGCTACCGGCTATGAGGACTACAGCCTACGCGAGAGTTGTTGTCTTGTCAATTGAGGGCTGGCTCCGTGCCTCTTATAGCGTTTGCTACTAGCCAGCTGTTCCGGTCACCCGAGCTAGGTTTTCTTTAGGGTTAAAACTATTCAAAAGTTAGCTCCAGCAGCTACCACGCGCGGATTATGCTTGTGACTGAGTTTTGGCTGGGACCGCGATAGTCAGGTAGTCTAACCAGGGGGCTTTATCCCTTTTTGTAGGGTGATTCGGGGCTATTTGCGGTGAGGGCTACCAGTCTATTACTGTAAGCACGACAAAGATTGATGCTTAAAACAATGTTAGCCTGCCCCGCTCAGGCAAGGGGTGATTTTGCCTGCTTTTTGCAAGAGCAGAGGTAGTCAAGGCGCCAAACCTGAGAAAGAACAGGCACGCAGTAGCACAGGCATGCGGATGAAAAAGGTTCAGACATAGTGTAAAACACCAAAAACAACCCAATCACGCGTTGTATTTAATATCCGCATGAAAAATTACTGGCCACATTTTACTGTAGTATTCCACGATAGATAATGGATGTTGTAGGGTAATTCTGATCTCTGGCCGCCTGAAAACCCATTGACAGCGACTAACTCGGCGGGCCCCCTTGTTTGTGCGGGTCGAGCTAGCTTATTTCGATAGTCAACCTCCGTAGGCTGGGCTACCAGAGGCATCTAGACTCTGTGGCCAAGGTCCGGCAGTTCCCAAGGGGCGAGGCTACTGGACTAGGCTATCATGACCAGCTTGTGAGTGTGACAGCGCGAGGTCAGCAATCCAGAATGGGTGCTCAGTCTTTTACGTATGAGTTGTAAGCAATATAAGATTAACAACCTACGTTTGCTGGCCAAATTTATCACCAATACCAACTAGAATGACTGTGTGATCGGTAGCTTATTCAACAATGCTGAAGTCTTGTATCTCGTCATCCGCGACAAAAAGATCCCAACAGATACCACCCGCAATCACATCCATTTGATGTAGTATCCCCTTCTACAACAGGCGCCAGAACATCACATCGGTCATACTCCCGATTTTCTGGAGGTCCCCGTAATCATGGAGTAGCCACACAGGGCTAAGAGACTCCAAAACAAAACCGTCGTCGGACCGGCTATTCTCATCTGGACTCGCTCCCGCACTAAATTCAGGGGCATGGAGCCGGTCTTCAGCTTCAGGTCGGAGGTCAGCTCATCAAGTTTGTTCCCAAGTTTCCAAGGAACGATGGTCCCTGGACTCGTCGCGGCGAGTGCGCCCCCACGACTGGCGTGATGGAGATGTATGCAAGTCATTTGGCCGTTTTCTTTCTCCCTTTTTGCTTTTTCTCATTTTTCTTCACGGCCCTTTTAAGGTAAAAGTTACGATCCGCCACCCTACGCTGTGTGGTATGCTAAATTGGGCTAGCGGGTCTGCTGCGAGTGATGCTGGAGGAGGCAAAGTTCCTCGTAGGGCTGTCCGGGGCCAGGGTCAGAGCCGGGCCCAACCAAACCTCGCCTGGAAGAGTCCGACCACGTGTGGTACCATGTTACCTGAGGTGGGACCCGACAGTCCGGTCCGGACATACAGCCCTCTCGAGTTGGGGTGGTGAGGGCTACTCGGTTCACTAGGCCGGAGTCAAACTCCAACGGCTCCAGCACCAGCGCCTACCCCCCAATTGAGGAAGCTAACGGCAAGCGTCTTAGCCGGTCGTTACTATTGATGCCAGGGGCAAAAGATCTGGACTCAGCGACCCAAGCACCAGTGCCTCCCCTATTAAACGGGCTAACGGCAAACGCATTAGCTGGTCGTTACTATTGATGCCAGGGGTAGAGATCTGGACTCAACGGCTCGCTACGATGCAAGAAAGAACGACAGGAGAGATTATTGGTTTTACCGCTACGTTGGGTCTGTCAAAACTACATGATTCAGGGGAAATTGCAGATTGGGCTCTGAATGCGACTTGTCGAGCGCAGCTGTGTTTGGGGGACCTGGGGGTGAAAGGCTGCCAAATGCTGCAAAATGTGACGTCGTATTGTCGTGTGTCTGCTCAGGTTCCCGGTGCATGCAATCTTACCGGATGATAAAACTCAACCATAAAGTTTTAGAGTTGATTTACGCATGAACCTGAAATGGAGGGGTGAGAAGGCCTGGAAGCTACGCATTTGGGATGGGACAGATGGTGTGTTCCAACTCTAGTTTGGACTTCCTAGTTCCGAAAAAAGCTAGCAAAGCGTTTGCGAGGCTAATCGAGGACCAAGTCAGGATAAGAACGCTTCCATGTGGCTTGAGACTATCGATTCATTTTATATAGACAGCACTGTGGCGCCGCTTTGAAATACGGCCAGTGTCCAGCCGGCCACTCTCCAATGCCAATAAATATCGGGGGCCAACAGCAGTTGAACCGGGATCCATTTGCATCGTTTCTCTCTTTTTGAATGAAGGCTTGAATCATAGCCTTGGTCTCTCTTTTTTAAAGAAGGCTTTAATAATAGCCTCAGCCCCTCTTTTTACACATTACAGCGCCTACCGAGGCATTCTGGCTTCAACATGAAGGTCAAGACTTTGGTGCTGGCAGCGCTTTTCGCGGCCACATCCGTCAACGCATTCTCGAACAACCTATTCGAGCTCGAAACCCGACAAGCAGACCACGACCCTGCCGTTCTCGTCTATAGGAGAGACGCCATCTACAGAAGGGATTGCGATCCTGGCTCCGCTGACGATGGAACCGGTAATTGCGTTCCCCTCGACTGTGGCACCAATGGCGAAGTCGATCCCGATAACCAAAACGCCTGCAAGTGCAACGCTCCAGGAGCCACGTTTAGCAGTGCCGACTCGTCTTGCGCTTGCGGCGTCAACGCAACACTGAGCACCGACGGCATGTCGTGTGGATGCTTTTTCCCGGTCAACTCGACCTGGACAATGGACTCGACGACAAGCCAATACTCTTGCACTTGCCCGCAAGGCATGGTCCTCAGGGACGATGGTACTTGCGTCCCCACGCCTGACTGCGGTTCCATGGGAACATGGAACCAGACTGCTACTTCTTGTGTGTGCATGGCTTTCGGTGCCCAATTCAAGCCAGACAGGACATGCAGCTGTGGTACTACCGGCACAATGTCTGCTGACTATAAGACTTGCACCTGTTCCATGACAGGTGCCGTTTGGGCCCTGGATCCGGACAGCGCCTCTGGAAAATACGCTTGTGGTTGCCCGGATGGTACGGCCGAAACGAACGGCGCCTGTGTTGCTCTTGTTGACTGCGGAACCAACGGAGCATACGATAACAGCATCGGCGCTTGTGGTTGCAAGGCTCCTGGCGCTACCTGGAGCTCAGACAAGACCTGCAGCTGCGGTACTGGAGCCTCACTCAGCTCCGACGGCAAATCCTGCTTGTGTTCTGCTACGGGCTCCTCTTGGACCAAGATCAGCGCTGGAGTGTACCAGTGTGCGTGCCCAGCTGGACAGAACATCAGGAACGGCGCTTGTGTGACTGCGCGAGACTGCGGAAGCAACGCTGCCCCGGATAACAGCGACAACTGTATCTGCACAGCCCCCGGCGCAACCTGGAACTCAGACAAGACCTGCAGCTGCGGTACCGGCGCAACGCTCAGCTCTGATGGAACGACTTGCAAGTGTTCTACAATCGGCTCGACCTGGAACAAGGGCAGCAGCGGCGCATACTCGTGTGGATGCCCGTCCGGCCAGATCATGAGGAGCGGCGCCTGTGTCACCGCGCGTGACTGTGGCAGCTACGCTACGGACCAAGGCGGTGTTTGCACATGTAAAGCCCCCGGTGCCAAGTTCAACTCCCTTGATCAGTCATGCAGCTGCGGCACTGGCGCTAAACTCAGCACCGATGGCAACTCTTGCGTCTGTACCGCAACGGGTACCACCTGGGGTCAAGACAACTCTGGTGCGTACACTTGCGCTTGTCCAGCAGGCCAGACGGTCACCGACGGTGCTTGCAAAACTCCTGTGGGCTGCGGCATTCAGGCCTTCCCTAACAGCAAAGGCGAATGTGTTTGCGTACCCCCCGGTTCTACCTTTAATGCCACTGACAAGACGTGTGATTGCGGAGATGGCGCGTACCTCAGCACCGACAGAATGTCCTGCCAATGTTCCGCCAAGGGCGCTACCCGGACCAAGGACAGCTCTGGCGCATACTCTTGCGTTTGCCCAGTAGGCCAGTCTCCCAAGAATGGCGTCTGCGCAGGACCGCTTGGCGGCTGTGGCAGCAATGCTGTTGCCGACAGCACCGGCAACAGCTGCGTTTGCAATGCCCCCGGTGCCACATTCAGCCAGTCCGACAAGACCTGCGGTTGCGGCACTGGAGCATCGCTCAGCTCCGACGGCAAGTCCTGCAAGTGTTCCACCATGGGCGCGACCTGGGCCAAGGACAGCTCTGGCGCATACTCGTGCGCTTGCCCAACTGGCCAGACCGTCCAGAACGGCGCTTGTGCGGCACCTGTCCCTACCTGCGGCAGCAACGCCACTCTGAAGAATGGCGCATGCCAGTGCAAGGCCCCTGGCGCAACCTTCAACCAGGATGACAAGACTTGCGGCTGCGGTAACAGCGCGAAACTGTCGGGCGACGTCTGCAAGTGTGTCCTCACCAGCCAAGTCTGGACTGCCGTCAGCGGGGGCAAATATGCTTGCCAATGCCCATCGGGTCAGGTAGCTAGCGGCAAAAGCTGTATCCCTGACTGTGGCTCTCAAGCTACCTACAACACGAGCTCCAAGTCGTGCGTGTGCAACACCAAGGCCCTCGTCTTCGACTCCAAGACGAAGAAGTGTGCCTGCCCCAGCGGACAGGTGCTGAGCGGCACCAGCTGCATCCCCGATTGTGGCTCCCAGGCCAAGTACAGCAAGGACTCGAAGAGCTGCGTGTGCAAGAACACTAACCTGGCCTTCAACAAGAGCTCAAAGACCTGCGACTGCACTTCTGACGCTACTCTTGACTCGAAGAAGACAAACTGTGTCTGCAAAAAGAAGGGCATGCTCTGGGGTACCGTCAGCCACACTTGCCGTTGCCCCAAGGGTATGGTCTTCAAAGGAAACAAGTGCCAAAAGAGCTAGATCAACGGTGTCTCATACAGACCCAGACGATGGTGATGGGCACCAATTAGGGGGATCATAAAACAAGGAACAGAAACAAGTCAAGCCGGCCGTAGATGAGCCAAGCCTTATCAGAGATATATTTAAGGATCTTGAGCTTGCAAGCACATGTTTCACCTCACTTGCCCGCCTACGCCTTACTCACTATATATACGGTCCATGTTTATGCCAGGAATACCCTATGAGAAACATTATTTTCTTTGGAAGCTGTTATAATCTTTATTATTGTATATTTTATCACAAATAATGCCTATTTCAATACACCCTACAGGAGGATATCAACTATACTTAATTAATGTTATGAAGATCCAAAGCAGTTGCAATAAAAAGCGGATAGACCTAAATTTCATGTTCGAGCAGTCACCCCATTTTTGGCGTGCAGACGTTGCCTTAAATTAAAAGCTATAAGTGTTTCTCCCGATAACAAGAACTATCTTCTTCATGACCAGGGCCTATGATATGCTATGATGTACTGCCAGTACGCCAAAGATGCCAGAGAGGCTATGGAAGTGGTACATGTGGCAATCCTTTCCTCATCACCATTTATCTTCTTTCCCATCTATTCCATATTGGCAAATGCAACATCTGGAAAGGGAGTTCCTCCCTGTGGTTTCTCTAAATTTGATCATAAGATGATTCAGAAAGATTTCTTTCAAGACCTGAATGGACATTACCAAGTGTGGGCGGCTGGCTCGGATTGTCACACCATCTTCGGCTTCGCTGTTGCCGGAAACGCGACCCGGTGGGCCACGACATCATCCTCTGTGAAATGGACAAACACGTAAAGTTTGCATGCGCAAACGCAAAAAGTCCTGCAAATTACAAACCCCAAAGTTGTCTGAAACTAAATGATCATATCCGCCTGCTGACCAGCCACGTCTGTGGTCTATCCTAGGCATGCTTCTGGGAATGCCTGGCGGGGCTCACTGATTGTTGTTTTTAACTAGACATAGACAAAAGGCACATCTGTATCTTACAAGTCAATATGTAAGTGCATGGGCGGCGAATTTACTTTTCCTTCGCCACTGGCTAACTCAAATGTGCGCTTGGGTTCATTGTCCTGCCTCTATCATCGGCATACTCGCCGCCAGCAACCACCAATTTACGTTGCAATTTTCTCTCTAGAAAGCCTGCCTTGGAATCACATGGAGGCGAAGCGCTGCCATTTTTCTTTACCTCCTGCGTTTCTTGATCCACTTCCCTTTGATGTATCGGGGTTCCCTGGCGGCTTGCGCCCAGGCTCCATCCCGGGTATTCTGGGAAAGGAATGCCGATGTGACACTCTGAAGAACAAAGGCTATCGCCCGAAATGGTTATATTTTGTTTTAAACCGCTAGCAACATGGATTACACCTGTTTTTGAGTACACTGCGCCTCTCGGTCTGTCATTCAGCCTTAGGGAATCTAAAGAGTGGAACCGTAATGCTCAGCCACTGGGAGGCCGTATCAAGTCGCCGCCGTCCGTCCGAAATCGGGCGTAGTTGGCTTGACAAATGGCTTATTGAAAGGCGATATTTCGCAATTCAGATTGCATATCACAGACGTCAAATTGGAAACAAATCCTACATAATGACACTCTTAAGCGCTGTTTGGTATCCCTTCTACCTGGATTGTTGGTGTTTGATGGTCTAGAACACCATGGATGCGACTAGTGGGTAGCACCTCAACCAACAGATAGCGGGGGTTTTTTCTTGCCCACCCAGGAGGGCGCTTACTAGTTAGTGCAAGGGGGGCTGTAGAAGAGAAGAGCCTTCTGTGTGTCCATTTGGACACCGATGCCTAATAAACTTGTGTCGGGAGCCAGTAAAAAGACCTTTTTTGTTTTGCAGTACCGACGGCGCAATTATACTTGGGTTTTAGACCAGGGCATGGCCATTATGCCATGCTTGGGGTGATGGTGCACGCCAGTTCTGCGGCCCCCCCGTGTGACACACTACTGTTAGGCTGAATCGCTCACGTGATACCTCGCATGCGTCAGATGCCATTTACCTAAACTGCTCAAACCGAACTCTTTATTTAACCCCAAACCCGGGGCCTGGGATTTCTTATAATGGCTTCGGTAATTGAGCGGACGATTCAGGGTGATCACCGACATACCGACTGTATTTACTGGGCTTGCGTCGAGTCTTTGTTTGAAACGACTGCCTCGCTTGTTCTGGGTGAGAATAGTGAACAAAAGAACATGGTTCAACATACGAGCACAGTCCAAGGACACATCGGAGCATCAGAAGTCTTGATCGTGAAATTACCGAACGCCTTCAATAGTATCCCCCCCAGGAACGAGATCCGAGGGATATCGTCAAATCCCGGCGAATTCCATGGTATTGTGGCGACAGGTCTGATATCGGAAACATCCAGCTCAGACTTTAACAGCGGTGATCTAATTATAAGCTTACCTGCTGATCTCTCTGGCGATAATGTACTAGACAGTGCTTCAATCGCATCAAGCAAGATGGGCCGCGCGGTTGAGATGCTGCAGAAAGAAGCAGGCGACGACGGAGGTTGGCTCCTGGGCAATACTGTAAGCTTGTACTCATCTAGATTAGCTGTTTACCTAGTTAAACATAACTGCAGTTGCAATTCACCGCCAAGCCGAAAATCCACTATGTGAATCACTGTTCGAAGAGCCACCGTTCGAGGGACGCGCAAACAAAGAGCGTGCAAACAAGGCACCTCCACGGCGGACTTGGAACATTGACTCTTGAAAGAATATCAGCGGATTTCTCAAGGATGGTGAATAGGTTCAGAAGCCTCTATCTGCCTTGCACTCCCACATATTTAAATGCCCAGGACCCCATTATCGTGCTCGGGGTGAGCAAATCCGCAACCCAATCCCAGACCAGTGTTTCTCAGCAACTTGCAGCAACCACCACCACAGCCTACGTGACAGAAGCTATCCACAAGATGGATAAGGATCTCAGACGCACAATCGAGGCCATGTCGGGCACCGAGAGCGTGGTGAATGCGCCCGAGGGCGAGCCGACGCTGGACCCATTCCCCCAATATCACTTTCCACGAGACGGCCAAGGCATTTTGGTAGTGATCCCCACAAGAAACGCGTTCAAAAAGGCCACGATTCAAAGTAAATTCGAAAACTGCATTCCCCGGGACAGGCTACACTTCCTCACGCTCCCATCCGAATCAGGCGTGGGAGAGCAGCCCTACAACGAGGCAGGGCTTCGCGGCGCCTATAACCGCATCTGCAATGCTCTCAAGCAGCTGGAGTCGGAGGAGCACCAGCAGCAGATGAAGGACTGGCGCATCGGCACTGTTTTGGTAGGGTCCATCGAGAACTACGTCCAGACCGACAAGGTCGACCACCCCACCGACTACGGCGCCGTGGTCATTCACAACGCGAACACGGGCAAGACCAAGGTGCGGCTGTCCCGGGGCGTCACCGTTCCCCGGGCCTACGTCGACAGAGCGAAGAGCCTGGGCTTCGAGGATGACCCCAACCACGGCAACATAACCGTCGGCAACATTTTGGCCGCCAACGTGGAGGGCGTGGAGGCCGACGACTGGCACAAGATCTTGGCCAACACTTCGCGATACGATATTCTCCGGGAAGCCATGAGGGACATTCCCATTTCGGACGAGTTTCTGGGATAGGCTCACGCCAGTGCCCCTCGCACTCGCATACGTTGCACAGCAAAGACAGGATAGACGTTCACAGCGACCCCAAGGTCCGGGTGGTTAGGGTTAGAAATGAGGCGCAACGGTGAAAGACTGGGAGGTGAAAAGTGTATATAGCACGTAGATCAATTCTTGTGTTCTATCCCAAACCCATCCCGATAATAAATCATTTTCAGTTGATATTCAGTTCATTTCAATTCATTTCAGTCATCAAATGGAGTTTGCCTTTTCCAGATCCTCTTTGCCCTTAATTCTTATCGTCCCCGCGCGGTGCAGATCAAAGTGTCCTTTACTCTTCCCAAACCAGGGCTTGATCTTTCCGTTGACCCAGAGCCGCCAAATCACGATGGACAGCGCCGTCGACGGGAACGTGACAAGGCAGTAGATCCATATCTTCTCCGACACCTTCCATATTCCGTTGTCGTCAAAGACGAAAAAGGTGGTGCTGAAGAAGGCCTGCGGTGTTTTGGTCAGCGGGACAAGTGCGATGGGAGCGGGGGGAGGAGTGGGTATACTGACGGATATGAACGTTGCTGGCAAAAACACCATTGTCAGTAGCGCAATGGACTTCATCACCGTGTTGTCTTGCTGCGCGATGGTGTTGTAAGCCTGTATTGAGGTTGCGGCAGGTTAGCTTTTTTCCCATCATGGGGCTTTGGGGGAGGCGGAAATGAAGGGCACAGTACCACTGTGATTTCGCTCTTGAGACGCTCGTAGTTTGAGTTGGAGCGCAGATGGAGACTCTTGATGACTTGCACCTGAAATCGCAGGTATTCCAGAGACTGGTCGCAGTAGGTCCTCCCAAGGACTTTGGACATGTCCTTGCGTTTGAACAAGCATTCCTGCTGCCTGAGAATGTTCTGAAAGGTCTCTGTCGTAGCAGTGAGGACTTCGGAGACATGGATTGCATGTCTGGAAATCTCATGCAGCCCCTCAAAGTCGATGGCCAGGCCGTCTTTTTCTCGTATCTTGGAAGCATTTAGCATGGCCCTCGCGTGTTAAATTAGTTACAGGGGAGAGCACCTTTTCAATTTCTCGAACCGGGTGTCTGACCCGCCAGACACAGTCGTCATTCAGCTTGATAATCTGCTCGATGAGAGGGATGTGCATTGCGAACGGGTCCCTCTGCTCAAGGGGCTTCTTTTCCAGGGCCTGACGGAGCCCCAGCTCGAAATCTTTGGGGATATCCACGCATAGGGTTATTTGGCGGTTCGGCGCCTCCCACAGGGTATAGAAGGCCATCTCACTCCAGGTGTAGTCCTTGTCCGGTTTCGGTTTCAGGTCATCCTTTGTCAAGAGTTTCTTGACGAGACACCGGAACCAGGTGCCTGGACACCAGTTGTTAGTAGACCGATCCGCGAAACCTTTCACGGCGTTCTGCAACTTACTGTACCTCTTCAACCTGTTCCCGTTTTTCTCGTCGTAGGTGGGCCGACAGCCAAAGTACCCATTGTGCTCAATGTACATCTTTGTGCTGAGTAATTCCGGGACGTCGAAATGGCGGAGCAATCCCATCCACTCTTTGGGCTTAAGGCATTCTCCATTGTATAATCTAGATCCCTTGAGTCAACGGGGGGGAGAAATCCTTCGTTAAACCAACATTGGCTCTTACAAGTAGCAGCTGTCTGGGAGTTTGGAGAAATTTTCCTGTCCTGTGTTACTTTTGGGCTTCGAAATGACCGCTGCAAGTGCAGAGGGCTTACAGAAACATAATCGTATGAACGCATATTGTTTGCGATCAAATAGTCATGGGTCGCGCCCGGGGGGGCAATGTTAATGACCGACGCCGTCTCCATGATGAATCGATGGTGTCAACTAGAATACGAAGTGGGATATGATACTAATCGCGGGTGTTGTCGTGGAATGGGGGGCGGAATCGCGAACTACCCGACCAGATCCCAGGCCCGGGTTTTGTCGACACCAGAAGATATGCCTCGCGACAACCTCGCCCGCCCTATTTATGAGGTGGGTGGTGGGATTGACCCAGGACACAGCCTGGTTCGCGCACGGCACATGATTAACCGCCCATAAGGCGACAGGGTTGATTTCGCTAGCTGCATGCCGCCGTGCGAAATTGCCGCCTTATTGGCCGTCGGCTGCAGGTGGTTTCCATCTCGTCCTCCAGCAGTTGGTCCGTCGTTGGAGGGGCTGGGGGAGCCTGGGTTAGGCTCCCTCGCGCGCTGCGCAGAGTTGTCGCCCATCGCACCACCCTGTGGCAAGCCGCTGAGCCTCATTTTGCCTTCTCGTCTGCCGCAGTTATTGGGCACATCCAGTCACTAAATGTATGCTAAATCCAATTGAATACGTCTGTCCTACACCCTTCCGTGGATTGCAACGCCAGAAACTGGCCAAGATCCGTGTGCAGTCTCGCGGGTGCAGGGTCTAGTGGCCGGTTCCACTGGATTCTGTGCTGCTGCAGCGGCAAAATCCTTCCCCGGTTCCACGAGCGATATCGGTAACAGGGCCTTCCAGAATAAATAAAAAATTCCTTGGCTCGAATGAAACTGGAGAGGTTCAATTTTGAGAACACTAGCCATGTGTTGACGAGACCATGTACACGCTCCCTGTCTGCGGGCGGTTAAGCGCTGTAAAAACGGTAGGTCCACTGTTAGCCGCCGGGCCTTCGGATGTGAGACTCCACAACACGAAGCGCCGAGTTTGTGTCCTGGCTTCGCACATCATGTTTCGTCTTGATTCCGCTCTCAGTCGATAAAACTGGCATCGCTGCCACTGGTCTCCTTTTCCAGACCGGTGTCTCTGCCAGAGTAGCAGCAGAATCCCCATACTACCTCTTCCCATCCGCTTTTTGTTGACTTGAAGTTTATGGAGCTGTATAATTTAATATCCATTCTAGCTGAGGTTGTGCAATGTCTCGGGCATAAATGGGGAAGGCGGAAAAAGAAGCGATTTGCGCAAGAGTTGGCAGTAGGGAATCAATGGCTACCCGCCTGAGCAATTGGATCTCCCAAAACTTTCACGGATACTCTTAAGACATGAGTTAAAGGCGGGCGGTGGGATTGATGGCTTCAAGTTTTGCGTAGTAAATCTTGGAGACTGCAAAGGCGTCGCAAAATGGCTTTTCCTTGACCTCGACATCTCCAGTGCTAGTTAGCAACGAATGGGCAGCGCCGCAGGTAGCCTTGATAGCTACCATGGAACGGCTGATAGGAGCAATGAGAAAGCAATCAACTAGCTACGAAACGAGACTAGAATGCCCTCGTATTAGAAGGCTTACGTAAATATTAGCCATTGAAGCGAAGAATTAGCGAAGAACTTTATAGATATATATAGTTCCCTCCTTTTTAGGCGGTTCTGCGGTTACATGAACGGTTCAGGTCATTCTTGGGCGAATGGGATACCTCGTCTGCCCTTCCAAGCTTAGCTCTTCAAGGGCCTAACATTTGGGCCTAGTGTATTTGAAGGGTCACACAAGTTCAAAATCTCGAGAATATGCATTTTATGTAGATTTACCGATGGTCTGGTGCATGACGCCAGGATGATCGAAGCTACCGGTAGCTTTGCTGGTATGGATCAATCAAGAGTCCACAGTGTCACCTCAAAGCAACCGCTGTTTCTAGACTTTCAGTACTGGCGTGATTGCCTGCACCCTAAACACGTCATCGGTCTCGTTTATACTGCTCCCCGCGCCCGGGAGAACTCAGAGTTCACTAGTCTCAAGGTAGGCCCTATGTAGTTCCTGAAGCTATGCACAGGGCTAACTCAATTCATTCCCTGCCATGTCTCAGTGGACCTCAATGCTCCATGCGTCCGTCAAATTTGAAGCCCGAGAACTCTTGATGTGGGAAGCAAAAAGAAAGGTCCCAGAGGGAGTCGAACCCTCGCTGGCGGAATCAGAATCCGCAGTCATAACCGTTAGACCATGGAACCGATCGAGGCGATTGATCGCCTTCGTTTGGTTGTTCCCACAGTGGGTTGGCCGACGAGATTTTATCGAGGCATATATTGTAGGGCGGGCTAAATCACGCATGGACCATCCCAGCATTGCCGGGTCACGTGTATGATGGGCTGAAGATACGGATACGAGATATTGGCATGGTGACCTCTCGTTGATTCAGATGCCGGATGCAAGCCAGGGTTTGATCTGTCATTGCAGTCAGCTTGCTGATGCTCTAGGCCATGCAGATGGAGAGGCGTGACGCGTCATTGTCGCCATGTAGGACTGTGTTTGTCTTGGCGGGCGGAGGGCCAACAAGCGGCCGTGGTGTTGGCCGAGTAAATTATTTCGGAGGCTGGATCAATCACGGCTGCATTTATTGTTGGGCCAATTGATAACGTGCGGGAGAGGGCGCATTTGCAAGATGTAGAGTTGTGTCATACATGGGAATCAATCACAAGGCGGACGGCCGTGGGGAGTACACCAGCGTCGGTGTCACACAATAGTTCGGAAGGTGACGAATTGGTTGTGCACCAACAGCAACAGCACAGCCCAACACAACGCAGAGCGCTGAGCTAGTGGGAATAAGGTTTAAAACCCGAGGGGTTGTCAGGATGGAATCTTGTTCAGCGTCGCCCTCGCCCACCACCATTTGCGAAAACCCAACCGACGGCATCATTACTAACCTCCCGTCCAAAGCATCCCACGTGTGGCCGACCCCACCCAACCACCCATCACTACCACTGCAAAGGCTGTATGTCGGTTGAATGCGCCGCCGACAACAAAGCAAAAACGAGGTGACTGGTCAAGGACGGGATGCTTTATCTCGACCTGTGATAGTCTTGTCTTGGCTGCCCGGTTAGCACTAACTCGGTCGAGATGCTTTCTAGTGTGCTTGTGAACCCGGCCGCGGCATATACAGCAGTTACGTGACTAGACAGACACCACACACACTCTCTCTCTATTGCTCGGCGTGCCGCTCTCACCTCATCACATCATGCCTTTGTGATTCGCGTCTTGCTTTTTGCTTCGCTCACCGAAGCTTTTGGAAACCCGAGCCGACGATCCCCCTCATCTGCCGGGGACTTTGTCCGGTAGCCCAGCCAAAGAGATGCCGCTGTGCTGCATCGACTACGCCAAGCCACATCTCCACCTTGTCATCCATTATCACCATCGGGTTGCAGAAGGTTTGCAACCACTACGTCCATCCTGCCGTCCGTGATTGGCCCAGGCTCGCCTTGCATTGTCTTCCTTTGTCTGCCCACAGTGTGGCTTCCTCGGATGGATTCTGACCACAGCTCAATCGTGCCATCGTGCTATCGCTTTTGGCTACTTCCCCGCATGCCTTGGGCCGCCTGTCGCTGCACCTCCGGCTCCCCAGCGGCGCCGGCGTAGCGAGCCAGCTGTGCGACAGGGGTCTCGATTACTGGATCTTACATACATATCACCTTGATTTCCAATGTACCCTTGACTCGCAAGCCGCTCGTCTGCGGTTGGCAGGCGAGCGGCGCAAGCGGCATGTGGTGGGATGCAATAGCAACTGGCCTCCAATAGTGACGATCGATCATGTACCTCCGCCCGTAGCTGTGAGTTAAACAGTAATCCGTCCCATTCCTGGCTGCCGCGATGGATTGCTCTTCCTCCCTCCACCTCATCCTTCTCCCACGGCTGGAGAGTGCCGTGTTGCAATCGTCCCGAGTCAAGCCACCTGAAGTGACCAAATCTTGAGCAAAACAGTCACAATGGCCCTCGTCAAGCACTTTGCACTTGCCTGTGCCCTCATCTCGGGTACAATGGCGCAATCCGGCAGCGGAGAAACCGTCTGGGCCGTTGCAGCTTACATCAATCATGGAGAGAAAACACCACTGGGTGGCACCATCCTCACTCCTGAGGGAGCTCAGCAATTACTGCGACAGGGAAAGGCATTCCGTGCTCGCTATTTAGCAGACGTAAACGACTCGGATTATGACCACATTCAATCTGCGCGCCTTCGGAACATAGCGTCAGACGTGGTCGACAATAGCGTACTCGATGTTGCCTCTCTTGACGCCGAATATGTGACGAACTCAGCCGTGGCATTTTTGCAGGGCCTGTATCCTCCATCCAATGCATCTTCAAACAGCACGGATGAGGCCGACATAGCTCGCGACTATAGCCAATCCAACAACTCCATTATCGATTATCCCCTTGACGGATACCAGTATGCGAACGTTCACTCATATGGTTTCCTGGACCCAAGGTCTACTGAGTATGTCATTCACCGTCACCTAATCAGTGATGCATAAGCCTGACAATTTTCCAGACTCCAAGGAAACTCCAGATGCTCCAACTGGGTGGGCGAGATGGAATCCAACCTGACGCAAGACGATTACATGACAGGGCTTGCTGATGCATCTTATGACTTTTACCAGGGGTTATTTAGCGAGCCTCCCTTGCAAGGAACCGTCGACCTATTTGATGCCAACTTGTGGAACGCCTACCAGCTATACGAACTAGTCAATTACTTGTACATTCACAACGAGACGGTGCACGACGGCCTCGTCAATGCAACCGCAAAACTGACCCTGATGAATGTTTATGCAGCTACCATTGAGCGCTACCAAAACGCATATCTAAATTTCTCAAATTCTGATGAGGCTGATACCAAGCGAGTCCTCTACTCAATCGCTGGGCGCACCCTCGCGAACAGGATTTCACAGCAGCTCATCAGAAGCGTCCAGTGGGATGGAAGCGGAGACAAGATGTCTCTCTCATTTGGCACCTTTGAACCCATCATGAGCCTTCTCACCATTTCAGGTCTTATCAGCCGCCAAGCTGTCCAGGACGGTCCCTTTTCCATGCTGCCAGAACCTGGCGCCGCCATGGTCTTTGAGGTATATGGAGACAATTCGTCGTCCTCGAACACAGTCCCGTCGTTCAACGACCTCCGGGTTCGGTTTTACTACCGCGCCAGTGCAGATGCTGATGAGGACTTTACCATCTACCCGCTCTTTGGACCTGCCTCTGATAACAACACCGTGTCCCTGGCACGCTTCAGCCGGCGGATGCAGGGCATGGGAGTCTCATGGTTTGAGTGGTGCGACGTCTGTGGTGCAACAACTGCAACTTGGTGCGCCAACTCCGTCTTCAACAATGGGAACTTCGGTCGCCAATCAGATTCCATGAACCCAACCGTTGCCGGTGTCGTGGGCGCTGTAATCATGCTCACAATCGTGGCCGTCGTTGCAGGAGGCCTGTGCTTTTTCGGAGGTGTTCGTCTCAGGCGGGACAGAGTCAAGCAGCTGGGACCGGAGCCCCAGCCGGAGCAGATGAATGCCGTAGGCGGGTTCAAGGGCCCTGAGAAGATGGACGGCGACAAGGACGTGGCTGTCAGCAAGGAAGGCTTCCACCACGAGCGAGTTGGGAGCTGGGAGCTGAAGGACGGAAGCACCTTGGCCGGAAGCACCCTAGCTGACCAGGAATCGGGCATCGAGAGCACCGGTTTGCCCAGGGAGAGGGGCAGGTCCTTTGACAATGATGAGGATGATATCAGTGTGATGAACGCCACTCCTGTCAAGGCGCACGAGAGCGTCTAGAGACGGAGGCAGGCATTGTATAGGACGGCTTGGAGCAGCATTTCTGGAGATTAGAACATTGCGGGAGGAATCGGTTACAGGATTATACCCTTATGATGATGACAATTACTTGTGGGCTCGGACGTGGGTTTTTCATTTGGCTCCAATAACACTCTCTTGACGTTGAATCCTGTTTGCAGGAGGTTTTCAGCCTTGAATATCAATTCAGAGGAGCAAATTGATCAAACTGTTTACCGGCTCGAGGCATTGTCATCGTGAACGTCTCTTCCATAACTCAACCCAGGGTGTCTGCTCATCTAACAGTGTTACCTGAGTACTGGGTACTGAACCGAGCATTTCTCTCGGAAATCTAAGCAACAAACAGTGTTCTGGGAATCTGCGGTGGCCTGGTTTACTCCTTAGCTTGCAGTAAAATGTATACAGGACCGATCACATATTTAGGTGAAGTATTATCTACGTGAAATGATGTCTCGTAGCTATAAAAACCACTGAGGTTTCTTTTTTTGCCATAGTCCAGCTCCTGCATAGAATATGTTTGAGTTTCATTTGGGTTCAATATGGGTCCTCGGTTTTGTCATCGGGGGGTTCAAGTTGATTTAATGATGTGGGAAACGCTATTTGTCTCTCAGCCACTGGAAATTGGAAATTTACCAAGGCAGACATGGTATTATAGTAGTTGTTCACTGAATAAACGGGCCACCAGTGACGCGCTGCAGCTATTTCCAGCGTTGCTCCCGTATCCTGGAGCATCCCAGTTTTGATTTAGTCACTAGCAGTATGGGGAATGAACGGTTGTTTAGCGATATTAAGTGAGCGTTCAACATAATACACCGACAATGGGGTTTGGTGGTTCACATGCACTCTAATATCCCGCATTTATCTGGCCGCGTAAGCCCGGGGTTATCTGTCCCAGACGCATTTATAATGGCCATAACTTTCCTAGAGTAATTGATAACCTGAATTTCAAGCACGCACACCAGCAATTTTACAACCTGAAGGGGTCATGCATGTCCATAGGATCGTGTAAGAGTGTTTCATGCTCCTCGTGCCAGACTTCAAACATGTCAAACGACAAGGCAGAAATGGCCCTCGAGGCCGCTATCGCCTCTGTAAACCACAGGAGAAGCATCATTCAGAATGTACACCATCTTCAGTTGCCTTCTTTTTTCGAATCAGTCGTTCCCAGCTTGCGAAAGCTGCTAAAGGGGGATATCATAGAAACTCGGCATCAATGATGTCACCGGAACGAGAGGTAAATTTGCAATAGCCTACGTATTGCTTCCTTCACTAGCCTCGCGGGGACTAGGTGAACATCCCGTGTCTTAGAATCCAGATGGTGAGACGCGACGCGAAGCCAAGACCAGGATATCCACCTCGCAAAAACTGACAATCCATGATCTCTATGGACCATTCCTATTTATGGGGACTCTCTACTCTCGAACTTTTGCCATTTTCAGCGTCGGTTCCAATAACAATTGCTAAAAATAGCCACACCCCCTTCAATCTCTAGTTCGGCCCAGGCATTGAGGAAGACGTCGATCTCATAGCAGACTGATATCCAACATCTGCACTGCGCTTAATTCATTGTCCAGACTCGTTTTATTTGAGCCAGGGGCCGTTGATCGGGATTGCTCCCAAATACATGATCAATTAGTTTTTCCTAATCCTATTCAAATTGCGAAGAATAAGAGAGGTTGTACATACTGTATACAGACTATTTACGGTTGTTCGCAGGGAATTTGTCGTAGTTATCCAATATAAAGAGAGCCTACGTACGGAACCGTTATGTGGTGCCCGTGCGCCTTGATCAGATCCAAAATGGCGCTAAGAGTAATTACGCCAGGCACTGAGGCTGCAAATGTGGTAGTAAAGTTAGCCCCCACTCTCAGATGTTGATATTGATGAATTCACCTACCCCAAAGCCACTTCTGGCTCTGATAGTCATCATGGCACCACGGCTCAGCCTCACCCAATATTTTTATGGGTATGATTAAATTCCTCTCTCACAACACACTTCCCATTTGTAAGGATGCCCTAGGGCTTCTATTTGCGGGCCGTATCAGGCGGGCTGGGCCCGAGCAATCCAGAGACAGCGACGATCGCAGTGGCCGTGTCCGTGGTGTGCCTTTCCATCGGAATGCTATCCTTTCTAGTAGACCACAAGACTATCATCACTATTTTCACGGTATGATGGGACAGCTGGAAGTATAAGTCTGACAAGCAGCTATGGCCCGATTCTGGTTTATTGCTTCATTCCGAGCCTGAATTATAGAACTTAGACTCTAGTTGGCCGGTCGAACTTGAGCCTCAAAGACCATGAGACTGGTCACTAAGGCTTCAGCGGCAATCAGACACCCGGTGATGGCAAATCCATCAGAAGTTTTGCCTAATATCGTCGCCCACAGAATTCCAATTAAACTAGCGCCAACAACACAGGATATAGCAAGGACTGTGATCCTTTTAATAATCCAGCCTTCAATACAACGAAGACCGAAGCCACTCTCAGAACAGGGCCTAGATAAGAATTCTATAAAAACTTTCACCCATTCGCTTTGATCCTTGCTTTTTTCCGGAGGATTCTTGATAAAGGAACAGAGATGGGATAGACCAGTAGGCGTTGCGAGTGGATTTGATTCAGGTATGTCATCGTAAGGGATAGCTTCCTCGTCTGATTCTGAATACATTCGTTTATACTATTAATCATTAGGAATTCCGCATCTTGAATGTTATAGCGAATTTCTGGTTTCACCTTAACGGTCTTTACACCTTGCAGGCCCTTAAGAGAATATCGGCGCAATCCGTTACATCGCCTTTGTTTGTATGCATGAAGGATGTCAGAAAAGAGCGCATGGTCGTTCATTCTTTTGGTTATTGGGACATTGTGCACTGCAAATCTTCCGCTGTTGGCTGTATAGCAAAGTCCAAGGTCGAACTCTTTGTTGTAGTCACTGATTGCGGCTTCCAGCACCTCAACAATTGATGTTGAACCAACACTATTAGCAAAATATGTAGCAGTCCTAGATAACTCATCTTCCTTAGTGGGATCTGCGTTTGCATCTAATAATGCTTTGATTACGCCAATTTGACCAGACTCTGCTGCCAAGTGCAAAGGAACCTTAAGATCCGGTTTCAAAGCATAGTTAACATCAGCTCCTGCTGAAATCAGAATTGTCACCATATTCTGATTTCCTACAGCTGCAGCATAACATAGTGCAAACTGCTTCAGAAATATCTGGTCGTCGTCTGAGTCCAGAATTTGTAACGCCGTTTCAACATTTGCTCCGGAAGAAAGGAGCAATTCCAAAAGATTTTCATGTCGACTTTTGGTAGCCAAGGAAAGGGCACAAACATCACCCGCCACCATGTTAACATCTGCGCCCCATTCTATGAGTAGTTGGGCCACCGTACTACGACCTCTTTCCACCGCAAATAACAGCGGTGTCCGACCAACATCGTCCTTGGATTTGTTGATATCGGCTCCTGCTTGTAGTAGTTGTTGCACAATATCCAGATGGCCTTCTGATGATGCAGCCTGGAGTGCATTCCCGTATTCGCCACCCTGGGCATT